>OZ018330.1:57096107-57408607 GCA_963969495.1 Ceratothoa steindachneri
AGAAAAGTTGCATCGAGCTCAGTCTTTAGAAGTCTTTTAGAAGTTTTTTCGTAGAATCGAAAAAGACGCAGCGTTTCCTGTCCATAGTGGGAATAGATATAATTTGTAGGATGAACGAAAAAACGTAGAAGGAAAGTCATTACTTTATTACAACGTTTCGGTTGTTAATTTCACCCATCTTCTGGTACTGGAACTATACAAATTCATGAGTTAAGTAGACTAACATTTAAAGTTAAAAATTAAAACATTAAAATTATGGAATTAAAAGAGGATTTTGCCCGTTAATACAGGGACTAATGCAGGACCTATAGGTTAGTGCGTTAAAATTCAGGTTGGAAAAATAAATAATAAAATTGACTATATAAATTTGGGAGGAAACATATACACATCAAGAAAACACTAACCCTGTCCAATCAGTTGTGAAGAGAAGACTGGTGGGAGGGAAAGCGAGAGGAGAGTAAGAAGGAAGAGAGTTTGAAGAGGTTGGTTAATATTTTATAGCAGAAGTAATGGAAGAGGAATCTGAATTTAGAGAAGGGGGGAAGTATTTTATGTACATCGAGTATTGAATTTGCAAAGAGGCAGGATCGGGGATGGTTTCAAACTTTTTTAAATGTTCTAAGGTAAGATAATAATAATAATAATAAATTTCTTATAATGCGCTCTTGAAGGCCAGAGGCCTTCACAGAGCGCACGTTTGGCTGTGAGTAGGCAATCCTGAGCAGATGCGTTTTCAGGAGTCGCTTCAAAGTGGTAAGTGAGGCAACAGATCTAATTTCGGCTGGAAGAGCATTCCAAAGCTTAGGGGCACAGACTGAGAAGGAGCGGTCGCCCATTGAGCAGAGGGACGAGCGAGGAGTATTCAGGAGAGGGGCATGAGATGACCGAAGGGCCCGAGGGGCGAGACGTTGGGAAAGGGGAGAGGAAAGGTAGGTTGGGGCCTTTTGATGAAGGACCTTGAAAGTGAAGAGAAGAATCTTGAAATGGGATCGATATCTGACAGGTAACCAATGCAGTTCCTGAAGCAGGGGCTTAGAAGGGAAGAAGCGGGAGCGATGGAGGAGTAGTCGGGCAGCGTAATTCTGGAATAGCTGAAGGGGATGTAGAGAGGAAGATGGTAGATTTACAAGAATAGAGTTACAGTAATCAAGGCGGGAGGTAATGAAGGCGTGGACAGCAGTCTCAAGACTTTGGCGATCGAAGTGAGAGCGAATGCGGGAGAAGCTACGGAGGAAACAAAGGGAAGATTTACTAATATTGTGGATGTGGAGCTTGAAGAAGAGATGCCATCAAACACAACGCCCCGATTTCTAACAGAGTCAGAGAAAGCGACAGAGTTTCCACCCAGAGGGAAAGAGGGATTTAACTTTGTATACTAGAGTGGGGGTACCAACCAGAAGAACTCCAGTTTTGGAGTGGTTAAGTTTGAGGAAGTTAGCCGATAGCCAGTCCGAGATGGAGGAATAGGCAGATAAGAGGTCACAGATTGAGTGGGCAATGGTCGAAGGGGAAGAGGAAATAAAGATTTGAGTGTCATCAGCATAGAGGTGGAAGGATAGACCGATATTACGTAGGAGGGAGCTAAGAGGGAATAAGTAGATACGAAAGAGGAGAGGGCCGAGGACAGAGCTTTGAGGGACACCAAAGCGAATGGGAGTGGGGTTAGAGGAGACATCGTCAATCACTACGAATTGGGTGCGAGACGAAAGGTAAGAGCGGAACCAATCGAGGGCAACGCCAGAAATACCAATGGAAGAGTGGAGGTGATCAAGCAAGACGGAATGGTCAATAGTATCAAAGGCAGAGGAGAGGTCAAGTAGAATGAGGATGGAGGCACAGCCCCGGTCAGCAGCTCTACGTAAGCAATCAGTAACATTGAGAAGAGCTTTTTCGGTAGAGTGCCCAGCTTTCAAACCTGATTGGTAGGTCTCATCAATATTACAGGCAGCGATGTGGGAATTTATGCGCTAAACAACAACTCTCTCAAGGACCTTGGAGAGGAAGGGAAGTTGCGAGATCAGGCGATAGCTATCTGGGTCGGAAGGGTTAAGCTTCGGATTTTTAAGGATCAGACGGATTTGGACAGATTTGAAGGAAGAAGGGACAACACCAGTGGCAAGGGAAGTATTGAACAGGTGGAGGAGCATTGGGAGTATGACGGGCAATATTTTGATTAATAGCCTGGGGGGGGGGAGGGACGAGTCATGAGGGAAGCTAGATTTTTTTTGAGCGCGAGAGTAAGGCAGACAGCTCAGAGGAGATCACGGCAGGAAATACGTTGAGCGGCCGGGGGGTGGGGAGATCAGGGAGAATGTGAGAGGCCTGGTCAGGCAATCGCGAGAGGGAGGGACTAAGGTTGATGACCTTATCAGCGAAGAATTTCGAGAGGATGGTGGGACTGATGGGGTGGGGTCTTTGTGTGATGAAGTAAGAGAAGAGAGCAGGCGGAAAACGGCACGGAGGTCATTTCCTATTGTCGGCTAGCAATTTACGCGAATGGGATTCACGAGCAGATTTCAGTTTAGCCAAGTAGAGAGATGTCGCAAGACGGTAAGTGCGCGAAAGAGCAGTTGTATCTCGTCCGCGGGAGCGAGCTTTGCGAAGAGCTCTTTCATGGGTACGTAAAGACTGTCTCGAGCGTAGGAATTCCAGCGAGTACCATGGGGCGCGGTGACGGCGAGAAGACGAAGGAGTAATAATGGGGGAGTGGGCATTAAGGCAAGTTAGGAGGGATTGCTCCAAGGATGAGAGCATTTGGTCAGGGGAGGAGAGAGCGTCGGGAGGGGGTAAATTAGAGGCAACATCATTAAGGAGGGATGGGATGTCAATGGAGGCTAGCTGTCGATAAGGTTTGGGGATGAGAGGAGGCCGAGAGGGCAAAGAAGTGGGGGTTGAGACGTTGAAGTTAATAAGGTAATAGTCAGAAATAACATTAGACAGGATAGAAGTGGCCAAGTTGGAAATTTGACAGTCGGAAATTACAAAGTCTAAAGTCTTACCATGGCAGTGTGTTGGGTAAGGGAGAAGAAGTCAAGGATCTCAAGGAAGGCAGGTAGATTAGGGTTAGTGATAGGGAGGTTGAAGTCCCCCATGATGAGAAGAGACTAGCGAGAAGGTTACTAAATTCGTCAAGAAAAAGATCAAGGGAGGAGCTGGGGGGGGGGGCGGTAGATCACAATAGTTGTTAGAGAGGGAACAGAATTAGAGACAGAGATAAGGGCCTCAAAAGAAAGAACCGCTAGACCCACAACAGCCTGATTCCCCTAGATCGGTACGCCGATCGTCATCGGCCCCAGATACCGTCCCTATCCCGCCCCAACCACCTGCTCAGGGCCTTTACCCACAGGACATCGATCACTTTGGAAGAGTTCGGTAGGAACAAGTGACCGAAAACCCGAAGGCCAACATCAACGCGACCATCTTCAAACTACGAGACCGTGAAGAACTCACCGTCCTTCTTTCACTTTTTCGTTTCAGGTCGTCACTGAGCAGAGAGGAATTCATCCACCTACACAACCGTCTGAGATTCTACCATAACGTCTGGCAACACGGTTGGGGAGTCGCAATACGGGATAACAGGGAACAGGCCGCCGTCACCACAGGAATAGAGCTCAGCAATTCAGCTCCCACGGTCCAAGGAACTGGGCTAATACTTACAAACCCAGTCTTCTTACAGGTATCCTGCCCAGCCTCTACCTCCATATGGATCCTGGGCAACATCTTCCCGCATGGGTACGGGAAGCAGAGGCAGGAATGCGCAACGGTCTAGAGGGCGCGCAAACATTCCTCGCAGATGTCTTTAGTCGTTTGGATTGGCAACAACGAATACGAGACCACCGAACAACGCGCTCCCAATCCCTCGCCGCCTAGGTTTAGGAGCATCTCAGTCTCCATAGACTCGGACTACATAGATATCTCTTCATCAGACGAACAACCGTTCACAAGACCTATGGTAAGAAATAATCTCTTCTCCTCATCTAGCTCTCCGTCAGGTCAGGCCTCATCGGGTACCAGCACTGCTTTCCCCCAGAGACGCTTAAACCCGTCTATCTCGGAAATCATTGACGTCAACCTGGCAGACCACGAGGTACTCACCATCACGGACCCTACTCACCTCATGGTTCAACAGGCCGAACAACAAAAACAACTAGCCTCTCTCAGGACCTTCTTCGAAGAGGCAGCCTCAGCCCTGGGAGGCCTCTATATCTCCGGACCCACTTCGATCACGGCCATCCCCAAACAGGGATTAGCTGTGCCCACGGTCCTCCAGATAAGAGAAACCTTCCAGTGACACCTCTTCCCTGCCTTCCGATCACCCGTCTGAACACGGGGACATCCTCCTCGATATCATGAGTGGACCTCCGGACGTAGTCAGATGACAGGGAGACGAACAACAAGAGGAGATAGACAACCAACAGGAAGAACAAGATAGAAACAACCTCAATAATGAGAGATGAAGGAATGATCTTCGAGAGTCCCCATATGGATATTCTAGAAAGGGAACAACAAAGAATCAACTGGAACGCACCCATTGACGTCGAGAAATTAGGAAATCTCTTCCGCACGCCTCTACCTAACCACATCAGCAAAGCGGCCAACGGGGAAGGCGTAAGGATACACATTAAAAGAGGTTACCACCACTGGACCTCCACAGACCCGAGAATGCTAAGGTGGATAGAACGCCTGGAGGAGGTTGGAGTCCTGGAAGAATCTTCAAACATCAGAGCTGCACACAGGATCTTTGTAGTGGCAAAACCTAACGGAACCATAAGGATCGTCTACGATGTGAGCTCGATCCATGAACCTCACCAACCACCCTCCTTCCAGTTTCCCACGATCAAGAAGGTCCTAGGACAAACGGAATCTTCATGGCACGCAATTAAGTTGGAACTTAAAGACGCCTTCTACCACGTGCCTCTCCACATAAATGCAAGACCCATTTTTGGCATCTCCATCAACGGAAGAAAATTCCGCTTCAAAAGACTCCCTATGGGATTCCAGGGAGCCCCGTATATTCTGCAACAAACACTGGGCCCCATCATAGGAACCTGGGCCAACGAAACAGGATGCCTCGCCTACACATACCTAGACGATATCCTTCTAATAGGAAAAAGAAGTAAGATAAGAAACTGTGCAAAGAAAATAGTGATTAGTTCGTTAAATGTGAATATAGCCAAAAGTATATTAGTGCCTAAAAAGTCCCTAACCTACTTGGGAATTAGGATAAACTTAAAGGCAAAAAGTGCAGCCTTAACTAGTGATCTGTGCAATAAAGTTAGAGGAGCTCTTAAGCACCTAATGGTTAATCAAGCCCCAAGAAAAACATGGCTAAGAATGGCAATTTTATCTGCTCCTTAATCAAACTCCCTTTCATATGGGTTCAGATCTGTTTTAAACAGATCCTCGAGCCAAGACCTCAGGACATCGCCCCCCTCCTTTCCCTAATACATAACAAATGGAGCAAATGGAAAAGAAACAAGGCCTCTCCTCTTATCGTCCATTGCGATGCCTCCACTTCTGGAATTGGAATCGCGATGGCAGGAGCTTCCATCGCCATCCCTACGCTGGAGGAGGACCTTAACATCTTTTTCCTTGAATCCATCGCCTTAGCCACAACCCTGCTCCTAGCCCCTAAGGCAAGAATCTCCAGCGACAACATAGGAGCTATCTGGAACATGAACCGCGGAAAACTCCCTCCTGCCGTGGTTGAAAAAATGTCAGACAAAGCCAAGAGTGACTTTTCCAGAACCTTCAGGAAATCAAGCCTCAACATCGCCTACATCAAGTCCGCCAAGAAAGCCACTGATGCCGCCTCTCGAAGCTTCAGAACTTCATATAGCTGGGACGACTCGCCATCCGACCGTTACCCACGATCGGGGGTATATAAGGAGTCGCGCTCTCCGCCCACGACAATAGGCCGCCTCAACGTGACACAGCTAAACGTGCGCAGTTGGCACGGTATTCGCCATACGGTTGCCAACTGCGTGCTAAACACACAAAGACCGGACATAGTAATCCTGATCTAAACCAGCATACTTCCTCCCAACAACAGACTCCGCATCGCAGGCCACCACACTTACCTATCTCCACAGGCGCGGCACCTAGGATCAGCAATCCTAGTAAAGCGCTCCATACACCACTCCTTCATCAAAACACAAGACGACTTCTTTCTAGCACGCAAGATAGATACAAGCTCCGGCCCCACTCTAGTGGCCACACACTACAGACCACCACGCCTACAGTTAAACATAGAAGTCCCACTCCGGGCCCTATCTAACCATAACTTTCGTATCTTCTTCGCGGGGGACCTCAACGCTTTTCACCCGACACTCCTTTCCAACAACACGAATGACGCAGGAAGATACCTGGCGGTGTCTTGCGGCGTTATCGCTGCGAGCACATCGGCCCTGCCTTCCTCACATTCTTCGGTCCTCACGGAGGTACCATGTCCCCGGACGTTGTCTTCCGCAACGACCACGCCACACGCTTCCACACACACATATCACCGGGTCCCCACGTACTCTCTCACCATATACCGATATACCTCATCATATCCACATCTCCCATACTCATACCTGCACCTCCTCTCTACGATTACAAAAACACAAACTGGGAAGAGTTCAGGAGACACATAACAGAAAACACGCCACAAAACCTCGACCTGGAGTACACCAATCCAGACCTGTTAGACAACCACTGGTGCTCAATCTTAAACACTATAACCACAACACGCAACCTACACTCACTACAAAAAAATTACACTTGCATAAAACATTTCACATTTTTCATACACACTCAGAGACTCATCACACAGTACAATAATCACTAAACTAGAGGCCCACGACAACACAACATAAATCACTTATGTGCCCGCATCCTACAGTGCGTGCAGCTAGATGGGAACCGGCAGTGGCGAGAAGTCGTCCGCATCGCGGACGATACTCGTTGCACGAACCCTTCCTTCTTCTGGCGGCACGTAAAAAGGATGCTAGGCACTGATCCATGCAAACCCATCACCCTCCAAGTAAACACCAAACACTCACATACACTAACGTCATCCTCGACGCATTTAGGTCCCACTGAGACACAGTACACACACACAACCCGCCTAAACCACGCGCGGGAGCACTTCCAGGAAGTCCAGGAATGGTGTCGGGCCCACGCTCACGAGCTAAGCCCCCCCCCCCCGATGCGAATGGAGCTACTCGACTACACATCCACATTAACCACTCCAATCACCGTCGAAGAAACAAAACACTACATTAAAACAACACCAAAACGCGCCCCCGGTCTCTCCAGGCTACCAGCCACACTAATACACAACCTCCCCGCAAACATATACCCCACACTTACACACCTATTCAACGCCTCACTAGCCTCAGGCCACTTCCCTAAAATATTCAAAGTCTCTCACAACATACTACTACACAAACCGAACAAAGACCTAAAACACCCAAACAACTACAGGCCTATTGCTCTATTAGAGCATCTAAGCAAGATACTCGAACGTATGATCAACTGTCGCCTACGGGAGTACCTGGAAGAGAGGAACTGGTTCTCCTCCCACCAATACGAGTTCAGGAGGGGCCGGTCCACTCAGGCGGCCGTGACCATCGTTCATGACAGAATACAAAAAAACAAAACCGTCAGATACATCAAAACACACTCTCCATCAGCAAGGACGTGGAGAAGGCCTTCGATAAAGTGTGGCACGAGGGACTCCGTTGGAAACTCGCCAACAATACGGAGTTACCTCTCTGCACTAGAGGCTCCTCTCACACTACCTTACTGAACCGAGATGCCACATAAAATACAAAAACACACCCTCACAACCCTTCACACCACGCTCAGGCGTTCTCCAAGGCAGCGTACTGGCACTCACACTATACATCATGTACTCCCGAAAACTGCTGTCACACATACACAGTGTCCTACGCTGATGACAAGACCATTCTTGTTAGTGGCCGCGGACCAGAAGAAATCGCGCTCCACGCACAAAGAATACTAGACGCGAAGACAGACTACGAGGATAAATGGCTGATTGCCACGAACCCTCAGATGACACTCTACGGCGCAAGAGACCACTTCACGCACAAACTACAAATCTTCTCACACACACCAGACATAAACCATCTAAACCCAACAAGGCTCGAATATACACAACATATAAAAATCCTCGGAGTATCTTTTGACAAGACCCTCAGGTTCAATATACATTAGAACATAACACTAGCAAGAGCCTCACGTACAAATACATCGCTGTGCAGGTGTATTTGTTGACTCGTGTTATTTATATCAGAAATAGCATTGCTTCAAATCTAATTAATTCTATAAAGCAAGAAGTTGAGTCACTGTGGATAGATATTAGGGTCAGTAAAAATAGGATAATACACTTGGGAGCTTTTTACAGACCACCTAGACAGACTGATTGTATGAGGAGTTAATGATCAGGTAAAAAGGTAAAGAATGTGAATTAGATACAGTTATTTTTGGTGACTAATTTAAATTCTGTGAACTGGGAAAATATGATAGGAAGGGAGAGAGCAAGTTGTAAGTTTAGAGAATGCTTTGAGGATAATTTTTTTTATTCTATTTGTTAATGAGCCAACGAGGGGTGCCAATTTATTAGATCTAGTTCTTTCAAATGATGATCACTTGGTTCAGGAATTGAGTGTCGGGGAAGAATTGGGAAATAGTGATCATCAACAAACTCCACAGAAACTCCAAATTTTTATTGGGGAGATTACGATAAATTACGAAACTTGCTAAATCAGATTAGGTGGGATATAGAATTCGGGGGAAAGAATACTTATGAGATGTGGGGCACTTTTAAGATTATATTAAACATAATCCAGGAGCAGTGTAGTCCAATGAAGGCTAATAGGAAGAAATGTAGGAATCCATTGTGGTGGAATCAGGAGATAGCTAGGAAAGTTTCTGAGAAGAAAGGGGCATACTAGAGATTATAGGGAGAAAGTACTATTAACATTTTAAATCATTTTAGGTAGACCAGAAATGAGCTAAATAAGATTATTAAGAAGAGCAAAAGGGCGGCAGAAATTAAATTAACTCAAAATAGTAATAAAGATCCAAGAAAATTCTTTAGCTATTATAGAATTAATAACAAATTTAAATGATAAAATTTGGCTTATTCAATATGAAGGGGTTTTGAAAGAATCTGATGAGGAAATAGTAGAGGTTTTTAATGATCATTTTTCTTCAGTATTTGCACAAAAGAATCGAGATAGATTAATTGATGATAATTCTAGGTCAGGGTGAAGTAGGGTTGAATACAATTAATGCGAACAGGGAAATAATTAAAGGACCTTTATTGGAGTTAAATACTAGTAAGACATCTAGCCCAGACAAGATAGTATTGCAGTAGCTCTTAAGAAGATATATACTAGATCACTCGAGTTTGGAGAAATACCAAATGATTGGAAATTAGCGAATATAGTGCCAATTTTTAAGAAGGGAAGAAAAGAGAACCCGATAACTTTAGACCGGTAGGCTTAACTTCTATAGTTTGTAAAATTCTTGAGAAGGTTAGTTAAGAAGGGGATTGTAATTACATAAGGGAGAGAATGTTGATGTAATTTACTTCGATTTTAGCGAAGCTTTTGATAAGGTACCACATAGGAGACTAGTTCACAAATTAAAAATGCATGGGATATGTGGGAAAGTTTTGAAATGGATAGCTGAATGGCTGATAGACATGAAACATAGTGGTACTGAATGGGGTTAGGTCACAGTGGAGTGACGTTATCAGTGGCGTACCTCAGGGATCCGTTCTAGGCCCTTTATTATTCATAGTTTATATAAATGATCTTGGGGAGGCTGTAAATAGCAAAGTATCAATTTTTGCTGATGACACTAAATTGGCAGCTGTAGTCCAAGAAGTTGAGGGTAGCTTTAAAGTGCAAAGTGACTTAAATAAGTTACTAGATTGGGTTCAGAAGTGGAAAATGACTTTTAACTTTAAAAATGCAAAGTTCTTAACATGGGAAGGGATAATCGGGAATTTAGCTATGAAATGGATGGGCTTTGGCTGAATTCAGTTGAGGATGAGAAGGACTTAGGCGTAGTAGTAGATAGGTCACTGATGTTTTCGAAGCAATGTAGAGGCAAAAAATAGAGCAAATAGGGTGCTAGGATACATTAAGAGGAGTGTTAGCTACAAGAGTAAAGAGGTCATCCTTAAACTTTACAACTCGTATGTCAGGCCACATTTAGAGCACTGTATACAAGCATGGTCACCACATTTTAGACATGACATCAACCTGCTAGAATCAGTACAAAGGAGGGCAACAAAAATAATACCTTTCCTGAAGCACCTTGAATATGAAGATAGACTGAGGGTACTAAATATGTTCTCATTTGAAAGAAGGTGTGTGAGGGGAGATATGATTGAGCTTTTTAAAAACTGTTCTAGGATGGATAAGTTGGATTTTAGCAAGTTATTTGAGTCGGAAGGTAGTAATAGGACTAGGGGTCACAACTTAAAAATGAAAAAAATAGAGATGCAGGTTGGATGTTAGAAAATATTTTTTCACCAACAGAGTGGTAGATTATTCGAATAGTTTGCCACCTGTGACAGTCGACAGTCCAAATTGAATGTTTTCAAGCCAGATTGGATCATTATATGGAGAGGGAGGGATAACTTTTTGGGGGGGAAGGGGTATTCTAGACTCATTCCTGTGAATGCAGTTTTTATTTTTGTATATTATGGGTGATTTGGATTTTGACGAGCCTTGATGACGAATGAGTCTTTTGTTTTTGACGCATTCCTGTGGATGGTTTAAATTGTAGATGCATGATCTGACAATCCTTTTGATGCATTTTGTGGCCGGTTTTGACGGATGCGGATGACCTTTGATAGGCCCTTGTGGCTTTTGTCATCCGTGAAATTATATTATATTATGTTCTTATGTAGCACATTGGTTTTTCCTTTTACACGAGTTATGTATGCGAATACATATTTGCTTCAACCTCATATTTTATTTCTTCTAGTTGCATCAACAGACTGGCGCCATTTAAAAGAGGACCATCAATGATTAATAGAAATGTATCGTTTTTTGTCATAGGAATCCCCAGTCATTTATTTATTTATTTGCGCATTCAAAGGACGTTTTCCCAGAACGGAAGTTTGGCCCGTGACGTAATATACCTACATACTGCCTTCGAGTTACCATGCACCATATCTTTATCTCAAATTTAACCACAATTAATTCCTTGTAGAATTTTCGGCTGTTATATAGCAAATAGCATGTGTACCCAGGATAAAGTCGTATATGTACATAAATTAAAAGAATCACTCGAATGAAAAAAATGCACTTGAATCTATTAACTAACCAAAAGGAGCTTTCAATTTAAGAAAATGACGAGATCTGGCACTTACGATAAGCTAAAAACTTTTCTCCTTCTTACTTCGTGTTTGCTCATTGGCAAGTTAATGTTGTCAATTATATCTTCTCCTTCTTTATTTGTTTCGTTGATAAGGACACGTATTTACTTTATTAAGGGAACCCTTAAAATAAGGGTAAATCGTGAAATTTTCAGTGTTTATTAAGGAACTTGGCCTTTTGTACCCTGTTTGTTTATCCATAACTTTATTCTTCAGTAGAATCAATTGAACGAGTTTCAAATTAAATATGTCAGAAGCAGATGCAGAATGGTTTGATCCTTCCTCATCCTCAGGTAATGACTAAAGTGCTTTTTATTTATTTGTGCAAATAAACCTAAGAAGTGATCTAAATTCCATAGCCATTAGGTTAGGGAATTAGCGAAGCTTTAGAACCCCAACCTAAAAGAATTCGCATTAATTTGTATTTTCTATCGATAATTCTCATAATTACCAAGAATAAAAGCAGGTGAAATGGGTTTTGATTCTGCCTGACGACCAGTAATGTACTTTTCCTTCCAGTACAGCAGTACCTGGCATTTTTAAAAGCAATAGTAATTCTCCATGTTGCAAATTGCAATATGACACAGACATCTAGGAAGTGAAATGTCATCACAATAATGTCTCAACACAGCAACCTACCTGCAATTCAGCAAGAATTGAGCTTCAGTTTATTTAAAAAAAAAGCCTAAATATTAAATTTCACGGGCAAGTGGTTTTCCTGAACTTTCGACTTAACTAAATAGGCTTACAACATCAAAGAAATGTATTAGTCATCCCTCAAAACATCCCGTTTTCTTATGACTCATCATTATTTGAGGTGTTTCCTAAGAGTAGCAAAAGTTAATTTCTAGTAATTTTATATTATTCCACAGAAAAAAAAGACTGTAAGAAAGGAGCGTAAATAAAGAGGAGTGGTAAGTATTGCAGGAGCAAATCTGTCATCTTTTGGAGTAACTCTTTGCCATAAAGACCAGCCAGGAAATTTGTTTGTGCTTGAGTACCCGTGCTCAAGGTACGAATATGCCATATGCCCCCCCTCCCCATCCATGGGCTCTGACCTGGAATGGCGCTTCGAGTTTTTTTTTTACCCTCTGTCCACGCCCTACTTCTTTTCTTTTAAGATTGTATCCCCCATTAAATTACACAAATGCTCATTAATTTATTATCAATGCAAATGTCACCGAGAAATTTGTATTTGAAACAAAGAAGGCTCACCTACCAGTGGGGTCATAGGCGCTCAGTGGATGGAGGATGACATACACTGTTGCAACCGAGTCCAGGTGCTTTAGAAGACAGGGGCAAACAAGGCTGCACCCCCTAACCTCCACCAGCAAGTGTACAAAGACCACAACACCTAAACATACAAACTCGTAATGCTTTGGGGAAGGTCAAGAATCGGGTACTATTAAGACTACATCAAACAGCTACTAGAACAACAACAACTACTCGAATAGCTACTACTAATACTACTAGAACAGCTACTACTGCAATTTATAGAAGTTGTTCCCTCAAGGGCTCAGGCCTCGGGGGATAGAATCAATGAATATTACATTAAAATATGACAAATATTCTCTCTTCCTCACACGTGTCGTTTCCTATGGTAGCGCGACTTTTGGGCCACCCTGTACAACCACTAAAATGTGCACGTTTCAGCTCGACATATTTCGGTGGCAGGAATTGAAACCTCACAGTTACGGGTATTCGAACCCTGGTCAGAGTTTAGATAATGGAGGAAAGAAACCCACGGGGAGGAATCGAAGCCCTACCAATCTATGGTTTGCAGCCAACTCCACCACCAAGCATTCTGGGTTAAGGGAGTTCCACTACTCGCAATCCTTTCTTTAGTTTTAAAGATGCTTGACGCCCTCTTTCGCTGGTAGATAGGTCTAAGCAGGTATGGGGGGAAATAACAGAAAAAGTGTGATAGAAGCCTCGATCCAAAATGTTTGGGCTGCAAGGGCGTAATACTAATGGAATAAGTTCGTAGAAAGAAAACGGGGACTCAAAAGTAAGAACTTGCCCCCAGGCCCCTAGCTCCCCCCCCCCCAAAAAAAAACAATCTTCTGGAAGAGGTTATTTTGTCTGTGGCTCCAGCTTCATATTGCCACTTTGGTTTTGTGAACTGCCTAGTTGGCTTACTAGTTGGAAGAACTGACTGCATAGTAAAGCTCTGTAATTGTATTTCCCCCTAGCCATTCCATAAGTTAGAATACATTCAAACTTTCTAAGAATTCATCGCCAATTCTGGAAGTCCATTCCAATACTTTTGTAGCAAACACTCACAAGCCTCAAATCTCATTTGCAATTCTATTTCCCAAACTGATTATATTAAATATCATTTTATAAATCAATTTTATGATAAAAATACAAGTGTTTGCACGAATTATAATAACACAATCCGATAATCTCAACGCAAAAAACTACAACAATAATGCTACTTATGGACTCTGAACTTTTGTTGGCTTGGTCGTCGTGGTATCTAATAACGAACTGGCTGGTAAATGGCTTTTTCTTATCACTCCATCCCCAACGTTAGATATATGTAATTACGGCGAACCGAAAATTTAAATATCAAGATGGTATTGTAAAAAATTAGCCCCCCTAAAATAGAAATAGGCCCCCCCCCAAAAAAAAAATCACGGCCTGGCTACGGCCTTGCTTGCTCCTCAAAGAGGAGGGAGGTAGGTCACTGGAGATTCTGGTAGGTATGGCGCCCCTCTTGAACTGTTTGGGTCTCGCCCAAAACAGTCGGGAGCAATAAATAATTTCGTTTATTACTAATATTCATTTATTTGGAACAATAACACCTAATTATCATTTCTCATGCGTGTAACAACAAAAAATATATTTATAAATATTAAATAAGTAAACAAACTATATACAATAATAACCATTAGTAACAAAAATAAACAAGGATAGAAAAAAGAGGGACGCCCTCGTTACTGGGTAGTCGACCCCTTCCCTCCCGGCAATCTATGCCGCCCCTGGCAAGATGCCCATATTGCCCATACCTAAATCCGCTTCCGAGATAGGTGGTTAATAAGCCATTTATAGGAAAAAATAAGGTTTGAATTCCTGAAGGAAGATTTTGGGTCTCGTCCCTCACTCCAGCATATCGACTAGGCCTAATAGGACAGGAAGAGGACGTGGCGCAGGGAAATATCCATGTGTCACTCTTTGCCCGGAGCATCACCGATGTCACCTCGCTGCCACGTTCTATGTAGATGACCTTTCCCGCTTTTTGGTGAGAATCAGATGTCTATCCTTGGAGCGCCAATTCCAACAGGCTCTGAATCATTTCTCCCCTTGCGCAGAAGTACGGGTTTCGGTTTTCTTTTACCAAGACTGAGGTAGTGCACTTGTGCCGCCATCCACGGCGTTGTCCCGAATTGGACTTGTTCCTAAATGGGCCTCTGCTGGAGTCGTACCGTTTCCTTGGTCCTGTGTTCAACCGACGGCTCACCTAAGAGACTCGCATTATGTCTCTTGTAGGCGCGTACTGTATATTTTCCGGTCCGTAGCTTTCAGCACTTGTGGTGTGATTTGGGTTACTCTTCTAATGTTCTGCTGCTCCTTTGTTTGTTTTGAGGTTGAATACGGATTCGAGTTCTACATATCCGAACCCGAGGGCTTAGTGCGGAAGGTGGACTCGATCCATCAAACTGGTCTCTGTTTAGCGGCGGTGCCTTCCGCACGTCTCCGACCTAAGATGCCACTCATACTCTAAGCCTTAGCGTTAATCGTTCGTTCTGTCCAAGACGCCACCCTGGGAGGTACCACATTAAAAGGTTTGTTGTCACACCTCGGCTCCCAAAGCTTCTACAACACTGGAAGTATTGCGTTCGTATATCTTGGAGCACTTATCATAGGACACTCGAGCCGTGCCATTGTAGGTACAAGGATGACTCCAAATCTGAAGTGGGGATTTTCTTCCATGTTATCTTCTGCCTGTTTGAAGCCAGCGGGGCAACGTTTTTCAATTCCTCTAACTACATGGCAGGAATCAGGAAAACCCTTTCGGTTACATGGCAAAGAATATTGGATACGGCGTACCGGATTAAGAGTTGCGTGGCATTGTGCCTCCGATTCTCCTGACCTTGTACCTGATCCCAATGCCTCGACTGTTTGTTTCAGACCATTTTTTTATACCTCTTAAAACACCTTTTGGTTGAAATCCCTAGTCGAGGGGAGCTTCGTCAGTAGTACCTCCTCGACGAACTCTCGCAAACCGGATTGTTATCTGATTGAGTTGTTGGAGGAGGAATAGGACCTCCCCATAGTATATAGTTTAAATTGTTGGTTGTATGATCAGGCTCCTGAAGCGGGAAGCCCTCTCCCCAACACTTGAGCCTGCCTTCTCTCTTAGTCTTCGTTGGATTTTGTACTTTTTTATGGTCTTTGGGGGTTTATTGGTCTGTTGCTGTTATTTGTTCTTTTTTTCTTTCTTGCCTTTTTCAATATTGACTAATTTGGGCGGCTGTGCCTTTAATGGCTTTCGCCAGGCATCTTAACATTGCTCCTCCCCCCCAGCAAACGGATGTACCCCCTGCTACTGCCCAATAATGTAGGACGCCCTACTTGTCTCACCATTGGGGTATCCTCCCCCCGCAAGCCCCCCCCCCGAATATTACGGACTCTTGGTACATCCAATCCCATCATTCAATGTCACCTCTCTGGCGCTCTCACACCGCCAGCTCTACATACATGATTTTGTCGTTTTCTATCCGTCTTCCCCCCCTTTATTTAAATTTAAAGCGAAAACCAACCAGGGCATTTCCCTCAGAAAGTTTGTAAGGAGACATATGTAAAGAAAGCGGTGAAGTAAGAGGAAGTGAAACTGGGTGGAAGACAGCCGCAGATCCTCTTGCAGCCACTGGGGCAGAGGGAGGGGAGGGGGGACACAACTACGAAGTATCTCCAGCTACGTCTCCCAATAAATTTTTTCCCTGTGGGAAAAATTCCAGGAATTGCCTGCACCCCAATGTCTTCTCGGGCTACGTCTCTTTTATACAGTTCACTTAACTACACCATTTTCACATCTATTTTTTAAAAATGGAATAAAAATGCCCTCGTCAATTACATTTCGCTTTGGGTGGATTTAATAGGGTGGTCCAAATTTAAGAATTAAATCCCATCAGGAGTCGAAGCAACGAACTGTGAATATCTGAGTTTTAAAGTACGAACATCGGACTCGACTATAAGCACTAGAACTCAAAAAGTATGCACACCTGGGCTTGCAATTACGAATTGCTGATATCAGTGCTCGAAGGTACAAACTGCTAATATCATTACTCGAAAGTACGAACTGCTAATATCAGTGTTTGGAAGTACGAACTGCTAACATCAACAGGGTTGGCCCCAAACAAACCCGGCCTAAAAATATGGTTTATTCCCCTTTTTTGAGGGGGTTTTTTCAAGTGAAATTTGAAAAAATCCAGGTTTGGGTTTTTTCAAAATTACACTTTTTTTTTTCAAGAAATGAACGTTACTTATCTTCATTTTGTTCAAAGTGCATATTTATGTTTATAATTTCAACAAATGTTTATCATTTTAAGGTTATTTCTCTGATACTGGCTCATAACTCAGAGGAGAGAGCTTGAAGCTCTTCGCACAGCTCACATTCGATGCTTAGAAGAGGCATCGCCCACTGACGTCGGAATCTCCTGGTGCCGTAGTTCTTAGCCAAGCGGAGATTCCGGCATCATCTGAGGTTAAGCTAGTGTAGGCAAGAGAAAAAGAATAAAGTTGAAGCAAAAGAAGAAGAACCAAAAATATAAGAAAAACGGTTAAACGAGAAGAAAAAGGGGAATAAGAAAAAAAATGATAAGAATGTGGAGAGTAAATAGGAAAAGGAGAGGCCTCTTCCACAAGGGAAGATTCCGTCTTCAAAGACCAAGTGTCCGAAGGTCACCCTCATTGGTAACTCGCAAACATGGGGTCTGCAGCCGCTGCTAGTGGCCCGCCTTCGCACTAGCGTGAAGATAAGCTTCCTGCCAAGACGGAGTAACCACAACATCAGAGTAGAGGCAGAGAAAGCTCAGGTTTCTGAGAATTCAGTTGTCGCTCTGATGGTGAGTGGCAACGACCTCTACCTCAGAGGGGGTAAGTTTGGCCTCAGTGGTAAGACCATCCAAACAGTGATGGGAGCCGTGGATGACATAGGGTTTAAAACCCGCAAACGTGTCGTGGTTGGGATGCTTCCGAGAAGAGGTCCATCCCGAACTGCTCACGAGAGAAACGTCGCAGTGAACCGACGGTTGCCGGATCTCTGCAGGGCAGGAGTCTTCTTCGTGGACCCCTATCGTACTTTTATCGGTAGAGACGACCTCTACTAAAGAGATGGAGTACATCTTTCTAGCCAACCTTATTCAAGATGTGGAACGCACCCAAAGGAGCGTTCGAAACAGAGCGAAAGCGACTTCTGTCGGAGGTCGTCAAAAAGGGTGCGACCACGAAAACAGAGAAGCCGGGAAACGAAAGAGTATAGGGAGCCCTGCATTTAGGGACTCCCTGAAGGGTCTTCTGTTCAATGCGAGGTCAATCAGGAACAAATTTCTTGAATTTCGTGCCCTCGTAGCAACGGAAGAACCTGAAATGGTGGCTATAACAGAATCGTGGGTAAAAACTTCAAAACGAGACTTTGAAGGTGAATTCACGATTCCTGGATACCAACTCTTCCAAAAAGATAGACCAGACATAGAGGGTGGCGGTGTGATGTGTTATTTCAAAGATACGATCGATTCTATGAACTGCAACATTGTATCCGACCACGAGCTCCTAGGCGTTGACCTAGAAATAGGTCCTGCCAAATACAGAGCCTTGCTGCTTTACAGACCCCCTGCCCAACTCGTTGAAAAGGACGGAACTGTACCGGCTGCTAGGTGAACTTGTTCAAGGCAGAGTGTGCATCGTCATGGGTGACTTCAACACGCAAGTTGACTGGGAAACCAGAGAAGCCTGTGGCGAGAATGCACTACTCCTGGAGTTCGCGAACAAAGAGTTCCTGACTCAATGGGTGAGAGAGCTAACGAGAGGCATTAATACCCTCGACTTAGTTTTCACCTCTGAGGATGAATGACATCGTTAAGGAGCTCAGTGGCAGTGATCGCCGACTAGTTGGATTTATAGTCACGGTCCCCAAGGTAGTCTGCGACTAGTGATTCAAGGAAACTTGATTTAAGAAGAGCAGACTTTGCAGGTCTTTGTGCTGGATTGACTGATGCGAGGCTAGAAGTGGGCGAGGGTGTTGAAGATTCGTGGAATAGATTCAAAACTACGTTCATGAGTCTTCAATCACGATTCATCCCTTTGAAGAGTCTCCGTCGGTCTTCTGTTTAACCAAAGTGGTTTCATCGAGATATCGGTCAACTGCTGAGGGAGAAGAGAACTGTGTACCGGCAGTCAAAGATTTCTTCTCGAGACTTTGACGAGTACCATAGGCTAGCTAGGAGAGTGAAGTCCAGCATAAGGGCGGCAAAGCTTGCCGAGGAGCTCCGAGTAGCGAGACTTTATAAAGAGAATCCCAAGGAGTTATTTGGTTACGTAAACAGTCGTAAACCAATCCATCGTAGGATTGGCCCCTTAGTGAATGAGGAGAGGGCATTAATGCACTCCGATGTAGAAAATGCTAACCTCCTGAACGATTACTTCTCTTCAGTGTTTACTGAAGAGTTTGGTCCCATCCCCCAGCCCACTGACTCATACCTGGGGAAAAGGCTGGAGGAAATAAACTTCACCCAAGGTGAAATAGAAAATAAGATAAATGATCTAAAGACGAATGTCACCTGGCCCGGACGGGTTTCTACCCAAAGTTTTGAAGGAAGTGCTTGATGAAGTCTCACGACTTCTGGCCACAATCTTCAACATGTCATTCCGAACTGGATGCGTTCCTAGAGACTGGCGTGTGACGAAGGTGACTCCTATCTTCAAGAAAGGAGACCCTAGGCAGCCGTCAAACTACCGACCTATCAGCTTAACTTCTATAGTCGGTAATCTCATGGAAAGCATCATGGTGGACAAAATTACGTCATATTTAGAGTCCACCTTGCGATTGAGGAGTTCCCAGCATGGGTTCCGAAGGCACCGGTCATGCCTAACGAATCTTGTGGAATTCTTAAATTTCGTTTTTAGTGAGCACGACCGGGATAAGGCGGTGGATGTTATCTACTTAGACTTTCAAAAAGCCTTCGATAAGGTACCACACCGCCGCCTCCTTCGGAAAGTGCGTGCGCTGGGCGTAGACGCAAACGTAGCAAGTTGGATAAAAAAACTGGCGAAGTGGCAGACGGCATCGAGTGGTGGTGAATGGACAGGCATCTGAGTGGGTGCCCGTGACTAGCGGTGTCCCTCATGGTTCTGTCTTGGGACCACTACTGTTCATCATCTACGTCAATGACATGGAGGGTGACATGGTTGCTAAGATTTCTAAATTTGCCGATGATACCAAGCTTGGTATAAACGTCGCAAAGGAAGGAAATACTGCCCGCCTTCAAGAGGACCTTCGGAAGATAGGGGAGTTTGAATACCGGAACAAGGAGATAGTACTGTGTCTGTACAACTCCCTCGTCCGACCGCACCTGGAGTATGCCGTACAATTTTTGAGTCCTTCTTTTCGATAGGATATCTCGAGATTGGAACGTGTGCAAGTCAGGGCAACCAAACTAATTCCCTCTATCAGACATAAAAGTTATGAAAATAGATTAAGGAAATTAGATCTGTTCTCGCTGGAAACCCGTAGACTGCGTGGTCAGCTCATCGAAGTTTTCAAAATACTTCGAGGGTTCGACAAGGTTGACTACAGGGATATTTTCACACCTGAGAGCAGAACAAGAAATCACAGCTTTAAACTTGAACTGAAGCGTTACAACCGCGATCTGTGTGGAAAATGTTTCACCTACAGGATCTGCGGTAGCTGGAACTCACTTGCAGTGGAAGTTGTCAACAGTGAATCTGTTGACCAGTTCAAGTCAAGACTAGACAGGGTCTTGAAAAGTGGCCGTTTAAGGACGTAAAGCAATTGAGCAGAGATGTGCCCGCTCGACTGCTAGTCCAAAGGTACCCTATTGAATGGAGCGTAAGGTCTTCTTGTTACTCCTTCTACAGGTTATGGCTATCATGGGTACCCACAATTTTCGATCAGTGATCTGCTCTTACTATAATATAATTATTAAACTGAATTAATTATTAATATTATAAAAATAGAGATAGCTATTCTTTTTCTACGTTATTCTAATGCTTGTAGCGTTGTTTAAAAAAAAAACGTATTTGAAAAACCCAGAATAGAACCCGGGTTTGGGGGTCTTTTTCAAAATTTCGTTTCTTTTGCCAACCCTGAATATCGGTGCTCGGAAGTACGGACTGCTGATATGTTTGAAAGTACGAACTGCTAATATCGGAACTCGAAAGTACGAAATGCTAATATCATTGGCCGAAAGTACGAACTGAGAATGTCAGTGCTTGAAAGCACGAACACCTGAAGAAGTACGAAATACGAAAAATGCTTTGAAGTACGACCTAATAACACGTGGGTTCAGAAGTATGAACTATAAGTAATGGGTCTCAAAGTACAAAGCTCGAAAATACAAACTATGAGCGCTGTAACTCCAAAGTACAAAGAGTGTGAAGGCCGTAGCATGAAAGTACGAACTATGTTAACACTGTCTCAGAAATACGAGTTCGAAGGTGAGATGTCCTCCTCGAGCGATGGCTAACGCCGTTTCTTTTTCAGGTCCAGATCGACCGAGACCAATAGGGCCAAATAATCCTCCCCCACGGCCCCTTCCCTCAACCACCATCCGACCCCGGTGGGGCACAGGAGGGGGCGGACGCAGGCGATGTCGGAACCCACCCTGTCGCCCTCGCGAGGCCCCAGATAGAAACCCCCCTCCCTCGAACCAGTCCATTACCATTGCCATCAGTGTGGTCGGCGCCTTGTTCCTGCTCCTCCTCGTTCTCCTCCTCCTCTACATGTTCGTCCTCAAGAAGAAGCTGCGCAAGGTAAGCCCCCTCCCCCATCCTTGTACTTATTAGTTGAAGGGTGTCCGTGTCCCCCGGAGTGGTTTAATTTGGTATTTCGAGTAACCTTTCGACAGATCCTGAGTTTCGGGTGGGGGAGAGGGTTTGGCCCCAGCTTTCACCCTTACCTGGGTTTATCAAGGTGTGGGAAAGCACAAGGGGAAACACAAAGGAAGGAGGGGGGACAGCTTTTCACCATCGGTTAAGTCACGTTGGGTCGCCTTTGTCATTGGATGGGACACCTAGTAAACAAAAGATTTATCAATGAGATGGCACAATTTATTTTCTTATAAAATAACACAAACTTGGAATGGCTTGGCTCGTAATGTCGTTGAAAGCATTACAGTAAATATTTTAATGAAGAGAATCGATGAATATTGCTTTAAAATAGGACCTAACAAAAATATCGTCGTGAAACATTCTTCAGCCATATCCTCTCCTCCTCTTACCTGTCATTCACTTCTTGAGCTACACTTGACTAGATCGTAGGGTCTTTACTGGTTCGTAATTCTGTGGTTTTAGTTGTCTTTGATGTCGCTTTCATGTGCTGTTACGACCCCTTGGATCTTGACTCGCTTTAAACTGTAGCGCCCAACCGAGATATGCGAAGGTCGTCAGGTCCAAATCGGTAGTAGAAACTATCAACAATAATCCACATGGTTTAGTACAACAGTTGCCGACACTGTTATCCACCATTCCTATGTATGTTCCGCATGCTTCTATCTGTTATGACTAGATTCTCTTTGGATTACACTTAAACTCCTCCTTCTTCTGTATAGCAGCCTTGCTTTGGATCCGCCGCATTGACGCCATTTTGCCATCGAACTCGCCTTTTAGGCTTGGTTAGACAGGACACAGTCCTTTTTTTCTTGTCATCATCCCAATGGCAGCACATCATCTTGCAACCTGAACCAAATTCAGGTCCTTCCGATTGCATTCAAATCCTGATTAGCTTGACATGTCTACATCGAGATCTGTGGACCTTCCGAGGTCGACCTTGGGCTGTAGAGTCTCAGTCTCTTCGTTTCCCTTTACGCGCTAGTCTTTCCCTGATATACCTTCTTTGATGTCATAAACGCTAAGGGTGAGGGTTGGTAACGTCAATGACATAGGCTGGCCTTTGAAAAGGCATCTTCCTGCTCATGGCAGCAGCTAGCGGGGTCATTGAACCTTCAAAGTGGAAAGTAAGATTGATAGGATCGAACCTGAAAAAGAGAGAGAGGGGGGTGGTTATAGAATAGGCAATTACAGTAATTTTATCTTGGCACAGCAGGAGAGTGAGCTCTTATAAATCTGTGTTTGGTTTTGATTACTCTTTCTCTATCATTTCAATTCAATCTTTAACCACTTAACGAAATTGCCCGTATATATTCGGGGATCGAATATTCAACTCTAAATATCTTAGACCGAGTATATACGGGTGCATCAAAGGATTGCTGAATTTTAGAAATTTTCCCGAGATAATACGTTGATCGACTCATCATCGACACTAAATAACCAAAAGTACTCTTCCTTTGTCACTCAACCTTTGTATTTTCAACAAACTTAAATGGTTAACCTTCAGTGCTTTCGCTGCCCTGTATCTAACTCCCCAGGTAGTCTCCTCTTTTAACTACGTACACATATTTCACCTATTCTTTCCAACTTCACCGCTAACCTCTTTTCAAACCCTTTTTACTGCTGGACCACCGCCACGCTCGTCACCACGATTCTCTTCCATTTTTCGGTGATAGAACTCTCACGCACTTTCACAGCGTCAATATCCCTCTTTTCGCTGTTGATCTGCCTTTCCTCTGCCATTACAAACACTGTCCTATACACCAAACATTATGGATCCATAAAATCTCAATTTGCACATTTCCTTTCAACATTCTTCTTAAACAACTCTCTTATAGCAACCAGTTGATAAGTAATTATGGTCTGGGTTTAGGCACCGAGCTGCACTCGTTGAGGCCTTTTATTTGTCATTGAGGACCTACTTATTAACGTGGGATCCAAACCAGAGAGTAGCTACAGCGTTTACCAGCCGCCATGAAGTGACCTGAATCGGAACACCATCCAACGACTAACCACACCCAAAGTGGCTTAACTTCGCTGTAATGTTTCCACTCGGCTAAGTCGTAGCCCAGCAACCAGTTGATCTGCGCAACGATCGCGTGACGGGGCCGAGAGTGGAGTGGAGAATACCTACCTCTCTCTCCCTAGCCACGCGGGCACTACGGTAGCAGCACTCTTTTTATTATAGTAATAGTGAGACACTAGTAGTGCTGCTACTGTTCTTTGTCTTTGTCATTTTCGCCTTGTAATTATTTAAACAATGGGTACCACTGCTTCTCTCTTACTCTCTCGCCAGGAAGGATCCGAGGCTTTATGACGCCAGTAATTGCTTGGATCTCCCAAAGTCCCCAATTCTTAAGAGATTAAAGTTAAGGGGAAGAAAATATACGTTTTACTTAAATTGGATTGGAGAAGGCGTCGTTACTTCGCTCTAATTATTATGATTCAGAGGGAGTCACACGATTTAGGAAAGCGCTTCTCTATCCTAATGTCCTGCGATCTCCTACTTCGCCCCCTCCCCCATTCCCCCTCTCTCCCTCCCTCCCGCAAGAGACAGAAGATCCCGTACTTAAAATAATTAAGTGTTCACTTAATTCTTATGGTCCTCGTCGCCTTATGTGATTTTGAAGTCTTTGTTCATTGGTTTACGCCAGGTCAGACGAGGCCACTGTGGTTCAATACCTAAATAAACCCACCCCAACCCAACCTAGCACAAACTAGTTAACTTGAAGCTTTAATAGCTCTCGCTAGCCTAGTGGATACGGCAATGGACTTCTAACGTCAGGGCACGGGTTCGATCCTAGCGAGCGCGGACACAGAACTTTCACCGGTGTCGCGGCCCATTGGTGGATACGCTGACACTTAACCCCGAAGGGGGTAAGGAGCTCCATCATGCACATAGCCTTTCATAATACCACTATCATTTCCTTCCCAGCCTTCCAATGTAAGATTAGTGTACCCTATTGTACCATTCGTATCACATGCCCTCGACTCTGATCGCCCTCCCCCCTGAAGTTACAAATGGTGTTAAAAAGAACAATACAAGCCAGAATCCCCTTCCCCCACGAGGCCCAGCCCCTGATGCCTTCGGAGCTCACCAGTGATTGTCATTCTGCTCTTTATGTGCACTCGTAAGGGGCGCGGCGATAGGCCTTCCTGGCCGCCGTGCTCACGGGGCTCAGCGCCCCATCCGGCCCCAGCTTAGCCTCTTCTCCTCTCTGACACCCTGTCCTTTTACCTAATTTCCTCACTTTGCATACAATCTCTAATACAACTTCCTCTGGTCGGCCTCAAATTTCAGAGGGTAGATGCCGACCAGCCTTTTCTCATCCAACAATCCCAGATCGGGCTGAGGGGGGAGGGGACAAGACCCCTTCACCCCTGAGCTCCGGTTTTTGGAGGTGAGTTTTTAACAACCAACTTAACCCCCACCCTCACCTTCCTCTCACCCCCTTTCTTTCTCCTTTTCACAGTCTATCGACTTTACTCCGTGCCTAAGGTGGAGCCGCCATGCCGATGGGCTGCAAGGTCACTAGGCGGGAGGAGTGGCCTCAAATGGCGGCAGCTGGCTTGGCCGGCTCAGTGTTCACCACCTCGCAGAGCGGGCTACTGCGTGGGGGTGATGAGAGTTTGTGTCCCGTGCTAAAAAAAAGTCAACATGCCCAATGATGAATTAAAAAAAAATACTCCCTCTTTACCTTTCCTTCGACCCCTGTGCTTTCTAGGGGACCCTCCAAATTTCTTCTACCTAAGAGGAGGTTTACTCCTCTCCTTTACTTACGGGTGTAGGGGATTTCCTCACCCCCTTCTCTGGAGGCGCCCTTGGGTGCCTCCCTCATTCCAGCGGCAGTCTCTCCTTTTCTTTCACAAGGGTCTGTCAAGAAAGCACGCAGGTGGTTGAAAATTGACCGCTCCAGGTTGGAGCCCGTCGATAGGGCCAACCCCATCAGGGGGGCAAGGGATGACGAGGCCCGTCGGTCCTTGCCCTCTAAGATCCTGCACTCGTGCGCTAAGAGACTACAGGAGGTCACTGTACACGCTGACCTCTCTTCCTCGACGGATGCCGTTTCGCCGGCATTAAGTAAAAAAGATACCTCGAATGGGATCTGAGATGCCTCGGGGTTGGGGGGCGGCACATGGAGTTTTCCCTCTGAGGTGATCCCGGTCAGACAGTAGGATCCTGAGCTCGGTGCCAAGCACAGAACCCGTGTCCGCCCCTATACAAGCTTCTCAAGACAGTTCTGGTCCCAGAACTATGATACGCAAGACCTTCTCCATTTCAGAGAAGGATCTTGTCGAGGCCGGCTCATCTGGCCTAGGGGCTCCAGCCGGCGGAAGAGAGAAGCTTTCATGTCCTATAAAGAAAAAGACTCGGGCGGGAGGGGGGGCTCCTCTCCCGCCGCGGGGACGCACGTGTCTCCTGCCCTTTCGGTAAGCGACCAAGCCAAGATCGGCTAGTCCGGCCCCGTTGCTGCCCCGAGTGGGAAGTCCCGACGCAGGAGTTTGCTTCCTGCTCGTTGCCTTTTCATTTTATTTTTTTTTGGTGTTTTTTTTTGTTTTTTAATCTTATTTTAAAGTAGCCTAGTACTAGTCAGTTTTTAATACGGCGACTAATGCCCAAGTAGGCAGTCGCCAGATGAGCTCTTAAAAAAAATAAAATTGGCGCGTTGCGGTGGTCCGCATTTCATGAAATGACTGAATTCTCTTATCTCAGTCAAGGAGTTTAGGTCGGTAGATGAGGCCGTTGAGTTCTCCGCAAACCTCATCGTTGTGGGCCTAGCTAGTATTCCTAGAACGTCTGGTCGTTTTGCACGCCGACCACTCCCGTGGTGGTCAGCCGAGTGTGAGACGGCCCTCAAACAGAAGCGTTATGCCTACATGCGCTATAAGCGCCGCCCGAACGATTTCACTGTCAGTGAATTTCGTCAAGCTAGGGCTAGGTATATTTCGAAGCACGCCCGCCGCTCTTCTCGGCGGGCATACGTGTCTTCACTTAACGGGAAGACCCCTCTAGCAGAGGCGTGTCAAAAGCATACTAGGCAAGTTCTCGCAGGACCTCCCTCCCGTTCTCCAGGAGAATGGGACCGCAATCTCGAACCCCATGTCCGTGGCGGAATCCTTCACGACCGCATTCTCTAGTCGCGATGCTGCTTCACTAGTATTCAATACGCATTGTGATGTCGCGGAAGACCGCCGACTGGACTTTACCTCCAGAGGCGGAGAACCCTTCAACGACAGGTTTACTTTGAGTGAGTTGCGTTCCACTCTCGCTTCGAGCGCAGACACCACCCCTGGTCCAGACGATGTCTCGTACGCCATGCTTCGAGACCCGGGTGAGTGAGGCATGGCCTTTCTATTAGATTTGTTTAACAGGATCTGGGTAGAGGGTATCCACTACACGTCGGAAGCTCTGTTCCAACCGGTAAATGCGGTCCGCGAGGCCTTCCTTCGTAGAGAGCACTACGACACGGTGTTCTTCGACCTGGAGAAGGCCTATGTTACCGCATGGTGATACGGTATCGTGAAGACTCTCCGCACGATGGGGCGAGGGGACGCCTCCCAATCTTTATATCTGAATTTTTGCGAGATCGTCGATTCCGCGTAAAGGGGGGGGGGAGCCCTCTCCGGCCCAAAGGAGCAGGAAGAGGGTGTTCGGCAGGGAACTGTCCTCAGTGTCACACTCTTTGCCCTGCACATTAATGGCATCACCTCGGTGCTGCCGGAAGATGTTCTCGCTAAGCTCTACGTGGACGACCTTTCGATCTATTTTGGCGCGGCCCAGATGCCAACTCTGGAGCGTCGACTCCAACAGGCATTGAACGTGTCTCTCGCTATGCCGAAGCGTACAGGCTTTGGTTTTCCTTAGCCAAGACTAAGGTGGTGCACTTCTGCCGCCATCCGCGGCTCTACCCTTACCCAGATTTGTTTCTAAATGCGGGTCGCCTTGAAGTGGTAGACTCGCACCGTTTTCTTGGTCTTGTATTTGACCGACGCCTTACCTGGTAGGCTCGTATTCGTAGCCTTAAGGTTTCTTGTAACCGCGCCATGGACATTCTTCGTTTCGTGACGTTCAACGTTTGGGGCGCTGATAGGGCTACCGCCTTACTTTTTTTCGATCCTTTGTTCGTTCGAAGCTCCATTACTGATGCGAGTTTTATGCATCCGCAGCCGAGCGTTTATTGCGGAAGGTGGACTCTATCCACCACACCGGCCTTCGCCTTGCGACCGGTGCCTTCCGCACTTCCCCCATTGAGAGCCTGTTTGTCGATGCTGGGGAGATGCCACTCGCTCTTAGCCATGCACAGTGCATTATTCGCCTGTACCCGGAGCCCGGTGCCTTCCTTAGTCGTCAACAGCTCACAGTGCATTCGCAGCTGATCTCGACGGTGCTTATGCCGTCGAGAGACGCTAGTCATACCCTAAGCCCTTTTGGTAGGAAACTCCTTCGAGAGCTAGGTATAGCTCTTGGGCCGGTGGCGCCCCTGGTACTTCCCAGGCCGCCACCCTGGAGGGTACCACCTTTGACTATTTGTCGCCACGCCTCTGCTCCCAAAGCTTGTACAGCGCCGGGAGTATTGCGTTCGGCCTTTTTGGAGCACACTTCGTGTTACGCTGGAACCGTGCCAGTGTATACGGATATCTCTTCAAGTGCCCAAGAGGGTCGGTTTCCACGCCGTATCCCCTCTGTTTGAAGTCAGCGGGGCTCTGCCAGGCGCTGCGTCTGTCTTTACGGCCGAGCCGGTTGCAATACACCGCTCGGTACGGGAGATAACAACGACGTGCCCGGTTCGGAGACCTGATTGTGATTTATAGCGACTCACAAGCAGCCCTTAGTGCTCTCAGGCCATTGGAATCTCCGCATCCCCTGGTTCGCCATATCCGTAATGCCACGGTCTTGGCAAGCCGGGCGGATGTCAATATTATCTTCTGCTGGGTTCCTGGACATGTAGGAAATGCGGGGAATGAGGGCGCCAAAGAGTCCCCGAGTACTATGCGACTATACCAGCGTTTTTCTCTTCTTCACACTGTTTATATGGCATCAGTACGGGCAGCTCTCCGGGCTTCTTGGCCAAGAAGATGACAGACGGTCGTTGGGAACTTAAAGTTGCGTACCATTGCGCCGCGACTGTTCCCCTGGACCTACCACCCAATGCCGCGAAGGCTTCAAGTTTCTTTTTGTCGTCTCCGAATTGGACACACTCGCGGGACGCACCGCCATTTGATGGAGCGCTCGCCTGCGCCCTACTGTGAAGACTGCATTGTCCTCCAGACTGTTCGCCACATTCTTGTTGAATGTCCTAGCGGGGTCGCTACCGCTTATCCCTTGTACTCGGGACGAGTTCGTACTCACCGACTTGTGGACTTTATGACTTTTTGGAGGAGGCTTGATTGTTTTTTGTATTTCTCATGTTCTTGCGCCGGGGAAAGGCGGGCCGATTCCCGACGCCGGAGCCCGCTTCCTTGTTGCCTTTTTGCTTTTACCTTTTGTCGTTGTTTTTTTTTATTTATATATCGTTATTTATTTTTTGAATATAGTCTAGTAGTAGGCTTTGGTGAGTACGGCGACTTATGCCCCGAGTAGGCAGTCGACAGATAGGCTCCTAAATTAAAAAAATAAAAATCTTTATTTGCAATTCACTATCGGGGGCTCTTACTACATACCTTCATAATCCCCCCTCCCCCACACACTATATTCCAAGAAGATCCATGTAATGTTGAATTAAAGCATATTGGAGCTTTTGGGTACCCGAATATTTGATTATTTAAAGAATTCATGGGATTATTACACTTCTATTCTCAGCGTCTCCACCCATGGGTGCAATCACATTTGGTCGACTTCTATGTTGCATTTTCCTCTTTGAGCGAAGTTAACTCACACCGGGTGTGGTTAGTAGCCAGATAGAGTCCGATTTGGTCGACTTTGCCGTGGCCGCAATGTAGCCACCTGTGGTTTATATCCCACGATAAATTGTAGGTCCCCACTGGAATAGGGATGAGACGGTGCATATTGGTGGTACAACTCTTAGCCAAACTTATCGGATTACCCCTCGCAGGTTAAAGAGCGCGAGGCTAGCAGCCAGTACGGGCTGCGAGTCGAAGATGTGACGCACCTCGACGTGGACGACTCGGCCAAACTCTACGTGAACACGACCGACCTCCAGAGGCTGGTATCGAGTGTGAGGTTGAAGAACAAGAGGCCCCCACCCTCGACTCCAGTCTCGGATTCAGACGACGGAAATTACCCTGACGTCGTCCGAGTCGGGAGACCACCGGTGCCATTGCCCGACAAAAGCCCCCGCATCTACGACAGTCTACCCAGGGTCGAACCTTACGAATCTCCCGAGGCAATTTATGCCAACGTTGGTGAGAGTCCCCCTCCTGTCATTGCCCCGATCAGACCCGCTCCACCTTTACCCTCTGCAGGTACCAGCTCTCGGGACTCCTCTGGATCTCCAAGCCTCTCCAGAGGGTCCTTGCTTCCAAAGATCCCCAGTAAAAGCTCGGTCTCGTCCTCGCGGTCAACCCCCGACCCAAAACCTCAGCCGGTGAGTATGAGAATCTCCCAGGACTCTTCCACTTACACCCCTCCAATAGCCAGACCTCGAATTCCTCCTCCATCTGCTCCTTCAGCATCATCCAAACCAAGCGTTCGAAAAACAGACACACCCCGGCCTTCGCTGCCCCGCCTCAAGATGAACTTGATCCCGACACTTAAGCGACAAGATTCCGGCTTTTCGACGCCGGACACGGCGATATCCTACGTAGCCGCAGTAGATACTCCGGAGGAGACTCCCTCGTTCGAGCCTCGGACAATGTCCGTGAAGGAGCGCAAAGCCATATTGGAAGGAGCTGGTCGTCAGTAACGACCCATTTGTCTTTATAAAAGGTGAAGAAAGCCGATTTCCAAGTGACTCTCACCTTTGTAGAGAACAAAGATCGTAAACAAATATCCGTGACTCATCGTGAATCACGGCTTGGGTGGAAGTTCAAGTCAAGTCGGTCTTCCTGTGAACCTTCTACAAAAGAAGTGAAGTGATTTGAAGTCTCCACTGGCCTTGATTCCCCTTCTGCAACCTTGTCCTCCTGTCTTCACGGTTGACAGGTATGAACCTCTAATGGACACCAAGCCATCTATCTACTGCTGCCATATTCCTCATTTCTAAACTAATATTAATGACGTGTGCCAAATTCCTTGAAGGTAGCTGGCCTTCTTCAAGGCAATTGGTGATATTTGCCTTGTCTTTTATTCATGTATACATATGTGTATTTGTAGCTAAATATGTTTATGTGTACCTTTCTATGTATAGGCTGGAAACCTAAGTATTTGGTGTTGCGCTGGTTGCCGCCAATGGCGAAACGACGGAAGTTAGTCGAAAAATTGACGTATTTGATTTATTGAAAGGACAAAAAAGAATCTATCAACCAGATAAGACCAGCAGGAAACAGAAAAAATGCAAATTTATTAAGCTAGGCTAAAGGATATGGCGAAATAAAAGGATACAAATCGAAAACGCTGCTACATCCTTTCCGATCTCATCCCATAACCCTGAAGCATCGAAGGAAGCGGCGGGGCTCTAGCCCACAATTCCCCCTCGTACACACCCTAGTACTCAAAATGAACCTAAGAGTCTAAAACAAATTTCCTTTAGGGAGAACGCTAGTCCATATAGACCCTATCAGTGGACTACGGCGTAGCGGAGTGGAAAGCCGCTCGGTTGTAGTTAATCACAGGATGGGGGCACATTTCGGGTCCTACATTAAGCTGTAGATCCTCACCATGAAATGAAGGATTCATAAAGACAGCAAACGGTAGTCAATCTTAACTGAAAAGAACCCCTCCCCCTCTTTGGCTGTCTTCTAATCATTGTACAGTTACGAATAGTCGTTTATGAAATAGAGCTTAGTAGGACTTCGGCTTTATCATAATCCAACCTTGAAGGGCATTTGAATTACGTGACCTGCTCCTTCTAGGTTTTTAGTATCAATTTTCAGTATTACAGTTAAGTTAATGCGTTGTCCTGTTGAAACTACTTCAACATCTGCTCAGAACTTTTGTCTCCTCGACAGAAGTGGCTTGTGATAAGAGCTTCCTTTGTTTATAATTTGTTGCCTTAGTTAATTGGCTATTTAAATACAAAAATATTTAGCAATACTTTTGTAAATAGTTTTCTTGATTTTTTTTAAAAATTTGCGCCCCGTTTGTGGGCACTTTTTATTATTATTTATTGTTTTATATTCAATATTCCAAATAAATTAACTTATTGGATCTACCTTTGTGGAAGTTTCTTTGTTCCTCGAGAGAATCCCTCTGTGGGTATTTGGGTTCTTTTGTTCGTTCAGGCGAACTTGTCCCTTGGGGTTTTGAGGTGCGAATTCACGTCTCGGAAATTGAAGGTTGAGGATGCTCGCTGCAATCGTATACGGATCATTGCCATTGTGTAAATTACCATAATTGCCACTGTAAATTGCCAATGAGAACTGCCCGTATGAATATTTTCCTGTGGGAAAATTTCCAACGAGAAAGCCAAGAGAGACTTAATGAAAAAAAAAATCCAAATAGAAAACATGCGGAAAATTGCCACTTAAAAATATATTAAAAAACAAAAAATAAGGACTACCTTTAAGAAATATGCATATTATATATAGGCAATAGATCTCAAAAAAGATATTTTATCATCTTTGGTACAATACTTTACAATATTTTTCACTCTTAAATTTAAGTCTACCTCTGTTGGCTTAGCTGTAGCCAAACATTCTTCACTTTTGAGTGCACTTATGGTTAGGTTAGTTTTTAGGTGTTTTCAATTAGCAATTTGTAAACGTCTATGCGTGGGAGGTGTGGGGCTGCTAATATTAGACGAATTATTTAAGTTCTAAAAGCACATCGCAGTATTTATAAGTTTTATTGTCCACGATGACAGGCACATTAGGGGAATTTGACATCACAGTTGGTGTACACCAGGGCTCAACTCTGAGCCCCCTGCTGTTCATCGCTGTTCTGGAGGAAGTGACCGTGAGAGCTGCTGTATGCCGATAACCTTGTGCTCACTGCAAGCTCATAGGAGGTGGAAGAGAGACATGGAAAGAAGAGGACTAAAGATCAACATCAGTAAAAGTAAAGGAATGGTGACATGAGGGGAGCCAGGAAGAGGAGTGGAGTATGGGAGGTGGCCATTTGGACTGTGTGGCAGAGGAGTGGGAAGCACTTCTATTCTCTGCACTCAGTGTGGAAAGTGGTTTCATAAGAGGTGCTCTGGACTTCAGAGACTCGTGGGAGTGATAAATTTTGTATGGCCTGGGTGCCGCACAAGACCAAATGAGAACAGGGTCGCAAATGAATGGAATGCTGGAGGTGGTGGACCAGTTCTGCTACCTCGGAGATATACTGGACAGTGAAGCGGAGGTGGAAAGCGCTGTTCGCGCAAGAATAGCCATTGCCTGGAATAAGGTGAGAGAGGGGTCAGGATTACTGTTAAACAGAGGCATTCCCTTGAAGAAGAGAAGCTTGGTATATGTAGCATGTGTACGAGCAGCTCTATTGTATGGTGCTGAAAATTGGCCCTTAACAGAAAGACTTATGAGTGTGTTGAGATGATGTGATCGACGTATGCTGAGATATATGGCTGGTGTGAAGTGGCAGGATCGCATCAGGAGCTCTGAGGTAGCGGACAACTGTGGACTAGTTGAGCTGGAGTCTGAGCTGCAAGCCGACTCAGTGTTTAGTTTTGGGTAGTAACCGCATCGAACCTTGCCAGGACGACCCATTTGTGACGTGGGAGGGGTGAGTCTTCTGGCGAGTATGCTATCGTTGCTCTTTGTTTCTTAGTTATAACAAGAAATTATCATCAACATATTTTACTACTGTTTAATTTAGCATTTTTATTCATGTCTGTATCTCTCCGAGGGATTGCGGTTCAGAGTGGTTTGGATCCAGAAAAGTGTGAGAGTGTGGAATATTTTGAGCGGGTGTATGATGCCCTGGAATACCTTGGTGTAGTAGACCTTTGTAGTCCTGCCTCGCAGGTCTTGCATGTAGTGGCAATGGTGTCTCAGCTTTTGCCTTAGTGTTGAGAAACCATAGTGCTTCGCTATCGTTTGTAGTGTATTATGTGTGGCTGTGAGATCAGGTAACCAAGGCATATTGGCTTAGTTGTAAGCGGAATATGTACTGCTTGTATGTGGGACTGATGAATTATTTGGATTGGCTAAAGGAAGTGTCTGTAAGTACTCGCAGTGTATTAATTTATGTTTTTGCTTTAATGCGATGAATGAATCATATCTCGATGTTTGGAGTGAAGCCAAGCAGCATGGGATTTTTGATGTAGCGGATTTGGGGGTTCTTAAGGCAATGTGGGAGTGATGGTTGTCATGCTTGGTAAAAGTAACCAGGTCCGGTTTCATCTAAATATCGAGTTTGTTGGTGTGTAGTTGTAGATTTCGTGTTGCGTGTATGTAGTTATGGTTGTGGGTATGTCATTTGGTTTGTTGTGCCTAGTAACGTCAAGATCACGAGAAGTGATGTTTAGGAATAGGTTGAGGGAGAGTACTGAGGACTATGTAACTTCGTTACGTATGTGGCGTTTTCGCCACCTTTTAACTTTGTGTGTATGAGCCAAGATGTTAGCAAGATGTGTAGTTAATGGCTAGAGTAGTATTGACTATTTTGCTGGATTAGGAGCTTGAATATTTTGTCGAAGGGTTTACTTATACTATTTTTACTGCAATGGTCCTGTGTGGTGATGGTGTAATTTGACTCAAACCTTTGCTTCTGCTGGTGTCGTGGGTAAATACTGTGCCTGTTGAGTGCGATGGAAGAAATCCGTGTTGAACTGTGTAGTAGTGCGGATGTGTGGGTTGAGTGTGTTCGAGTAACACTCGTTATTCGGGGCAACTCAGCGCTGGTTAGGATTTCTTTTTAAGAGCCCATCTGGCGACTGCCTACTACTAGGGTAAGAGTCGCCGTAATCACGCTACAGCCAAATACTAGGCTAGATTAAAAAAACAAAAACAAGTAAAAACATATAAATAACAAGCTTATGTAGAGCTTTGCAGCCACTTTGAAGCTTATGTAGAGCTTTGCAGCCACTTTGAAGCTTATGTAGAGCTTTGCAGCCACTTTGAAGCTTATGTAGAGCTTTGCGAGCCACATTGAAGCTTATGTAGAGCTTTGCGGCCACTTTGAAGCTTATGTAGAGCTTTGCGGCCAAATTGTAACTTATGTAGAGCTTTGTGGGCCACATTGAAGCTTATGTAGAGCTTTGCGGCCAAATTGTAACTTATGTAGAGCTTTGTGGGCCACATTGAAGCTTATGTAGAGCTTTGCGGCCACATTGTAACTTATGTAGAGCTTTGTGGGCCACATTGAAGCTTATGTAGAGTTTTGCGGCCACATTGTAGCTTATGTAGAGCTTTGCGTGCCACATTGAAGCTTATGTACAGCTTTGTGGGCCGCTCTTAAACTGTTAGATGCAAATTTTGAATACATATAAATTTATTGGAATTACCTTTGCTCATTTGTTTGCATATACTACATAGTCATAGATGTAGCTACATATTAATAACTAAGGGTAATTTTTTTGTCTAGTTTTGCGACCCCTTTTAAACTGTTTCCAGAATTATACCAGGGTGAGGACTTACAGCTTCACGTGGCATCTGAACCACGATTATTTAAAGTTTTACATCATGTGATCATTACCCATTCCCCAGGCTTCTCCCATCCAAGTACTAACCACAGTCAACGTAGCTTAATTTCCGCGAGCGAAAGAGAGCGTGTTGATGAGGGTAATGAGAATAAGTATTTATAAAATATATTTTTTTTAGAAAAACATTTTATGTACAAATAAAATATATTTGAAAATAACTGATTAAAGAATCTAACATTTACCTAAATAAATAATGAGATTTTAGTAAAATGTTCAATAATTAGTTTTCAATATTTTGTCGAATTCTGAAATGAAATTCGGGTCACATGAAAAGCTTCAACGGGGCGTATGCGGCCCGCAAGCCTCAGTTTGCCCACCTCTTATAGAGAGAATTAAATCTCCAGTGCGTAGTATAGTAGGAAGGAAGCGGACGTGACAGCAGATGGAGAAGAGTATTGTCTCTGATATAAGTCATTAAGCCTCCTCCTCCTCCGTCGTTTGTGTGCCTTTATTACATAATGTGGTATTTTGGCGATGCGTGTGTCGTTAGTTTTGTTTCCTGGATGAATGATCTACGTGAGGAGAAAATCTTTTGTTTTTGTTTGTTTCGTTTGCCATTTATGTTTGTGATACAAGAGCTGGACAAATTAATGGAATCAGTTATTTCGATTCCTATATTTTAGCCGTTTGGACATAAATAAGAATCCTAATGGTATATTTATCTTGCTAAGACGTTTCTTTCTTTATATATCTGTTTATGTGAAATGCGACCTTTCTGACTTCCAAAGAGGGCAAATTGTTGCAGCGCGAATGGCTGGTGCCTCGGTAACAAAACATACCGACTTGTTTAATGTTTCGAGAGGAACTGTCTAAAATCACGAACTAGAGATGACTGCAGAGCTAAACCAACATTTTGCCAACCCAGTATCAGCCAAAACAGTTCTTTGAGACTTCAGTGCAGCTGGATACCATAGAAAGGCTGCCATTACTAAACATTTTCTTCCTCTCGATCAGTAAAAATGCCTAAAATGGTGCAAAAACAGCAACAAGTGGACAAAGAGCCAGTGGAAGAATGTCATCCTCTGTGACGAATCATCCGTCATACTTTTTCCTGGTTCAGGACTGTCGTGGTATGACATTACATTATATCAATACCATATTATATCTATAAGGGAGGGACCAATAACTTGAAAGTGAACCGACAAAAGGGACGGAAAACCACGAGTTTAGACGGGCTGAGTAGCGTGAGAGAGTGCAACGAGGTCAGGTAAATTATGGACAATGGCAAAGCTCAAGGTTATTTAAAGAGACATATTCAAAAATATAATTTTATTTACACAAAAATTATGAGAGAATTGATGGGTAAAATTACCTCAGAGAATTGACGGGCAAAATCACATCAGTAAATGAAAGGGGGAATTGTAGTTATAAATCAGGCTATGAAGTTAGAAATTAAGGTATTCCCGGAGGAGACTATTCAAATGGGGGGGGGATTAACTCAATTGAGTTACTAAAAGGGGGAAGAGGGGTTGGCTTACAGATGTCTTCTGCACTTGAGGTGAGGCCACTCGGACTTCAGAACGGGAGGTTGGAGTGATGACGGTTCTCCAAAAGCAAGGGGGGGGGTAACTTCCGGTCCAGGGGAGAGTATTTCGGCTACCCGAAATGAGGAGGGCTTCAACAGGAGTTGATGAAAGAAGTCGGGAAAATCACTCGGGGTGATCGTTCAGTGGAATTACTTCCTGGCTGGGGCTAATTCCAAATACACAAAATAGTCCAGCTGTCACTTTGCTTTGTTGATAGCACTTGACTTGGAACCATGGGGAAATCTTCTGGGTTCTGGCGAGACTTCTCAACTCTGTGTGTATTCCCGGGAATTGAGCGTTATTTATGTCCGAGGCTCTCCCCGGAGTTGGGGGTTAGCGGGAAACAGCTCTACTCTCGAAGGGCCTCGAATCTTCTTGCAGAGCTATTTTAGCCCGCATAAAGGTTAATCGTGGGGGACTCGATTTCAGGCTACCGCTTGTGGAAGGGGGGGGGTAGGCTTACCACTTTAGGCCTAGCCGGGCCCTCTGCTGCACATGGGAGTTCCTTTCTGCTAAAGATCTTCCACGTGGGGATTCCCTCACAAGGACGAATTGATGTGGGGAGGACGGTCAAAGAAGCCTTTGCTCCTTATTACCTGATCCCTACCGTTAAGCATGGAGGCAATTCTGTGACGGTGTTGGCGGCTAAATCGGGGAATTCTCGCGGTCTTGTAATATCACTGAATACTAGAGTTACTTCTAAAGAGTATGTGTCAATTTTGGTTGACCAAAGTCACCAGAGGTACAAACGCGTTAATTCACACAGCCAAATTGGTTAAAAATTGAAACAAAGGGCACAACAGTGATTCGGAATACTTAGATTCGCCTCCACAATCTTAATACCTCTGGTATGTTTTGGAGCAGCATGTAAGGAACCGCTTTACCTCCCTATCATTTCCGAAAGAGCTGAAACAAGTTCTGATTCAGGAATGAATTCAAATTCCCATAGTCACTGTCCAAAGGTTTTAGGATTCTATTTCTCGAAGTATTGAAGCATTTATTGGTGCCAAAGGAGGACCAACTTAATATTAATTAATAAAATTGTATTTAACATGGTGTTTTCATTATTTTGAGGAGGAAGTGGCTGTGGTGGATGATTATATTGCGTTTGTTTGTTTGGGGGCTTTGGGATGCACCGGGTAATCAGATAGGGAGGGAGGTCTATTGTTCGGTGATCTGATGAAATTATTCTGTAGGGTGGCTGGTATTGTGCATGTGACATGTGAATGGGCTGGCTTATAAATGCAGCCATACTGGAAAGCACCACGAAGTAGTGGCTTAATGAAGCCACATAGTCTGCACTCGGTGAGAGCCTGGTCCCGATTCCAGGACACTCTATAGGAGTGGTGTGTGTGTGTGTGTGTGCGTTGCGCGAAGAGGCACGCATCTCCAGCCCACTTGTTTTGACCGGTGGGATGTTTTGTGCATGAAATGGCCTATCCTAGATGGCGTCATTTGAGCCGCACCCCGAGGCAGGGTGACCAGACGTCCCGTATTTTACGGGATTGTCCCGTATTTATACCATTTGTCCCGTGTCCCGTATCGATCCTTCCCGGGGCGCCTTTTGTTCCCTATTTTCAATATTTGGAGAAATAAAATGATAATTTACAACAATATTATTTAAAAAAACTACAATATACTAGCGAAGTTTTGCAAAATACATCTTTCCCTGAGCTGTATAATATTGCCAAGAGTCTTTATGACAAACTGAACAGGAAGTCGACAGATGGCTCCTTTGGATATGAAACACAGCGTGTTCTTGTAAATCTGTGTGGCAAAGAGGAGGAAACTTCACAAAATTTCCACAGTGGCTTAAAAAAAACTACTACCTACCTGGAAAACAGGGTTGACCTCTCTGCTAGTAGTCCATTTAGTGTTCTGAAATGCCTAACCTTGAATGGTGAACTAGTTTTCAAATCTCTAATAGACTGTGTGGAAAAACTGAATCTATAAGATGTGTTATCAGTTGATGGGCTCCATGATGAATTCTGCATTCTTACTTCTCTGTTGCCAAACATGGACAAGCTGCAAGTCATTGAGAAGTGGAATAAGATGGGCCAACGATGGAGTGGGTGCAGGAACCGGTGCAATGTAGAGCTGATCAAGTCAAACTACATATAAAGTGCAATTTCATACAGTCCTGTTCTGAGTTCATCACATACGCTCAAACCAAACACCATCTCTTGAGAACAGTTGGACAAGTATGACAAATAAAAAATAACACTAACAACAATGGGGAAAAATAATTTTAAAAGGATAATGGAAAGGTTTTCATCATATGTATTTTATTTTCTGTAATTTACTCAATAAATGGCAAGTCACTTTAGTTTTAATATCCTTTAAAGCTGAAAAATATGCATGATTGCAATTTTGTAATGCTTTGTCACGTGTAATGAACAGCTGTTTGTAGAAAAATCTACAATGAACACATTGAACTAAAGAAAAGTCAATGAACTAGGTCCTGGCCAATCTCGACCTCAGCTCAAAGGGACTTCACGCTGCGTGCGTAACTTTACGTAAGTTGTGTGCGTCCTGTATATCGTTCATCTACGTCTGCAATTTAGGTGTCCCTTATTTCATTTTTCAAAATCTGGTCCCCCTGCCCTGAGGCCTAACGTCTCACAGGCAGGGGTGAGTGGCGCAGATTCGACGGCGCAGCCCCGCTCTTCTTCGTGGACCCACATTTGGTGAGGCCGGAAGGGCGTATTATAAACATCCAAGAAATAGTTCCTACAGGTACATTAGTCACTTGAAACCACAAACCTTAGTCACTTTAGGGGTCTTTAAAAGGAAGTTCGCATACACGAGTACAGACCTCAAAATACAAACATGATTGTCGGCATCATGACCCTATCCAGAAATAAAGCCGCGCAACAGAAGTGCCAGGTTCGAGTCCGCCTACTCCACCCTGATCCAGAACGTCATTGGGGAAGAACAGAAAAGAAGAATATAAAACGTCACGTCAGAAGGAAATTGGGTCTTGGGGGGGTTAGGGGGCACATCTCAAACCCACCCAGTGAGAAATATTTGTCCGAAAACTGCGTCTCAAATATACGATACAAATTTCTGACCGGAAACGAGAAATTATCTGTATACAACACACAAATACATATACAACAATGAAACACGTAGAATGCTCTGAAAGTGTGAGAATTAAAGGAAAGAGTGCAATGCGATTATATGTATGTGTATGTATGTGTGTGTGTGTTTGACATACAAAATAATTTCTTTATAATGAGCATCCAAAAATATAGGTCTACCTCAATAATACACGTTTTCTTTCGGCGTTGTATATTTCGTCGAAAAAAGAAATTACCTTGATTATCTTCATGTAGCGGTATATATTATGAAGCACGAAATCTATTCATGGATAGTCTTCCGGTGAGGTGAGGTGGCATCTGTTAGAGCTCCCATATTACACTCGCGGAAAAGGCCGTGAAGTCTTACTTACTTGTGATAAAAACCGTTATAAATCTGCGTGAAAATTAGGCCAAGCCCCCTTTGCATTATCTTAAAGGTACGTTGGTGAAAATTTTCTGTTCATTTTGAGATTAATTGTTGATGTTATAAATAGAGGATAGTGTAAGTTCTAACGGGAAATAAGCCCCATACAGTGAGACATAAAGAGGTAGAAAATAATTAACAAAGCGGCGCCTAAGGCTAAATCATATTATGCTTGTACAATAGACTCTTGAAATCCGCGGAAAATTGTACGTACGGAAGTAATGGTACAAAACCCTAAGATCCTTATTTACGGCAATCATAAAATCATGGTTGTTTATTTATTAAAAAATGGATAAACACACCGGGGGAAGTGTCGATGAGAAGGTTTTTAGAAAAGGTTCTTAAGAAGTGGAGATTTGAGGACGCTACATCAAACCCAGTAACAAAAGAAGGGACAACTTTGTTTATTAGGATCGAGTTTGTGTACAAAAAATGAAAACAAATAAGGATGAGAGAAAATTGATGGGCCAAAATCTAACCTGGTTTATTTTGTTTTAAAGCGATAACCAACGAAGGTATCCCGCTACCAATGCCTGTAAGATCTGTGAATAAGTATAGGCAACACCTATAGTATTCATATTTTAAAAATACTTTAGGGTTTAGACTTCACTTGCTAATGTATAGGTATAAAACATAAGCGTCCTACCACATTGCGACTAGATATCAATACAAAATGGTAAACAAAAGCGGGTATGACAATGACAAAAATTTCTTGGAAGAGAGGAAAGATGTAAATAATGGAAACATGAAATTAATTAAAGTAAACTTTTCCAATTCAACAATGTTGCGAGGGTCTCTCTTTCTCACATCTTTCTTCAGCTTCCACAGATGTTCGATGGGGTTCACAGCTGGGCTTTGTTAAAAATGTCACTTGTGTTTAGATTAATTACAACCTATTACACCGTCTTGCACATGTCTGTGTGAGCGAGCATGAACGCATGTAAATCAAAGGAGAATAGCTTGGATGGTCGTCCCCCCTACTCTCTCTAGGGCCTATTCTCTAGGCTATCAAATATAAAAAGGTTTTATGGTTATAGAACTCTCTACGGAAACGTGTTCAGGGAGATTGATGCAGATGTCATCTTGATTTCTGAACATGGGATTGACACTCGTAGCTCCGAAATGAAGATCTGGAACTACGACGTGTTAATCACGAATTACTCTCAAGAGCGGTACGACGGTGCCGCCATCGCCATCAAAAGAGGGATCAAGTATAAACTCATAAGAAACTTGGAAGAATCCTATCTTGCAATAGAGGTCGAACTCGATATAGGAAAGCTGGTCATCGCCACCGGGTACCAGCCCCCGAGACGAGAATATTTACCAATTCATTCTCTCTCTGGCCTATTTGGCAGAAGGACCCCCACCATATTAATGGGGGACCTTAATGCCAGATGTCGGGAGTCTGGGTACAGGACCTTCAATGGAATTGGAAGGTGCCTGGATACTATGATGGACCGAAACATGGTCCATAGAATAGGCCCGGACTTCCCAACCTATACTCGAGGAAGAAGTGCCACAAAACCAGACATTTGTCTGGCTAATCGTCAGCTGCCGTTCAATTACTACATGGAACCGGTCCAGGTACCATGTAGTGATCATATAGGGATCCTACTTACCATCAATAGGAACCCTATACAAGTCCCAGCTCCAGTCAGAAAAAACTACAGGAGAGCCAACTGGGCACGGTACGCTGATCTCCTCGAGGCCTATCGCCCACCAGATCTGGACGAGGCAATTCTCGAGGAGATAGACGAGGCACTCGACGACCTCAACGAACATCTAATTAATGCAGATAGGGCTTGCATCCCCAAAACCCAGTATAAAACCATCTCCTCATTCAGGTGGACTGGGTACATGAAAGACCTATATAGAGAATTGAGAGTTATGTACGAGTTAAATATAAGAAATGCAACATTTGACTCGCTACAACGAAGTAGAGAGATCAAGGAAGAGCTCAACCAGTTGATCCTCGAACAACAACAGAGACAATGGGACGATGTGATCGAGAGCCTCGATCAAGATGCATCTCCCAAGGACTTTTGGAAGAAAGTCAAAAGTCTCAGAGGATCATCTGGAAAAAAGAAGAAAATGGAAATCCAAAAAGAAGATGGATCCATGGAAACTGCAGAAAACAACATCGAAGTGATATTCCGGCGTTATTGGGAAAAAATCTTCAGCATATCGGAAGATGAAAACGAAGATTTTGATATAGAGTTCGAAAACAACATCGTAGACGAGCTTAACACGGAAATACATCGAACGCATCCTCATCACCAGGTGGATAGACTGCGTGACGGAGACGCCGAGATCACCGAAGAAGAGATCCTTGGCGCACTCCGCTCATTCCGACAAAAAGCCCCAGGCCAATCGGGGCTTACGAAGCTTAACTTCGAAAAGGCACCAACCAACATCATCGAAGGAATGAGACGAATTTTCAACGCATGTCTGAATACAGGGTACTTTCCAGATGCTTACAAGACGGCAAAAATGATCTTCTTGCCCAAGCACGGAAAAGACCCTACGTTGAGAGAGAGCTACCGCCCAATTTCACTCCTGGAATTTGGCGGGAAACTCTTTGAGAAGATCCTTAACGGGACACTGGTGTCTCACCTGGAAGAAAACTCCCTCTACAACCCATGTCAATTCGGGTTTAGAAAGAAGCGAAGTACGGAAATGGCAATCAATGTCATAACGGAAAAGCTTTCCCAAGCCAAACGGGACAGGAGTTATGTGGATATCGTTTGTCGGGATGTATCAAAGGCGTTTGATAAGGTGTGGCAGCGGGGCATGCAGTATAAGATCTTACGGCTGGGTCTAAGTGAAAACTTAGAAAGAACTCTCTGTGACTATGTCATGGAGAGAGCGGCGTATGTCAGTCTAGGGTGCACGGACGGACCAAAGTTTCCGCTCACTGTGGGCCTCCCGCAGGGGGGTGTCTGTCCCCCACCCTTTACTCGATATACACCGTGGACGTCCCAGCCCCTGTGTACCCCAATTCCCTCAATATTCAATACGCCGATGATTTCAGCCAGATAATCGTATCTCCATGGAGGAATGCGCCGTGTGGCAAGCTCGCATAACAGCGATAGAAATCGCGAACCTGAACAACTACGAGGCTCAGTGGAAAATAAGAACAAACCAAGAGAAATTCAAGGTGGTCCCCATCGGACGCACCTCAAGGGCAGACGTGCGTGTGGGGGATACGCGATACCCCTACACCAACGAATGCAATGTACTCGGTATGAAAATCATCTCTACCAGGTACAAAAAGCACGTCGAAGAAAGAATTTCTCGAGCCACGTCCGCTGTCAGAACTCTATACAGATTCAGAAATCTACGTGAAAGCAACAAGAAGAAGATCTACAATGCCCTTGTAAGATCTACGTTGCTTTACCCCGCCTCCACCCTCTCATGTGTCTCAAAAACACAAAAGAGGCGTCTTCAAGTAGTGCAAAATAAATGCATGTACCTAATCACGGGTACACGCAGGCATGAAAGAAGACGGCAAGAATACCTGCACAGAGAGGCGGGGATAATTCCCATTAACAAAGTCATAGAAGAACGGACCCGGAAAATGCAGGTTCTGGTTAATCGAGAACTGAGTGATGAAATCACCCAGATGATTAACCAGAACAGAAGAGCTGACTGTCGCCCCAGATTCCCCAGCTCCGCCAACCGAGTGGCTGGCGGAGACGAAGTACCGTTCTATGCATAAAAAGAGATGAAAAAAACCTGTGTTGATAAAGAGAAAACAAGAACAGAAGAACTCGAATTACGACAAAAACCTACCAATCAAGACTACCTTACCAAGATGAAGAAACCCCCCCCCCCCCGATTTTGACAAGAACATCAAAAGAAGAAACAAAAAACACTATAAAACACACACACACACAAAAAAACAAGACAATAAGCACGCACTTAAACGTATTTAAAAACATATACAAAGCAAGCAATGCCCAACATAAACCAAAAAACTAAAGTTGCTAAGACAAAGAGCTTGAACGCCATAATAATTATAATTATAATTTTTATAATTATTACCAAAAATCTAATACAACAACAATGAATACACGCAACCAATAAAACAATAAAAGTGATAAGTCTGATCACCAGACCCTAGGCATCTCTTTGCACCCTACCACACTTCTTTCTCTCTTCTCCACTTGTCTATTTTCTCTATCTTTCCACGCACCCTATCGCCCTCCCCTCACATGCACCCCCCACTTTAATTTAATTCAGAATTCAGAATACAATGGGGAAAGGGCAGTGGGGAATCGAGACGAGACGCCTACGCCTACCGCCGCTCCCTCCCTCGGTGGTTTATTGTGGGCACCTGTTTCGAACCTCGCACGCCGAACTTCCTCGTTCCTCGTGTCATTCTCCCTAATTATCCCTCAACCCCCCCTCCCTCCCCGTTCCTTGAAAACCCTCTTGCAAGAGAGACAAACTGCACTCTAGATCAGACTCTGGATTAAGAAAAATATCTGAAACTCCTGAAGCTGAAAGAAAGAATCAAACTCTACTCATACTCTTGGACTCGGCCGGACAAACTTCGGAAGTGTGCGGCACCGTAAAAGACTCCAACTCGCAAGTTGGTTCTAGCCCAGGTTCTCCGACCAAGGTAAGCTTTTATACCCTCTTTCTCGCATTGGTTCTGCGAGTTCCCTCGAATTCCCATCAAACACACACACACACACACACACACACACACACACACACACACACACACACACTCACACACTCTCTCTTTTTCTCTTGGCCCCTTCCCTCGCCTAAATTCATTTAACTATACATATGCACACATCTTATTCTTACCATTTTCCTTACAGATCTCTTCCTTACAAACGTTTTGGACAGATATGCTATGCTTTGGTTTTCACGTTGAATTGATCTCCAAAGTGAATCACAAAAAAGTATACCATCTTTAAATCTAAATAAATTTTTCCTAAATTTAAATATTTGGAAACCATTTGTTTTGTTTGATATAAAAAACTACTTTACACCATAAATAGGTTTGCAGGCAAACATCATAGTATTTAAGCAGCATGTATTTGAATTAAAGAGTATGCAAAAGCATATTTGCGCACACTTTGGTCAATGAGACAACGATGTTCGTGATCTTGGTTTAATAATAAAATACAGGCTCAAAATAATCAGTCCTTAATAATCCTTAACATTTTCTTTATTGTTTATTGCAAACCTATATTTTTATTCAATATAACAGCTATTTCTATTTATAGAGACGTGGGTTCTTTCTCTCATTGCCTTCATCACTCTTTTGATAACATCTGATCTGTCCTTTAAGATGTTTATTTCATTCGTGATGCGATTCCTCAAGTCATCTAAATTGATGAGTTGGGTTGAATAAACGGCACTCTTCAAATGACCCAGAGCTTCAGAAAGAGGGGTTCAAGGCTCAGAGCGCCAGGAACAGGGGTTAAAGACCCGGAGCGTCAGGAACAGGGGTTGAAGTCCCAAAGCTCCAGGAACAGGGGTTCAAGAACCAAAGCTCCAGAAACACAGCTTTAAGACCAAGAACAGGGGTTCAAGACTCAGAGTTCCAGGAACAGGGGTTCAAAACCCAAAGCACCAGAAAGAGGGCTTCAAGACCAAGAGCACCAGGAACAGCGGTTCAAAATCCAAAGCTCCAGAAGCACGGCTTCAAGACCAAGAGCGCCAGGAACAGGGGTTCAAGACCCAGAGCTTCAGGAACAGGAGTTCAATCTCACGCCGCTAGCGTGTTGTGTCGATTCCGATGAAATAAAGGATATTATTATTATTATTATTATATCATTTACAGTGAAAACCAACGAGGGCATCTCCCACAACAACTGTTTAAGGTGAGACAGAAATAAAGTGGTAAAGTGGCATTGGGGTTGGAAAGGCACTCAATCTTCCTTTTGTCAGCTGTAGTTTACACTTCCATGGATGAAATAAAGAAGACGTTTGTCGTGAGGTGAGGATGCGTTCGAAACCTCACATACGGATTCTGATGCACCATGTCCTCCGGTCCCCAGCATCCAAGTAGTCTCCTCTTTTCATTTCTCCTAACATTACCACTTTTTCACGAAACTCTCCTCACATACTTTAGGGTGATTTGACCTCGTTGGTTTTCTCTTATTTATTGTTCTTCCTCCTTTCATTCCCCCCTCGCCTTCTTAGTCCCGACTACAGCCGAAAGAGGGCGTTAAACCCCATCCTGTAAAAGGGCAAACATGCACAAAGGAAAGTAAGAAGCCCATGGGGCCTTTTTAGGGAAGATTTAGAGGGGAGGAGAGGAACGAAAACCAACGAGGGTATATCTGCCAGAAGCTGTCAAGGGGAGTTGGGGAGTCACGTAAAAATGGGTTGATGGTACTTAACCCGAGTAGTCTTAAGAGGAGACTACTTAGGCCGCACACTCTCCCGAACCTGCTCAACCTCCACACTTAAAATATACCTTCATGGGTTGGGGCTAGAGGGCACGAATTTCTCTCTATCTCACCTGCAACCAAATACCCACATACAAGATGACCAGTAAAAATGTGTGTGGTTTTGAACAACCATTTGGTCCTTACAACCAGACGGTTAAGATGAAGACTTGATAAGAGGGAATTGTGGTGTTTTAGTTAACGTAGTAAAGTAAACTGCGATATACGCAGTGGTGGGTATGCGGTGGGTATGGCAATGGGTAGCCACCATCATACTAAGTACATCGGGGGCACGACTGGAGGACGCTCTTCACCCACGACAACCAAGTGACTGTATCCAATAGACCAATCTAACAGCACTAAAAAGAACTGTATCAAATGGGTATTTTGACCTGCACTTTTGCCGTTACAGTCCACGGGATCGTTTTTACCCACCCGTGGGGTACGGGATTGTCTTCTCTTACCCCGAGGGACAGGGCATATCTTACAGCTAATATAGGTACCCGGCGTTGCCCGGGATAACAAGAGGGAAAGTCCCTCCAATGACGTGCGACGTTTGGAGATAAGATGATAAATGGTTTCCATGGTTCAAACCACTCACAAGTGCCTTTGAATGGCTAAATGAGGCTTCTGCCACTACATGGCGCCACACAGCGCCAAATCCGAAGGCAGATTTGAAATCTCCATGGTGAATAACCACATGTCCCATGGTCATATGGGTTATTTCATGGCTCTAAATGGGTACAATTGAACTTTACTCCTTTGGAAAAAAAGCGACGCCTAGACCTGGCGCTTCGCCGCAGGTACAGAGTCCTGTCGCAAATAAATACGGATGCAGATTGTTTGAAATTCTTATATTGTGGCATAAAAATATCTTTACTTGTTGATTATTATTATTTGTGGGTTGAAGATAGACTCACGAGAGTTGCGCACTCTCCCTATCATATAATATACTTACAATGAGTAAACGTTTCAACACGCGCGCCCAGAAGTTTACGCGCACGCGTGATTGGGTATGTTGGTTAGGTACGAACAATGTTGTGGTTGCAGGAACGAATCGAGCGTCTTATTGATACAGATAGTAAGGAAAACTGGTAAAATTGGTCTTTTGGATACAGTTACTTGCTTGATGTGGATGAGGGGAGTGAGTCACCCAGGCTACTCGCTGCTATACAAACCGTTTAGTTAACTTTATTACACCTTCGAAATTATCTCTTTATCCACCTTATTAATACAAAGAGCGAAATTTTCAATGAGATTAAAAAAAAATGGCGTCAATAGAACCAGTTTCCTCGAGGAGCTTCGACACGACGATAGAAAAGGGCGCGTTTCGGACGACTCCTTTCTTTGACAAAACCCCAGAAGACGTTAAGAGGAGACAAGTCCGGTGATCTGGTTGGCCATGTGTAAGGGAATGGTCACTTCCCTCCCCCCCGTTCACTCGTGATGCAGTCCCAAGGCGGTGGTTACCGCAAGGACATCCGCCCCAGGCATCGGCGGGTCAGTGTTTAACCACAGTGTGGCACAACTCGGTGCCATGTAAGACCCTAATGGTCAAAAAGGTAAGATCTCCCCCAGGAGAGTGAGATCCAGTTTCACGTCGAACAAGAAATTGGAGACGGGTTTCTCCCAATCTCGATGGCTAACGAGGAGCCGATGTTTGACTTCGTGGGAAAGACCGTTTGGAAAAAGAGCTCTCCTGGGGCCGTCCTCAAGCCCCTCTCCCCCTTACCACTCCCCCAGTGGGGGTGCGAGGTATAAAAGAGGAACTCTGAGGAAAATCGAGGTAGTATACGTCAGTCTCTAGGTGACGAAGTCCTCGGATCCAAAACCGAGCTACCGAGACTGGAGAGGTAGTTTACTTGTGTCGCCAGACCAAGAAGCACCCTGCAAGAGAGGCAGGGCTACCTACCTTAAGGGGCTAAGAAAAAGCTCATCCTTGAGCTAAGTCCCTGGTTATCAAACCAAACAATAAGTGAACTGTGGTAAGTTCGACTTACTCTCGCCAGAGAGATTCCTCATATCCTGGTGCACCTTAAACACCAGGGGTATTCCTCGTCCTTGAGAAATTAAGAAGAAGAGGAGGTAGTATACGTCAGTCTCTAGGTGACGAAGTCCTCGGATCCAAAACCGAGCTACCGAGACTGGAGAGGTAGTTTACTTGTGTCGCCAGACCAAGAAGCACCCTGCAAGAGAGGCAGGGCTACCTACCTTAAGGGGCTAAGAAAAAGCTCATCCTTGAGCTAAGTCCCTGGTTATCAAACCAAACAATAAGTGAACTGTGGTAAGTTCGACTTACTCTCGCCAGAGAGATTCCTCATATCCTGGTGCACCTTAAACACCAGGGGTATTCCTCGTCCTTGAGAAATTAAGAAGAAGAGGAGGTAGTATACGTCAGTCTCTAGGTGACGAAGTCCTCGGATCCAAAAACCGAGCTACCTAGACTGGATTGGTAGTATACGTCAGGCCAGGTGACGAAGTCCTCGGATCCAAAACCGAGCTACCTAGACTGGATTGGTAGTATACGTCAGTCTCTAGGTGACGAAGTCCTCGGATCCACAACCGAGCTACCGAGACTGGAGAGGTAGTGTACTTGGCTCGCCAGACCAAGAAGTACCCTGCAAGAGAGGCAGGGCTACCTACCTTAAGGGGCTAAGAAAAAGATCATCCTTGAGCTAAGTCCCTGGTTATCAAACCAAACGATAAGTGAACTTTGGGTAAGTTCAACTTACTCTCGCCAGAGAGATTCCTCATATCCTGGTGCACCTTAAACACCAGGGGTATTCCTCGTCCTTGAGGAATTAAGAAGAAGAAGGAAAAGGCTCCCCCTCGAGCCCGTTATTCGGTGGCCACACCAAACTTTAAGTAACTTATTCTCGCCAGAGAAACCCCCCTCCGTTATCCTCGCCCTTGAAGAAGACCCTCCCCGAGTTCAGTCCTCGTCCATAAGGAAATTAGTAACGAAGGAGAAAAGCTCCCCCTCGAGCTAGTTACTCGGTGATCACACCGCACTCCAAGTTAACTTGAATTAAGAACCAAGTTCGACTCACTCTCGCCAGAGAGACCACGACTGCCTGGGTGTTGCATAGAGCACCGTATTGGTTCTCGTCCTTGAAGAACCCTTCCCCCCCGGAAGAACGTGTGGACCCCCCAGCTGCTACCCTCGCCAAGACGACCGAGGAATTCCGCCCCTCTACACGCGTCAAGAGTAAATATTTCTGAGGGCCTTTAAACTCCACATGAGTCCGTAAGCCTAATTCTTATATTATTGTTTTGTCTAGAGAAAACGTTAACCAACTTTTGTGGGGAAACTAATTTAATTAATTCTTGTTTATAATAATATTTAGAGTATTGCTGTAGTTAAAGTATAAAGGTTGTGTATTCAATGGTTAAAGATAAAATATAAGTTTATTTTGTGAATTAGTGGGCGTTTCTTTTATATCCTGACGTGTTTGGTAACGCTATATTCTTTAAGATATTCCGATATCAAAGTATATTAGACAGCTCTTAGCACTCTTAGAGACTAGAACTAAAAGGAGGGGCATTCTACGACACTAACTAAATAAAAGTGGTGTCAGGTAAGTAGGGTTCTTATCAGAAAGAATTCTACGACATAATTAAAGTGGTGTCAGGTTTTGTAGGTTGTTATTAGAAAGAACCCAGCAGTGTCAAATTAAGAAAGAGCCAACACGTAAAGGAATATCAGGAACAAGAGAATAATTGACGAGAGGAAAATTGGTAGAGTTAGGGGTGGTAACAATCTAAAGGTAATTGGTAGGTCAAGTGGTAAATTTGTTGTCGGGAGTGGTATTTCAATCAGCAGAGTAGTGTGATTAAGGGTAAGTTATGCTGAGCGCTACCTGGTGAGTGGCGGCATAATTATCTGAAAATACAGAAAGGAAAAATCGACGGACCAACACGAAATGGATCCAGTCAAAAGATTTTACCAACAAGCCCAAAGTCTGGGACTTGAAGGCACAGAAATGCATGACTACGTCATGGCAGAATTAAGAATAGATTGTGTAGAAGAAGAAAGAATTTGGGATATAGAAAAAGAACAAGAATTAATAAAGTTTGAGAGAGAAACAGAGGATATAATAAGAGAGGATAAAAGAGAACGTGAATTAATGGAAATACGGATGAACCAAAAAAGTGAAGAATCCCGAATACAGCGGAAAATAGAAACAGAGGAAAGAAGAATGCTGAGAGGAGGTAAAACAAGCGAAAGAATAATACTGTTGAAAAGAGAAGCACAGCAATTCAGAATAAGGATAGAAATGGAAGATGAAGAAAGAAGACTAAAGATAAAGCTGGAAGATGAAGAAAGAAGAACTCGACGGGAAAACGAAATAGCGAAAGCAGAACAAGAAGCCGAGGAAAGGAGAATGAAGATGGAAAAAGAGTCGAAAGAGAGGAGAATAAAGATTCAAAAAGAAATAGATGAAAGAAGAATACAGAGGGAAAAAGAACGTGCTCAAGCTGAAAGAGAAGAGAGAGAAGAAAAGGAAAGATTGGTCGCACTCGAAAGAGCACCTATCGAGAATCTGATAGAGGCCGAGGAAGTTGGAGATCGGCCTGGACCTAAGGAAGGACCATCGAGGGAAACCCAGCCAATTGGGGTAACGATGGAAGAGGTAGCAAGTAGGGAAGAGGTACCTGCCGGAGTACCAAAGGAAGAACCTACGAGGAGAATCCAGCCAAATGGGGTTATCAGGGAAGAAGTTGAAGGTAGGGTAGAGGTACGAGCAGGTGTACCTGAGGAACTACCGGCGAAGAGAAGCGAGTCAAATGAGTTGACAAGGAAGGAGGAAAGAGGTGCTATGGCTATGCACCCAGGTAAGACTAATCAAATGGTAGACGCGGATGAGTATCCCCTACCCCTAGTAGTCTCCTCCCCAAACGGAACGTCCACGGAGTTACCGCTAAATCGCCAAGTCGTAGTGAGCGCCAAGCCCATTAACGACCTCGCAGGGAAAAGTTTTCTCGATCCCCAAAGATCGAACCCAGACACGATCTTCCAGTGTACCTGGTTAAAGGAAAGCTATGGGTCTCAAGTTCTCATCAATTATGCCCCGCTACAACAGGCCGCTCTAGCCATAATGTTCAGTTTTAAGGTAGTCAAGTACCAAAAGAAGGGTAATTCGAGAAGGTTGAAATACCGCTACCATTTAGTACCATACTTGGGTAGACTCAATAACCCAAACGGCCGACTCAGGCGCGGTAGAATAATGGTCACAGAGCACCATTTTAGGATCAGCTACATCAAAGGAGCCGATAATGTACAGCTGCTCTATAGGTGGAGACGAAAAACCATGGAAGGTTATTTCAGTACCTAATAAGCGTGAAACCATGTTTTCATTTGTTGTTCGTGTTAATATTTATCGGTAGGATTTAAGTTCTCAAAAACTTAGAAATGTAAGGAAGTAGCTTGTTTTGTTGTTTTTTTTGTGGGTATTCGATGAATTAAGGTTTTGTTATGTTCATGTAAAATTGTAAATCGAGTGTCTAGCTCGACACATTGCCGGTGTAAACGCGCGCGTGGGCGCTCATGTGTAAGGAAACTTAATGTAAGAGAGGGCTCAAAGAAATACAACTTTGCTAAGCTCGACTAGGTTGAGTAAGTTGTTTTGAGTTCCCGGGGGCATCCCCCTCTCCCCATTAAGTTCTTCGGTGGGAGGTGTGTAAGGGAATGGTCACTTCCCTCCCCCCCGTTCACTCGTGATGCAGTCCCAAGGCGGTGGTTACCGCAAGGACATCCGCCCCAGGCATCGGCGGGTCAGTGTTTAACCACAGTGTGGCACAACTCGGTGCCATGTAAGACCCTAATGGTCAAAAAGGTAAGATCTCCCCCAGGAGAGTGAGATCCAGTTTCACGTCGAACAAGAAATTGGAGACGGGTTTCTCCCAATCTCGATGGCTAACGAGGAGCCGATGTTTGACTTCGTGGGAAAGACCGTTTGGAAAAAGAGCTCTCCTGGGGCCGTCCTCAAGCCCCTCTCCCCCTTACCACTCCCCCAGTGGGGGTGCGAGGTATAAAAGAGGAACTCTGAGGAAAATCGAGGTAGTATACGTCAGTCTCTAGGTGACGAAGTCCTCGGATCCAAAACCGAGCTACCGAGACTGGAGAGGTAGTTTACTTGTGTCGCCAGACCAAGAAGCACCCTGCAAGAGAGGCAGGGCTACCTACCTTAAGGGGCTAAGAAAAAGCTCATCCTTGAGCTAAGTCCCTGGTTATCAAACCAAACAATAAGTGAACTGTGGTAAGTTCGACTTACTCTCGCCAGAGAGATTCCTCATATCCTGGTGCACCTTAAACACCAGGGGTATTCCTCGTCCTTGAGAAATTAAGAAGAAGAGGAGGTAGTATACGTCAGTCTCTAGGTGACGAAGTCCTCGGATCCAAAACCGAGCTACCTAGACTGGATTGGTAGTATACGTCAGGCCAGGTGACGAAGTCCTCGGATCCAAAACCGAGCTACCTAGACTGGATTGGTAGTATACGTCAGTCTCTAGGTGACGAAGTCCTCGGATCCACAACCGAGCTACCGAGACTGGAGAGGTAGTGTACTTGGCTCGCCAGACCAAGAAGTACCCTGCAAGAGAGGCAGGGCTACCTACCTTAAGGGGCTAAGAAAAAGATCATCCTTGAGCTAAGTCCCTGGTTATCAAACCAAACGATAAGTGAACTTTGGGTAAGTTCAACTTACTCTCGCCAGAGAGATTCCTCATATCCTGGTGCACCTTAAACACCAGGGGTATTCCTCGTCCTTAAGGAATTAAGAAGAAGAAGGAAAAGGCTCCCCCTCGAGCCCGTTATTCGGTGGCCACACCAAACTTTAAGTAACTTATTCTCGCCAGAGAAACCCCCCTCCGTTATCCTCGCCCTTGAAGAAGACCCTCCCCGAGTTCAGTCCTCGTCCATAAGGAAATTAGTAACGAAGGAGAAAAGCTCCCCCTCGAGCTAGTTACTCGGTGATCACACCGCACTCCAAGTTAACTTGAATTAAGAACCAAGTTCGACTCACTCTCGCCAGAGAGACCACGACTGCCTGGGTGTTGCATAGAGCACCGTATTGGTTCTCGTCCTTGAAGAACCCTTCCCCCCCGGAAGAACGTGTGGACCCCCCAGCTGCTACCCTCGCCAAGACGACCGAGGAATTCCGCCCCTCTACACGCGTCAAGAGTAAATATTTCTGAGGGCCTTTAAACTCCACATGAGTCCGTAAGCCTAATTCTTATATTATTGTTTTGTCTAGAGAAAACGTTAACCAATTTTTGTGGGTAAACTAATTTAATTAATTCTTGTTTATAATAATATTTAGAGTATTGCTGTAGTTAAAGTATAAAGGTTGTGTATTCAATGGTTAAAGATAAAATATAAGTTTATTTTGTGAATTAGTGGGCGTTTCTTTTATATCCTGACGTGTTTGGTAACGCTATATTCTTTAAGATATTCAGATATCAAAGTATATTAGACAGCTCTTAGCACTCTTAGAGACTAGAACTAAAAGGAGGGGCATTCTACGACACTAACTAAATAAAAGTGGTGTCAGGTAAGTAGGGTTCTTATCAGAAAGAATTCTACGACACCATGGAAACCGATTTTGGGGATATTAATCATCCGTGATATGTGAGGTCGCTTCATCTTCCTGAAAGCATTCATTAATAGTTGCAAACACAACATGGTCGGCAGTAAATGGCTTCGCTTGCCACGTTTCAGAATCTTCAAAAAATTAAGGTTCGTAAATCTTGCTCACAGATATCCATACCAAAAGGTTATTATCTTTGGCCAATGCAGTGGTACACCCTTGGACCACGGTATAGAGCACCTTTCATATTATATACACAAAGCAGTCGTGTTTGCAATAAAAATGTTTGCTTTTCCATAACTCAAAAGCTATTGAAGCCAGAGTCGAATTTTTTGCAGATATGAAATCAGCACGTCAATGCCTAAGAGCTACACGTGTTTGTTAATAAAGCGATTAAACATTTTCGAATTTTTGCTCTTTCTATTTTTTTACTAGTAATCGCGGCGATGAGCTGCAATTAAAACACAAAAATTGCCCGTGGAAAAATTAAGGTTTGACAGATCAATTTTACGAGTGCAATGTTTAAAAATAACGATAATACATATTATTAGCATGCCCACGATTTGAATAATTTAGATATTTAGTTAAAACTAGTGTTCATCTGTTTGAGGTGCGCTGTAAAGTCTGTGGCTGCCACCCACGAAGTCACGCTTGCCTGCCCACCCTTCCGCATCACTGTGATTTCATAAAGCTGACCTGCTTGCAAGAAATATCATGCCATAGTTCCGCTTGCTTAGCTGCGCGTGCTAATGTGATGTCATGACGCTAGCCTACCTGCAAGAAATGTCATGTCAGTGATTGGGCTATAATGTCTTGTCGCCGACTTGGCTGTGAGTGTAAAGCAGTATTAAACGCTCTCTTTTGTCCATTTCAATCTGACCGAAGCAGACGTGCGCCTGTTCGGCGCACCTCTTTTAGTCTTTCATGTTATATTACTCAGAAGTAAAAATAAACCTTACATTCTTATACCTACCAACTTTAAATTGATCAATTAAACTCAAGCAGAGAATTTGATTTGTTCAAGATATATTTCATATATTTAACATTTTATATTTTTTTTAAAGAATTTATCATATTATTTGTAAATATGTACGATAATGTGTATTTTGCTAATATGTTTGAATATTCTATTAATATATTTGAATTACTTAGTATTTTCTAAATGGTGTGCAATTATACAATGGTATGTTTTCTAAAATCAGAATTTAACCAATATTTCTTTTTTCAGCTTAGCTTTATAAATATTTTGAATTTAATATCGTTCTAAACACTAATATGGCTAAGGAACTTAAAGAGTACAAGGGAGCACAAATACAACATCTCCATAGCCAAGGGTTATGACAAGTAGAAATTGCTTAAGAAATGTTCAAGATACATTGTCCAAACCACTCTAAAACGACATCAAGAGACCAGGATCTATATCAAGAAAGAGAAGTAGCACAAAACGTCTTACAACACATAGATAAAAACATATCATTCGTACTTTACTAAAGAATCGCAGAAAACATCTTCTGAACTTGTTAGAGGGTTTCCTTGAAGCTTCAGGTTAAAAAAATATCACCTGGAACAGTTAGAAGGAGATTTAAAAATCAAAGATGAAAAGCACGGAAGGCGAGAAAGAAGCCATGGATATCTGAGGTCAACATAAAGAAAAAAACTTTTTCAGTGGGTAAAAGATCACAAAACTTCGACACATGAACAATGGTCTAAAGTTATCTGGTCAGATGAAAATAAATATCAGGTATGTAAGAAAGACTAATGTATGGTTATTTTACATGTAATTTATATAAGTCCATTTAAATATATATTTTGAAAGAAAATTATTTAAAATTTTTACCTTTTTGTAACAATTTTTGCAGATTTTCAGTATTTCTGTGGCTACCTTTGTGAGACGAAAAGTTGCAAGAGGCATTTCACTCTGCTTGCCTGGTATCAACTGTAAAGCATGGAGGTGGTTCTATTATAGTATGAGGCTACATGTCTTCATCAGGGGCAGGGGGAGATGTTTTTTATGTAAGGGAAGCATGAACTGCACAACCTATACCACCATGTCGCAAGTTTTAGAACCATCTATTCAGAAATTGCAGCCAACAGCACCAAGAAATGACGTTTTATTTCAGCAGGACAATACCACACCCAGAATTGGTTTGGAGAAATGGGAATGACTCCTATTGAGTGGCCACCGCAAAGCCCAGACTTAAATCCAATTGAACGCTTATGGGGAATACTTGGATAAGTAACACAATTATAGATACAGGGCATCCCCCCCAAAAAAAAAACGGGCCTGCACACACCTTTTGTGACATATCCTTCATTCGTTCACTAATCACCCTTACTTTGCATGACATGACAGAAACAACGCCTGTGAACACAACTAGACATCAATGGGAGCTCCAGCAAAGAATATATTGCGTCAAACATTACTACAAGACAGGCTCGTTCAAGAAAGTGCAGAACACTTTCGTGCATCAATTTGAATGTGAAAATTTCTCTCTCCAAGAGCAGAATTCAGGACTGGGTGGACCACTTCGAGAACTATGGGGCAGTGGAGAACCTCAATGCAGCCAGTGACAACCGTCCAAGCCATTCAGTACGCCCCAGGAAGCTTACAGCTGAGCTTGTCTAGAGCGTGAGAGAGTCAGTTCAGCAGAGTCCAAAACTCTCTGTGCGCAAGCGAAGTCAGTCCCTCGGTATCTCCCGTAATACTTGCAGGAGAGTGCTAGTAATGGGTGTAAAGTCCTACCCATACAGGATACAGACGAAGCAGACCCTTACAGCCTCAGACAAGGAACAGAGAAAGGCTATGGCAGTCAAGATACTGGAGAAGATTCAGGAGACCCCAACTTTCCTTATCCTCCTTTGGACCTCAGATGAAGCTCACTTCCATCTTGAAGGAAAGGTAAACTCGAAGACAAATGTCTTCTGGGGGACCTCCAGACCAAATAAGGTAGCTACCATGCCCCTGCACTCCCCTAAGTGCACGGTATAGACTGCAATCTCAGCCAGAGGCATCATCAGACCATTCTTCTTCGAGGAATCTGTCGCGACAGTGACAGTCACCAAGGAGCGGTATGTTGAGGTCGTCAAAACCGTCAAGAGGGAGCTGCAGACCCTGTTCCCGTCGCTTATGGGGAAGTTCTGGTTCCAGCAAAATGGAACAAGCTCTCACACCTCAAACCTGTCCCGAGATTGACTGAAAGAGAACTTTGGTGGCCGTGTGATCAGTCTCAAGACTGATTTTGAGTGAACACCTCACATCCCAGACTTTAGCCCCCAAATTTCTTTCTCTGGGGTTACCTAAAAGACAGAGTGTACACAGGGAGACCTAGGACCATCACGGAACTCAAGGAAGCCATCAGGGAGGAGATCAGAGCCATTAGTCTGTCGGTATGTAAGGACGTCATGGACAACTTTGTGCTGCGCCTCAAGAAATGCACAGAGCTAAATGGAGGTGATCTCGAACCGTGCTCTAGAATAAACAAGAAAAGTCCAAAGACTCTCATGTTTTGATATGATGTTTTTAAACACAATAAACTAGTTATCACCAAAGTTTCATTCAATTCTTGCAGAAAATTAAGAAACGAGGCCTATCGAAAGTTGGGTCCTGTTTTTTGGCGGTGACCCTGTAAAATAGAACTGTATGAAAAATTACAAGCAGAGTGGGCAAAGATAGCGTCAGAAATTTGTGAAAATTTAGAGAAATCTATGCCACGAAGCATTATGACTGTAATGCAAAAGGGACCCGATTAAATATTAAAATAATAATAATAATAAATAAATATATATTAAGCTCACCAAAATATAGTCAAGTGACATTTAAAATAGTTTAAATAATGTGACTACCATTAGGCCTGCTGAGAAAATATATACTCATTCATTTACCATAAATGTCAAGAGCTCTCGCTAGCCGAGTGGATACGGCATTGGTCTGTCAACGTCGCGGTACCGAGTTCGATCCCGGCAAGAACGGACGCAAACGCAGCGCACGTAGAGGTGGACGCACTGTGCTCAGCCCTGTACTGGGGTCGGTAGATCTTACACTTCCCATCACACACATAGCCAATTACAACACTGCTTTCTTTCCTCTCTAGTCTTCGCAGCATAACACACACACACACACACATTCTCTCCTCCTATGAATTCTGACGATGGGTATCTATACCACATACCTCTCTTTGAGGATCGAGGCCTCGGGCCTCACCAGGGAGTGTCATACTAACCTTTATGTATATTTCATTATCCGGTTGGGATCCGCCTGGATAAAGGCAATTTAGATGAATAAAACATTATAATTCCCTATTTTGAACAGTCTTAATCTCAACCTTGTCGCTTTAAGGACCAATGTTAGAAGGGTTATTCAAAAACGAACTTTTACTCGTCACCTTCTAGTAGGAAAACAAAGGTCTTAGTACAGGCAACTTAAACCGTTTCTTCACAAAGAGGGGGTCGATAGTCGATTCCACTGAGTGCTCTTTCTATCCTCCCCGCAAGGGGATGTTAGGTAGAACATGGGCGAGCATGATGCAGCTGACATCTGGAAGAATGCGTGCCCTCATGGCGTCAACGCTGTCAAGTCAATCTGCGGATAGGAATCTTCAACACATTTCTCTTCGTTTATATTAAATACTTTCTTTGCAGGATCCTCTTTACAAACTTTCTCCGCCATCGATGTTTTTTTTTTCTTCTCTAAGTTGAAAAAATCTAGATCGTATACTCATACACAATGTAGTCAACATACTTCTTTCTCCCACACACATGGGCGATGTAGGCAATATACTTCTTTCTCTCTCCCACACACATGAGCAATGTAGGCAACATACTTCTTTCTCTGTCCCACACACATGATCAATGTAGGTAACATACTTCTTTCTCTCTCCCGCACACATGAGCAATGTAGGCAACATAGTTCTCTCCCTCCCGTATATACATGCACAATGTAGGCAGCACTTATCTATCTTTTACACATATGCGCAGTGTATGCAACAAAGCGAAGTCACCCCCTACCGGGACGCCTTCCCGCAACGTCCCCAAAGCGGACCCGGCCTGAAACACCAAAGTCCCACTGAAGGGGGACACTTATGTTATTTACCTAAAAATAGAAAACAAACGAGAGTATCTCCGGAAAAGGGAAAAATGGAGGTGGTGCATAGCTCTATCAAAGAGGGGACTTCTTGGGGGTGGGGGTCACGAAACTATCCCGAACCTGCCTACGTGTTGCAATAAACGTTCCTCCATGGCAGTGCTGAAAGACATCTATGGACCGGCAGAGGGCCGCAGGCGATATTGTGAGGGGAGAACTGATTAACTCGACCGAGGGAGGGGAGAAAGTAGGTCCTGGAGAGTTGCGCACACCCCGAGTATTCCCTATTAACTGGCCTATTTGAGACTTGTAAAAAAGTGGTAAATTTAGAGGAAGTGGTAAATTATAGAGCCCGAGTGCGAGGAAGCGGGAACTGCTTGGAGAACAAGCAATTATGGCAATCCAACACCGCATTACCACAAGCCCACGAATGGAACGAGGGGGGGGGACCCGTTAGAACGACCCCTGGGGAGCGCCCCTCTCCAGTGGTCACTTGCGGGCGGTGACTCAGAGGAATAAGGATGACGCTGCGCTTGTTTCCACTTCAGGCCCAACTGACGCTCCCCACCCCCCACCCCCCTCGTCGCCCCCTCATATAGTTAGGGGTACCGAATCGGGGGGAGGGGGGGGGCTTTGAATTTAAATTAAAAAAAACAAACGAGGACATCGCAAAAAGTGGGGAAAGTGAAAATGCGTGGAAGATATATTTATAGCAATTATTCAGATGGCAGCTTCAGCATGATTGCCCCCCCCCATCCGATAGGTGAAAGAGTACTGAAATGACTCATTGGACTCAAATTTGTCTTTTTTAGTACTTGTGCTCTTTGTAAGTACTTGTTCATGAGGTTTTTAACGTGCCTTCCCACCCCCAGCATTCCTAGTGGAAGAGCGTTCCCTGAACCCGCCTTCTCATCCTCGATCACAATGTTTCTTCTCATGTCGCTCCGTCCCCTCCCCACTTACCCCGCAAGGGGTTTTCAGGTGGGACGTGGGACCCTATATTGCAACCTATATCCCAGAATAGCGTGCCCTCCAGGCCCCAACCCTCCGTAAGGTGATACGCATTAACTACAGGGGTTGGGTAGATTAGGAAGAGTTGCGCGCGCGCCCGGGCCAGTGCGTCCCAGGAATCTCTTTAGACTATTCGGGTTATCTCTCTTCCAGATATTCCGCTTCTTCTAATTTCATCACCTTTGTTACGAGCGGTCTTTCCATAAATCCTTCGGGCATAGATGAAATCGTTGGTTTTCGCCCTCTTTTAAAATAAAAAAGGGATTCTACTCCAGGTAACGGTGGTGGGTTGTGTTGTGTGTGTGTGTGTGTGTGAATGACTATCCCCTAATTATGGCCCCTCCGTTCCCAGCTTCGTTCTTGTATCAAGGCTTTGCGGCTGATCTGGTTGCAGTACATCGCTCGGTACGGGAGATAACGCGTCGTGCCCGGTTCGGTTTCCGGATTGTGATCTTTAGCGACTCACAAAGCGCCCTGAGTACCCTCGGGGCAATGGAATCTCAACACCCCCTGGTATCCGTGACGCCACGGTTGCCGGGCGAGATGTCGAGATTATCTTCTGCTGGGTTCCTGGACATGTGGGAATTGCGGGGAATAAGCGCGTTGATGAGGGCACATTCTTGTTGAATGTCTCAGTCTGGGAGAGTTTCTTGGTACCGGTTCAGGGGCTAGAGGGGTCGTTACCGCTTGTCCCTTGTACACGGGACGGATGCGTCACACCCGACTGCGGCATTGTAGAGATTTAGGAGGATGTTGGCTTCATCCATAGTACTGACTGCATTGGGTAGTTTGAATCACCTGAGCGTGCTTTATTTTTTACTGGTGGCAGGGGGGGGGATATTGTATAGAATAGCCTATCTTTAAGCTAAGTTGATTTTTTTGACAGATATGCCTTCTTTGGTGGTAGTCAGAGGAGACCTCTCCGAGATTAAAAAAAAAGAATCTCGTATCCAGGTGTGAAGTAGCAAACTCCTCATCACGGATAACTCGCGTTTTCAGAACCGGCAACCATTGACTATTTCATAGCCTGTAGAATTATTTATCGTAAAATAGTCTTTAGTGGATCATTATTTTCTTGTTTTTCCTATTACACTGGGGAAAATAATTTCCTTGCTGTTCGGGATTTTAGACCTTATTCTGGATATGTCGATGCACCCCGATCCAGAAAATACCACCCTTTTTGTTCCACCAGATCTAGTTTTTGAGATACCTACTCTTTTACCCTTGAACGGTATTCTGAGTTGCTCGTAAATCTCTATGCAGCTGCATAGTTAAATTGTCACTATGTATTAGAAGATGTTGCTGTTTTGTATGTGTATTTTACATGTACTAACGTGAATTCTTTCCTACTACGGTTGTTTACATAACTTTATTACGGTGTTTAAATCATCCAGATGTTTTTTGTGTTATTTGCCGCAGTGCGCGTTCATTGAGGACTATTATTGTTTTTGTGAAAAGAACTTATTTTGACTATTTCAAAGTACAACTAGAGGACTAAGATATACCATGGGTTCCTCATGTGTGTAAAAAGTGTACGAATCATCTACGGCAATTCACTGACGAAAAAAAGATGCCTGAAATTTGGTCTACCAATGGTATGAAGAGAAGAGCGAAACCGCAGTAATAGCAGTTACTTATGTATGGTAAATATAAAGAGCATTACTGGACGTAACCGGAGTAAATCTATGTATGTTGACAAAGATTCAGCTAGACGGCCTGATGCATATTCAGATGCGATACTTTCCCCATCTTTCAGCCATCTTCCAAAGCTCCCTCAAGAAGATGATGAATAAGCCTCTGACAAAGAAAGCCAATCTAGATTTGGTGAAACAATTTGTAAAGGCTCTGAACAGAGATACGACATGTTTTGGCTGCATATGTAAAAAATTTCCTACACTGAGCATAGAAAAGATCAAGGCAGGCAATTTCGATGGACAGCAAATCTGGAAACTCATGAAAAAAACTCGTGTTTCCAAGATTCACTGAACAAGATTGAGGCACGCGTTCCAAAGATTCACTGGACACAATTGAGTGACCCGTTTCCAAGATTCACTGGACAAGATTAAGGCATGCGTTCCAAGGATTCACTGAAAAAGATTGAAGCATGCATTTCTAAGATTCACTAGAAAAGATTGAGGCACGTGCGTGGCCATCATTTATACTGGTTGTAAAAATTTTATTTGGGAGAATATGTTCTTTTTTGTAAACTTGGCTGATAACTGAGGATCGAACTGAATTACCGTCACATTCATTTAGATCGTTTTCCAGATAGGATTAGTGACCTAAGCGAGGAACAAGGTTAACAAGTTCACCAAGAAACTAAAGACCATGAAAGAAGGGTCCGCGGACGATAGGATACTCACATGATGGTGATGACAGGTATTCAAATGTTGAATATTGGTGTTAGTTCTGGGTCATTTACTATATTTTTCTATTATTTTAGTTACCCATAAAATATTAAATTTACCGTATTCTATCACCAATACATTTATGTAGTCTGAAAAATATTTATCTAAAAAAATATAAAAATGTATTAGAGAGACATGAGAAGTATGAAACCTGTTAAAAATGACCCTTAATTTAGTTTGGTCTAACTCCAAAATTGCAAGTAGCCAGTACTCATTGCTCAGTGCAACGCAATATTCAAGTAGTGTTGCCAGTTCTGGTAACTATTGTAACTGGTAACTTTATAGAGCATTTACATTTTATTTGAATGCTAGTAAAGGCTGTGGATCATTTTAGAATAACATATAATTATTTGGTAGAGATTATTTCTTAATCTAAGTGCCATCTTTTCATTTCCAGATATACCTGCGATTAGTGTGACAATGGAGGAAAGCGCTGTTTTAGCAGGAAAAGCAGCAAGAAAAGAAATCGAGCATTCTTTGGCAGAAAGTGAAGATCTGGAAGCAGAAAATTCTGATGGTGACAACAGTTTGGGTGATGAAGTAACTTTTGAAGCTGTCCAAGAGCCGGAATCTTCCACCAGGAATAGAAAGAATTATGATGAAATTTCAAATATTGCTCTTGCTAGTTTAAGGTATGGTGTCAGATTGAGACCAAATGCAGCTATAGCAACAGTAGCTTTCAATAGATGCTGGATTCATTACTGAGGAAGATACAAGTAAAGTCACTGATAAGAATAAAGTTAAGAGAGCACAGGAAAAGCTAATGACAGTTATTGAATATGAGTTTGAGGAAAACTTAAGGAAGGATGGGGGAATTTCTTGTGTTCTCTTTGATGGGTGAATTAATGTGACAAATTTTATGATGGAGGCAGAGGGAAGTGAAAAATTGTTTCCAGCAAAAACAAAAGAGGAGCATTACACTGTCATCAGTGAGCCTGGGAGCAATTACCTCTTTCACTTTGTCCCAGAAAAGGCTACAAAAGAAGAATCACATGCAGAAAAGATTGCTAAGACTATGCTTGGATAGCTGAGGGAAAGGAATTTGGATAAAAGCTTAATGGCCATTGGAGGAGACTCCACGAATGTAAACACAGGTGTAAATGTTGGAGTAATGCGAAAAATGGAGCTCCATTTGGGCAGAAAGCTTGTTTGGTTGGTCTGTAACCTGCACACTGGGGAACTCCCTCTCCGTCATCTAATTATCAACTTGGATGGCCCAACACTATATGACAACAGATATTTCGGACTAATAGGAAAGCTCCTTGACTCTGTTACAGACTTGGATATCACCTCAAATTTCATTCAAATATCTTTAGGTCCTCCTCTTACCAAGATACTTCAGGAAGTGGTGCAAGGTCTTTCCACTGATCAACACTACGGCTATAGAATCGTATCGGCAATCGGAGATGGAGTGCTTTCTACAGGGTTTTCTCTATTGGAAATAGGACCAGTAAACCACAGTCGATGGCTGACCACAGCTAACAGACTTCTTCGGCTGTGAGTGTCAAAGCATGAGCTCAAAGGAAAAGCCTTTAAGAATCTACGACTCATTGTTGAATTCATCATTGGTGTATATTACCCATGCTGGTTTAACGTTAAGATTAAGCACTCTTGGACCGAAGGAAGTGTTGGATATTGTTTTGCCAACTGTTAAGATATCAGCTTGGTATGCATACAGTAAAGCCATCCTCCAAACCCTCCTATGCTCTGAAGATCAGGCGGAGAGAACTGAAGGGGTGAAAAGAATCCAGACCATCAGGAGAGAAGGGTACCCAGATACTCAACTGGGAGACTCCTTTGTGAGGCTTAGAAGGACACCAGACATTAATTGTAATTGTGATGGTACCAGGATTGGAGATCTGATCAATTGGTCAGAGGATGTCTCTGAGCCACCTCTCACTTGCTCTTTAAGTACTTCTGAATTGAAAAACTTCATTGACTCTCCTATGAAAGTACCTGTCTGGCATTGTCACATACATAACATTGAGAGGGTTGTAAGAATGTTGACTGAGGCTTCTTCCAAGTATTTCTCACATGAAAAGAGGGATGGAGGAATCGGGGCACAAGAGACAAGTAGACGTCTGATGTCCAGGAATGAGTCAAAGCAAGATTTGTGTGCTCTGGTGAAGTTTAACTTTTGTATATGACCCAAAGTGACGCATGCAGCTATATGTGGATCTTTGCATACACTTTTCTCACTCAATAAACATGTAAATTTGAGGTTACTTTGTGTTTGTGTGTACTTGGATTAAATAAAAATAGGTTACATAAGCTCGTGACGAAAGGGAAAAATTTACACATATTTAAATGGAATTTGATGTAGGTAGGAACAATTGTATAACAAAATAAAGTTCTTTTTCAAAATCTACACCGGAAAATCGTTTATTTAAGCAGCTCTCATTAAAGGATTTAATCAAAATATATGGTTGCCCCAAAGTATGACCCGCTGGAACAGCCAGCGCGAATTTTCCCGCACATCCTATCGCAAACATTCCAGAAAGGTGGTTTATGTGAGATTTCTTAATGAAACCCGCTTTTTATCTTCCGTGTCTCAAACTTGTTTGAATTCAATTAATATTTTTCGTACTTTGTGGATTTTTGCTGACATTCATTAATTATACTGGTCTTTTTAATTGGCATCAACAGTGATTGCCAGTCAGCAATTATATAATATACACATTATATGTATATTAATATATATACGTCTATGTCATATCTTGATAAGCAGAGCCGATGGAGAAAAACGGATGTAATTTTTAGAATCAGAGGCCTAAATATGCCTAGAAACAGATCTAAAATTTGTGTTCCCCAGTGTTATTATTATGCAAACTGCATCCTCACCACTATTTTTTTTTTTTTTTTTAATAATTCATGTTGAAAGTGGTAAGGTTAGTGGAAGTAAAGATGTGTGGGTGTTTTTTTTTTAATGTTTTGAAAAAGGTAGTAATAAATCAACACCAATCATAAGAATTTCATGATCAATATCTTTGGAATTCCGAACAAAACTGTAAATGTGCAAAACAACTCCTTGCGGAAATTATAACAGGGTGGAGACGCAAGGGTAGACTGTTTTTTAAATTTATTTTATATTAAATGTTATATATTTTGGGGAGACCAATTATTTCCAGAATATATATTGGAATTGATATAATTATAAATTCATAAAAGTAATATGGAAATACTTCATAGTGTTTTTGAAATACTAAAAAAAGTTGTCTAAGTTCGTGTTTCCACGATGGAATACATGGTCATTCTCAATCATACAGACGTTCGAAGTCCTGAGACAAAATGGGAGTTAGAGAGATTCGGTGGCACTCAGGATACCAATGAGCGGCCACTCCCACATTCGGACAATAGAATAACATTATCCGGTTCTCCAAAGTGCGGGAAATAACCGCTTCTCGACAACTTACGAAATATGAGAGAGAACTTAGGAGCTTAAATAATTAGCAATCTTTACAAAATTATAGGGGAAAATTACCTATAGGGCTTACTGTCGACTGTCAAAGCTACATTTTTAAAATGGTAACCAAGACCGCGAGAACAGAAAAAAACACCCACAAAACAAGGCTAAAACAAAACAAAACAACTAAGCTAAGAAAAAGAAAAATCATGATCAAGTCCCGGAGTGCGATCCGACTCCTTAGTCATGGGGTCAACATCCACTCAACCAACTAGATACTATGGAGGAGACCCGTCTACTCCAAATACTAAACAATGCCACAATTCGGTGAGCACGAACCATTCCTAGTACAAAGAACCCCGCATAGTTTCAGGAAAACACGACTGAGACGAGGATAGTTTCTCATTCCACTGCTTACTGTTAAACACATCCGAAAATAGGTTTGTGTTTTATTTTTACTAGTGAATAGTACGGCCGTCTGGTTTAAGTAAAGGAGGCATTGTTGAGTATAAACCAACCTGCTCATATTTGAGATTAACCCACCATTATATTGCTGGGTTGTACCCGAAAGGGTTTCTTTTATAGTAACATTGTATACATTTTCAACTGAAGCATCAACTCTTAGTTGAATAGAATTTTTCCAGGTAGAATTACATCTATTCCTTCCCCAAAGTTCATAAGCCTCCTGCTTCTCATGTCTGCAATCATCATTAAACGGGGCTTTATCTTTAATACGATATTCGATACTCGATAAGGAATTTACCGTTCATTCATGTTAACAAAAATATAATTAACGAAACAACTGGCTCATTTTCTGTATACAACTGTGACCAATTTACATATGAAAGATAACTCGAAATGCCATTCAAGTCTGCTTGAGATTTAAGAAAAAATTACAAGAGTATAAACGCGTATGTTCAGTTCAAGTTTGTAAGGAAATCATAGCACGGTCATAATTCCAAATTTGCGAACCAACACTGATAGTTATGCCCCTGGGAATCTGAAAACAATGTCTAAGCAATTGTAATTGCCATCATTTATAATTTCCTCACAGACAGATTCAGAAATAGACAAAAGCTCTAAGACCATGTCGCAACACTTCAGATCTCTGAGGGTCGCCATTGTAAGGGGAATGACATCCATTGTCAAGGATTCCCTAACCAGGGCATGTAACCAGGTCTCACCTGGAGAAGGTCATGAAGGTAGATGGTGACCATTTGGAATGATTTCGTAACTCTCATTTGTGCATAAATTCTCATGAGAATATATTGGTTCGTTAGTACACAACCAATTTTCTTTTTTCCCTATGTACAATTTGTATCGATTTATCTGAGACCCTCTGTATACTATACAGAAAAAGGGTGAGTTCAATCCATAAAAAATGAGATGTTGAAAAGAATTAATTACATGGCGGAACCGATCATAATGCCTCGCAAAGGAAAGGAAGTGCTGGTGGCTTTGGAGATGAATTCTAGAGAAAAAGGTAAAGATAAGGCAACCTCTTGATAAACCGCCCTTCTAATGAGTTTGTCAAATATACTCACTCTCTTCCTCATAACACACCCTTTCACTCTTTCTCATAACACACAAACACACCCTTTCACTCTTTCATAAGACACAAACACAACCCTTTCACTATCTCTCATTACACACAAACACACCCTTTCACTCTCTCATAACACACCCTTTCACTATCTCTCATTACACACAAACACACCCTTTCACTCTCTTCCAAGACACACAAATACACCCTTTCACTCTCTCTCTCTCTGTAGCACACACACACACACACACACACACACACTCAAGCCGACTGCAAGTAAACACAGGAACAGAATTTCTCTTCCTATTTAAATAAAGAGGTGAAAGATTGGACTCCTCCCCCCCAAATCTCCCCTCTCCTGCCTAACTTCAACTTATTGATTCCTGTGTAAGTTGTACGAACTTGTTCCAAGAGTTATTGTACCTTTCTGGCCCCAACAATTAAGGAGGGGGGGGGGTAATGTTTGATGTTAACAATTCTTTCCATCCATCCACTTGTTTTGATTTTTTCCTCCTCTCGTCCCCCACTTTCTCTTTTACGCCCGCATAGTCCCGACCAAGAGCGAAAGAGGGCGCTAAGATACTTTAAAAAAATTGATCGTCATGAGCGAGCTCTACCAACGCTTCTCAGGCGGTGACCAAACTCACCTAACCTAACCTTTAAGCAATTTACGAAGGTGGATCAATATAGTTCTAGGAGCGACCACTTATTGGGCCAGCGGTACCTTGGAAGAACGAAGGCCAGGGGTCTAGGCGTCGTCAAGAGGAAAATAACGGGCGAGGCCTTGGCTTCCTTCCTGTCTATGGACACGCCCAGCGGCGCCCGAGTGTTACTCGCTAGACAGGAAAGGAGGCCAGGCTACCGCAGGATGGGATTTCCGCAGGGGAGAAACATTATCCCCACCCAGGCCTAGATTAAATCGGACTCATATCCGAGGTCCGGATGAAAGGTGTCCCTTCACAATAACATGTAGCTAATACAGATTATCATTTCCCCTAATGTCACCACTTTACAAATCTCTTCCCTCCTTTGCTGGAGATTCCCACTTTTGTTTGTGCTTCTTAGTTTGAAGTAAATAATAATGGCTCTTCACTAATTACTAACTCCTCCTCATCATCACCCCGATGACCATCAACTGGACAGTGCAAAGAATCATTGCCATAGGATGGATATTGGGGGGCTCTCCCTACCCCCCAGCCTTACCCTCCCATAAACGGTTGCTACAGACTCGGGTCCAATAATTCATTGTCATGGCAACCAGAGCCTGAACGTTTGGTCGCGTCTGGGTTTGTCGATAGTGCTTACGTTGCTACCTTGATTTTAATATGTCCCTCAGACGAAATGGTTAGTACAGGGTGTGGTTGGTCAGTTGTCGCCTAACTTCATTATAAAAGAAAATAACATAAAGAGCTCATTTATACCATTATTCTTACCAAACTTACATGTTAAAGACTTGAAGGATTGCTGTACCTTTCATTGTATTCAATGAAATCGCTGTCGGCTTCAACCACGGCCTCCAGGCGGCGTTGAAACGTGCTACAGGCCTTCTCATAGGTCCTCCTGTTTAACTGGGTGAAAACTGTGATGATCCTAAACCTAAGCTCCACTTTGGTGGTTTAGGAGGAGTTGTTGGTCTCTCTCTCTTTCTCTCAACCAGGCCACGCATATAATAGGTTAGGGGGTTGCAGTCTCGGGAGTTAGGAGGCCAGATGTTCGGAGTGGTGTGGTCAAAGAAAGTGTCTGACAACCAAGAGTGTGTCCTCATGCTTGTGTGGCATGATGCAGTCTGGCTGCCACACGTATGACCTTCCAGTGGCCACCTCCAGGATTCAGGGCAACACCAACTCCTCCATGTAATTGTTGTATCGCACTACTGACCAATCCAACCACCATGATGTGGACCCGGAACTTGGTCTCCATGACCTAGGTACATCTTTGGGGGATACAACAAGACAGCGATTGGTATGCAAGTTAACCACTTGTTCCTGGCAAAAACCTTCTCGTCTGAGAAGAACAAAAGCCTGCCAGGCTTGAGGGGATGCTTTAGCTTGTTCAAAAGCTTGTATTACTTTCCTTTCGCTTGGCCTTCATCTTCTGCGACATAAGCTGGCCTTTTCTCATCTTGTATAAGTAGTGTCCTCATGCATTAACTGCCTGGTGAGAGAGACACTGCCTGGTCTCTAGCTATGGACCTCATTGACTCGCTGAGATCGTTCTCAATAATGGCCTGGATCACCGTGACAAATTCGGGGTTCTTTTCGTATGAGAAAGCCTTGAGTGAGGTTTCCGAGCCGCCGTACCCTCGGAAACACAGCTTGACTCAATCAACTCTTTCCTGATCCTCTGAAACGTCCTCAGATTGGCACCCAAGCACTCTTGAGATCTTCGCATTGGAGCTCCCAGCGCAAATACCAAGCGAATACATTTTTGGAAGATTGAATTCAGCCATGGTATTCCGTCCTTCACAGACGATACAAAACTGAGTCTACTATGATAGGATGAAGAGAGAACGAAAGCCAGACAGCACCCATGCGCGGAATTCAGAGTTGCCAACGGCGAGAAGTTACCCACCGCCCCCTGTAGATATCTATGTTATGGACCTAAAAACAATACAGAAAAGTTAGTGAATAGGTGATAATCGTGCATGATAGGTGCGTTAGGAAAGGACTTGGAACTAATTCTATATTAATTAAAGTTATAAGCGTTTATCTTTATACCCCTTGGAAGAAAAATTCATATTTTGGATATTTACCTGCTTTATTTTGGTGTCATGAGGCTTATTTTGACTAATAGCTTATTCAGGCACTTCTTCCACAACAAAAAAGTTGTCCCAAGTATTTTTTCTTTTATTTAAGACATAAATTGAGACCATCTAAAAAAAAATAGATTCACCAGATGTAATTTTCTTAGAAAAAAACATTGGCTCCAGATTGGAGCTGTGTAACCATTGCGCAACGAAATAATGCCATAATAAAAATTATGGCACTTACCAATGGCAAGATTCGATTAATACTCCAGGAGGTCCAGCACCCAATACTTTAATCAACAACACCAATAATAATTTAATACTTCAATCAAAAATACTTGCAGATTCATCAACGTGGCCATCACCAGAATGTTTCGGCCAAATAAGTTTATTATTATTATTTACTTGAAACTAAGAGATAAAATAACAACCTGGGAGGGCATTTTCCCCAGAAAATAAGGAGAGGTTCTATAATGTAAAAAAATGGACCATACAAACACGTGTACTGACTTTATTGTCCTAAGACTCCCTAGGACGCGGAGGAATGGAGCTCCCTTCCCCACCCCCAGGGTCCTTTCCCACTTTAGAGATTGTCCCAGACACAATTGTGCTTGATCTCGCCTCGTAAACATCTTCCTCTTCAAGACTCCCGACTCGTTCCGTTTTCTCCCATTCAAAGTACGGTCCAGTGATTTTCGATAGTTAGATCTCTTTTCTGAGGCTGTTCAAGGTAAGTACACAATTTCTCATTCCCCGGAGAACAGAACAAGTCCTTCAAATTTTCCCTCATATCTCCCCCGTTTCATTTGAACAGTGAACTAACGAGGGTTCTCTGAGCTTATATCGCTTAGAGAATCTCCCCTGAAAAGACTACCTTTATCTTTTCAAAAACCTTACTCTTATTTATCGGTTTCTCCTTTCCCTGGCCTTCAGCCACCCCCCTTCTTGTTTACAACCCTAATACGTTGGTTTCGCGCCTTTCAAGCTAGGGGTTGGGACTAACAAGAAAAGGTGGTGAAGTTAGGGAAAATAAAAATGTGCGAAAGGTATATATATCCTGAGTAGTTGAAAGAGGAGACTATTTGACGCGCTCGGGACCGGGAGAGCACACAACTATCCCGAACTTGCCTAACTCACACAACTAAGGCACATACCCTGTAGCGTTCGGGGAAAGAGGGCACGCAGTCTTCTGCATGGTAGCCCCAGCGGTGTCATTCATGCTACTACACCTGATAATCCCTTTTCCTGGAAGGGGTTCCTAAAATAAATGAAGTTAGTGGAAATGATAATAATAATAAATTTCTTATAATACGCTCTTCAAGGCCAGAGGCCTTCACAGAGCGCACGTTCGGCTGTGGGCTAAGATCATGTGGGCGAGTAGGCAATCCTGAACAGATGCGTTTTCAGGAGTCACTTGAAAGTAGTAAGTGAGGCAGCAGATCTAATTTCGGCTGGAAGAGCATTCCAAAGCTTGGGGGCACAGACTGAGAAGAAGCGGTCGCCCATTGAGCAGAGGGACGAGCGAGGAGTATTCAGGAGAGGAACATGAGATGACCGAAGGGCCCGAGGGGCGAGACGTTGGAAAAGGGCAGAGGAAAGGTAGGTTGGGGCCTTTTGGTGAAGGACCTTGAAAGTGAAGAGAAGAATCTTGAAATGAGAACGATATCTGACAGGTGCCCTTTGCAGTTCCTGAAGTAGGGGCTTAGAAGGGATAAAGCGAGAGCGACGGAGGAGTAGTCGGGCAGCGTAGTTCTGGACTTGCTGAAGGGGACGTAGAGAGGAAGATGGTAGATTTACAAGAATAGAGTTACAGTAATCAAGGCGGGAGGTAATGAAGGCGTGGACAGCAGTCTCAAGACCTGGTCAGGCAGTGTGGGAGGGAGGCACGAAGGTTGATGACCTTATCAGCCAAGAATTTCGAGAGGATGGTGGGGCTGATGGGGGTGGGGACTTGGTGTGAGGAGGTAAGAGAAGAGAGCAGGTGGAAAACGGCACGGGGATCATTCTTATTGTCGGCTAGCAATTTACGCGAATGGGCTTCACGAGCAGATTTCAGTTTAACCAAGTAGAGAGATGTCGCAAGACGGTAAGTGAGCGAAAGAGCAGTTGTATCTTGCCTACGGGAACGAGCTTTACGAAGAGCTCTTTCATGGGCACGTTAAGACTGTCTCGAACGTAGGAGTTCCAGCGAGTACCATGGGGCGCGGTGACGGCGAGAAGACGAAGGAGTAATAATGGGGGAGTCGGCATTAAGTCAAGTTAGGAGGGATTGCTCCAATGATGAGAGCATTTGGTCAGGGGAGGAGAGAGCGTCGGGAGGGGGTAAATTAGAGGCAACATCATTAAGGAGGGATGGGATGTCAATGGAGGCTAGCTGTCGATAAGGTTTGGGGATGAGAGGAGGCCGAGAGGGCGAAGAAGTGGGGGTTGAGACGTTGAAGTTAATAAGGTAATAGTCAGAAATAGCATTAGACTTGATAGAAGTGGTTAAGTTGGAAATTTGACAGTCGGAAATTACAAAGTCTAAAATGTTACCATGAGAGTGTGTTGGGGAAGAAACGTATTGAGTAAGGGAGAAGAGGTCAAGGATCTCAAGGAAGGCAAGTAGATTAGGGTTAGTGACTGGGAGGTTGAAGTCCCCCATGATGAGAAGATGACCCGATGGGGAGAGACTAGCGAGAAGGTTACTAAATTCGTCAAGAAAAAGATCAAGGGAGGAGCTGGGTGGAGTGGGGTAGTAGAGCACAATAGTTGTTAGAGAGGGAGCAGAATTAGAGACAGAGATAAGGGTCTCAAAGGAAAGAAGAGGGGGGGATGGAAGGGTATTCAGAAAGAGAGAGGCACTATGAATGAGAGCAACTCCTCCACTATGTTTGTTCCGGGTGTTATGGGAGTAGACGTACGTAGCCATCAGGGGTCGCTAGCGACAAGCAGCCATCACTCTGATCAAGCCAAGTTTCACTGAGACCAAGGAGGGAGATACGCGAATTAGTCAGGAGATCGTGAATGAACTCTTTATTAGCGACGCTTCTAACATTGAGTAGAGACGCATTAAAAACTGAGAGAGGGGAGGTCGGGGTAGACGGTTCAATGAAAAATAACTTTTTTAAGACCGAAGATAAACGGAATCCCCTTTTTATAGGACCAAATTGATTTCGAGCGATTCCTAGTGCTTTAATTCTAGAGCCAACCGAGGGAGATACCTTAAACCCTCTATTAAGAGAAAGAAGTGTGGCTTTGTCCATCATTGAGGGAGGAGAAATATAAGTAGGATGAAATGGATAAAAATTTGATGTGGAAACAATAACAAAATAAAATTAGGGAAGCAACAGCGAAAATAAAAATGAGCAGGGAAGAATATGATGTGAGAAAAAGGGGTCACAGAAAAGCAACAAATTCAATAAAAACAACTACTAACAACAACAACAAAAAAAAAAGCAAAACATATACCGAGAATGGCGAAGTACAAAGCACGTGTCAAGGCAAATATAAAGCAGTGCGAAAAAATAAGGGAGCGGGGAAAGAAAAGGGGCAGAGGAATTAGTCGGAATGAAACAAGTGATCGCGTGGGTCAGAAAGCAGAATAATATAGAAGAATTTAGGATGAGGGGGGGGGGGAAGTGAGGCGGGAAGAGCTAGGGAAAGAAAAGGTAGATAAGAACGGAGAGCATAAAGAAGTAAAAAGAGAATGGAAGAAAATAATACGAAGAAAAACACGGGGCAAAAGAAAAATACAAAGTAATAAAAACACTACCGAGAATAGCAAAGTACAAAGCACGTGATAAAGCACATTAGAAAATAATGGAATTATAGACTGAAACTAAAACACGGAGGCTGGCAGAAAAAAAATGAGTGAATAATAAGGAAAGTAATGAAAATGGCCACAAGGAGAAGAAAAAAAAGATTACTCACAAACGCGTAGCTACAGCAAACCGCAAGACAAGCACGAATAATTCAGGAACTAATAATACAATCACGCATACAAGGCTATGCCAGCACCAAAAACGGTTAACAAACTGAACAGGGAGACAAAGCAACAAACAAACACCGAAGCGAAGTGAAAAATCGGCTAAACAACGGAGAGCAGAAAGAGCAAACGATATATATGCGCATCGATCCGCTCAATGTACTCACTATCTAGTGTTTTACTAGGGTCGAATAGAGGTATTTTCGCTAAAACTATTGAATAATACCTGTAATAACATGCCAATAGCGGTATTAACATGCCAATACCGGTATTAACATGCCAATACCGGTATTAACATGTCAATACCGGTATTAACGTGCGAATACCGATATTAACGTGCGAATACCGGTATTAACATGCCAATTCCTATTTTCTGCATAATAATACATAAATAGTCAAATGAATTCTTAGGCATCAAAATTTTAGTCAATAAATATAATGCTGACTAAAGTAATGTGATTCATAGTCACAAGTCACTTGACTCAACCGAACCAAAATTTCAGAGAATTTCATTAAGGTTCGTTTTATATTTGTAAAATTATTTAAATATGCGAATTTTGATGATAGCTCTTAAGCAACTTATGTCTGCAACATGGAATCCTTAATATTTTGTAGCGCAAATTTAGCTAAAAGAAGTTTGGGATTCGGGAAATACATTAAATTTTTCCTTAATAAGAAAGAATCAAGGACGAAAAATCCCACGTTTTAAAGTTTTTCGTCCAGTTCCTCTTTCTCCATTTAAATAAAAAAAGAATGGGTAAATAGCAATTCCTTTCTTATTACCTATTTTCAAAATCAATGAATTTACTTTGTAAATTATTTTCTAGACGCCGCCAAAAGTATTTTTTGAACATTTGAAATTAATTTTTTGAGAAAGTTTCTTATCTTTATATGGAATAAATTCTTTACTGGAGCTTCTTTTTTGCCTTTTCGTTTTGATAGTTGAATGTATTATTATTTTTAATTACATTTAGTTTATTTTTTAGCAAAAGCGATATCAATACCGGTAATGAAATTATTGGTATTGTAACACCCCTAGGTGTTACCGCATGAAGGATGCGCAACTCTCCTGAATAAACAAAAGAGAATATCTAGATTTTATTTATAAATTTCCAAATTACAGTGGTATAACCAACGAAGGCATTTCCACATAGTTGAAAATGAGGGGGAGGAACAGCTATAAAGTGGTGAAGTTAGGAGAAGTCAAAATGTGTGGAATGTATATTAAGAGGAGACTATTTAGCGCGTTCGGCGCCTGAAAGGTATGCAGCTCTACAGAACTCCACGTCCCCCTTCACAATTAAGATAGACCCCCATGCGGGATTGGGGGAAGGAAGAGCACGCTCTCACCCAGCTGCAATGACAAATCTGACCAATCCTAAATATTAAGGCTGAATGGGTGTAATATAAAACTCCGGGAACAAGTATGTACAAAGAACACGAGGTCGAACCCACATGTGAGGCTTTGGTCGAGGAAATCCCTCAAGCAAATGGGTTTGCTCCTTCCGATGAGATTTTGGACAAAAGCCTCAAGTAAACGGGATTAATGAAAAGCCATTAACTAAATGGGGTTTCCACCTCCCGAGATCTCAACTCCCCCTTTTTTTCCCTACAGTTTTCTACAAGATCCAGTCTTTGAAATACCAGTTTGGAACCACTCAATGTTTCGTTCCACTTTGAAGCCTAAACTCATCACATGGAACTGCAAAAATACGTTCCACTCCTCAAAAAGCAAACCGTTTTAACGAAAAAAAATCCATAATTTCCCCCCCCCCCAAGGGGCTTAAATATATTCTCCAAATACTATGAGGATATGAGTCTTCCGATTTTCAACCTAAAATTCCGCTCTACGATCCTGAAATTTCCCTGACCACTACAGCATTTTCCCATTATGAGATATCGAAGGAGGGCCATATATTTCCTTTTTCCTATGGCCATAGTCTGGACACTATTCATCTTTGTCCTATCAAGGAAAAGAGCTTCGTTATACAAGGTCATGGGATCAACCTATTACGACGAATTAGGTTGTGGGTGTACCCGTCAAGGACCACCGATTAAATCAACTGACACACAATCCCTGTGTAGCGACTGGTCTTCTGCAAGGGGAGAAGGGCAGAAAGTGATTTCCTACAGTCTTTATGGGAACTCCACCGACGCCAAGGTATTTCGTCACTATCACAGCCAACTTGAAGATCGACTGAAAGAGGCAAATCTCTTCTATGAAGGTAAACAAATGATTTGAACACGGCTAAGAGAGGGATCATATGTCCAAGAAATACAGGACTCAAAATAAAATACAATAATCTGTAAAGATTTGGGTCCCTAGAAAAAATCTATTCTTATAAAAAAAAATATATATTTAATAATGTATATTAATTTTACAAATGATATTTTTGAATACTTCAATTACGCCGAGAACATTCACGTAGTATAGTGAGCTTCGACTGGCATCCGAAAGGACGTCAAATTCGCTCATTTTTTAATTGAGTTGACAATTCATCTTTGCTAAATTTCACATATTCACATTTTTAGCATAAATAACATTAAATTATATTAAACTACAAACTTCTTTCTTTCTCATAAACTATTTTGTATTTTCTATAGTGGTAAATATTTACAAATTATTTAATTTTATTTAAGGTCTTATATTTCCTGGACAGATTATACTAAAAAAATGAGGGGGCAAATTTCAGACTGGGCTTAATATCGAGTCTATAGAAGCAAGGTAATGTATAGTGAAAAACAAAAAGAAACATTATTATTATCTGGAGTTGTAACATCTTTAAAAAAAATGGAAGGGGGATGGCAGTCGGGGCATATGCAAGATAGATTTTTAAAAAGAAAATGGTGAACTCAGGGGGAATGAGACGGGACGTAACTCTCCTTCGCTCCTTGTAATTGATGATGGGGAAACAGGGACGGGGTTAGTAGAAACATAACATTTTGGGGGGAGGGAGCAGAGTAGAAGCATACGCCCCCCCCGACCCTATAAATTATTACATGTAGCCGGATGTCACTGCGTAAAAAAATCCATAAAAAGGCATGTATAAAGGTCGAGTAAGTTTTAAGTTCTAGAACTCTGTCACCTATCGCTTCTTTAAGGGTTACCCAAATTTAGATCGAGGTCCGCAACACACCCTTTGAACCCCCCTTCATTGGATGGATTGCGTGCCCTCCTTGCCTCAATGGCCGCCAGTTGTTCTGCAGCTATTTATCTTTCACCAATTTTCCCTTTCGCCATCTCACGATTTCTTTACAGATATCTTCTTACACAATGGCGGATCTGCCCTCGTTATTTTTTACTTCTTGGGCTTAAGTAATAATAATTGCGTAAAGAAAACACGTTGGAGAGAGTTGTGTGCCACCCATGGGCTTCCTATTAGTCTCCCGGTTTAAGATTTTGTCTTTGTAATTCCGTAAATTTCGTGTCACAGAAATCTCGCGGTTTTTCTCATTTGTTTATATTTTTTGGGGGGGGAGAGGGGATTGCCCCACTAAGTTTTATGCTCCATACTATCCCCGCGTGTGTAGGGGAGGGCATACTTTTTATGTCTATGTCCTCTAATCTACGAACTTGTTCACGGAACTTTGTAATACGCCCACTCCAACATCTAGAGATAGTGGTGTTTGTAGCTGAAGTCTGCCATTCATAACATTTTTCATTTGTTGTTTGTTTTTATCCTCCTTTAATTTTTGTTTGTTTTTCACTCATTCTTCCGCTCTTGAGCAAAACTCCCTCATTGTATTACATGCTTCATTTTTTCCAAAATAATTAAAAAAAAAATCTTTCCAGTGAGCATTCAGCCTCACCTCATCGTATTCCTCCTTCGCAGATTGGATTGTAAGACTCTACCACAACTCGAATCCAGCCGACACAATCACCCATACGCTCCTTTGTCGTCTTTTCTGCCAATACCCCAATTTCGACCCATGCCAGATAAACGCTATCCCCCTTCCAGCAAGCTGGAACAATACTCGCACTCACCACTACACCCCCAGAGGCTACGGCAGGCTTGCTCTACCCGACAACACCACCCTCCAGTTCATTAACAAGATTCAGGGAAAAATATGGCACTTCTTAGCATCCTTCACCAATACCCCGGATCCCGAGTACGGGGTTGCAGGGGATGATTACACCGATATTGCAGACAACCCTGAAGATTTAGGCGAGCCAGGGACGAGGAAGTTTGGGGACGTTCTCGTCGGGAAGATGTGGAGGTTTCTACCGTTGGGAGACGAAACGGTTGACTACTTTCTGGTCCGCGACGTCGATTCGTATATTTTGCCGCGAGAAGTCTCCGCCGTGCGCCAGTGGCTCCACAACTCCACCTCTCTCGTCCACGCCATGCGAGACCACCCCAGCCACAATGGAGCCATTTTGGCGGGTATAGTTAAGCGAGAAGTTGGGGACCTTTGAACTCTGATCTTCACTCTAATAGTTGTAGTTTTAGGAAGGAGATTCCCTCCATCTTGAGTCCAGAAAAGTGGGAAAGAGAGGAATAGTGCCCTGCATCATTTCCAAGGAGTAGATAAATAAATAAATGCTATCATAGAGCCGCTGTATAATAGTAAGAGGAAAATGGCGAATGCAAGACGTACGGGGAAATGTCTTGAGCATTGCAGGTGTATAGAGAAGGTTTGATTGAGCGTGTAAGAAGGATAACTGAGGGAATGACATGGTAGGAGCAAGGGGCAGTTATAACGGATAGATGCCTGGATCAGATGCCTGTGTTGAGAGAAGTACAACTGGGAGTGAGAGAAAGACGGGGGTGTGAGAATGATGCTGATTCGTGAATGATTCGTATTGTATATGCTGGTTGAGAGTGGGGTGGATTTTGAAATGTTGATTGACAGATGTGTAAGGAGGAGGCGAAAAGTAAATGCAGTGTAAGGTTATGATGTTTGAGGGTGAGGTGTCATATTAGAGTCGGTGATGTGGTCTTTGAACAAGTACAGTGTTTTAACTATCAAGGACGTATCGTGAGATAGATTGCGTTTGCAAGGTTATGAATGGTTGGCAAATGTGAGAGAGCGATCAGAGCGCATGGAAGCGAGACAATGTCAGGGAAGGAGAAGGAAATATCGAGATTGAGAGTATTGTAAATAGATGATTTTACAGTAATGGTGGGTGTGGGAAGGGCAGAGAGAATAAGAACGAATTGGTAAGAGATAATATATGGTGTGGGAGTGTGTGAATGAGGTAGTGACCAATAATATTCTAAGCTGGTACGGACATCTAAGGAAAATGTATAGGAAAAGAATTGAAGAAAATTTATAGGCCAGTATCCGGTATTGGAAGGGTTGTGAGAGCGCGTGGAAGAAATATATGTGTGAGAGTTTGAGAGAGGAGAACTTGACAGATACATAGGGGATATTGTGTATGGTGGGTGTGGAGCGAGGGGGGAAGTGTGAGGCGGTTGGTTGTTGTAGTTACTTAAAACTAAGTAACGAAAACTAACAAGAACATTTTTGCAAGGAGGTTTGTAAGGAGAGGTGTAATAAAAAAAGTGTGGAAGATAGAGGTGAAAATGTTCAGGAGATGCGTAGCTGCAGATCTACCCGTGGCTGTTGGGGCTGGGGGGTAAACAATCTTCCAGGCACGGTTGCCCACCTCACACCTAACACAGCTATACGTGGATTTGTGAGGGGAAAATCCTTGGAACCTTTTGTGCGTGACGGGACCCTGCCTGAAGGTGTGCGAAACTGCCAGCAGGAAAATGAAAAATGTTACGCCCTTTAATCTCTTTATTAAAAGAGAGCGAAGACAGCCGAGTGGGTCATGTCGAAGTCTGGAGCTTAATAAATTGGCACAGTGCCACACAGAAAGAGGAGTCCTGGTTGAGATTTGCTGTGAGTCACCAACTCCTGAAGGAGTGAGTCACAGAGTAGCATTGACTGTACGATCGACTCTATCATAGCCTCCCATAGCTCTGAGGGGCCCAATGGCTCCAAAAAGAGGGGCTTTGCCCTTAATATTACATGAAGGGTTGAGAGGGGAAGGGTATTTGAGGATTGATTTCCCTTGCCCCTTCCCCTTGGGGGAAAATGGTTTAAAATGTTGAGGTATTAATGACGGTTTCCCCCAGCCTCCCCCCCTCCCCCTAACACCATTCGATAGAAGTTGGGATGGGGTGCCATTTAATAGAGTTTAGTGGCTCTGCTGGCTTTTGTCCTCCCTAAAATTAATATATATCCCCACCCCCTGATCCCCATTTTCCCTCCAAGGTATGTGGGGCGCAGCGCGTTGGCGGGACCCGACACTGATGAGCGGCTTCCTGAGGCGATTTGCGCGCTATGCCCCGAAGCGACTCTGGAACTACGACCAAATCCTCCTTCGGAGAGTCATTTGGCCCGACGTCATTCACTCTATCGTGAGTGCTGTTCAATAAAAAAATAACCAACGAGAGCATCAACATTAAAGTTGCGAAAAATCTTTCGTAGGTAAAGGGTAAAGTTAGGAAAAATGAAATGGGGATGGTACATGCATAGCCAACTTGGGGGATTAGGGACGTGAAGGGGCACGCAACTCTCCTTTACCCGCTGGGTTTTATAGTATCTCAACCTGCATTTAAATTTGAATGGGGGGTGGTATTAATGATGGGGCCATATTGGAACAGCTTAAGAGTAATAGGGGATAGGACCAAGAATTCTCAGAACTATGGCCTGAAACCATAATGTTTAGTATTTTTCCAAAGGTCTTAACACCCTCTTTCGCCCTTTCCCAGGACTATCCATTCGTGAGAAGGAATGGGGAAGAGCAGACAGAAACAAAATTGGTACATCCTAACTCCACCCTAAATGGTGGGGGCTGAGAGGGGGTCTAAAGCCCCAGGGACAAGTTCGGACCAAGAACGCCTGAACTTAGAAAGTGCATTCCGGGTTAAGGGGACCCGGGAGGGCATTACTAGGAGCCAGTAACAAACCCCAGGATGGGAACTTAATTCTTATATGGGGATTTAGAGTAGTGTAAGCAAACGAGGGCATTGTCGGACAGTAATTAATGGGGGTCAGTGGGGCGCGTTATTCCCCCAGGAACAAATTCATACAGGTCCTCGAAAGTACGACATTGAACCCATGGGGGATTGATTAGAAACAAGACCCCCAACCCTGGGGGCGAATAACCAGGTTTTTTGGTTGCAGCTGGTGCACGACAGCTACCACTGCCGGAACCCCCTCCTCCAAGCCCACCATCGAACCCTGCCCTTCCCTACCAAGAGGCGGGGCCGCCTCTTCGTCAGCTGGGGCCCTAGGAGGAGCGTCTCCGAACTCCGGAACCTAGTCCCCTGCCCCCTCTATTGCAGACCCCAGGAACACCCGGACTGGGAATACTGTTGAGAACCCAGATTACCATGGACTCCAAGGCACCACTGTACCAGTAACCATTACACTAGTGTTTCGACACTGGTTTTCAATAAATGAGCAGAAACCCTGGTACTTTATCCCCCTAGAACTCAGTCTTCTCAAAGTGGAGAGATTCGTCAGGTCGATGGATGACCTGCGCAGTCTTTTACAGTATCAGGCGATGGGTGGTAAAACTTTTTGTTTATTATTATCATCATTATTATTCATTATTTTAAAGGGTTTAATGCCATCTTTCCCCCACAGTAATATATACCCAAGCATATGAAGGGGGGGGGGATCCCGTATCGAATTAATAGGAAAAACTAATAAAAAAGGCCCTGGATGAGTACTGCTATAATAATTAAGATTGGGGCACGTAGGGAACATTAATAGTCTCCACATCTAACAGCAAAAATCATCAGAAGTATGAATATAAGCCATGCCGTGGCTTATGGGTAGATGGTGATATGGTCATTTGTGTTGGCAGAGTAACAAATGAACGTGCGACCCCAAGTGGGACTCGAACCAAGAACGATGGAGAAGGGAGAATACATTTCATATGGAACAATTCAGCTACTGGAAATCTTTCTTTTTTTTAAAAAAGTCCCTTGAAGAGATCCATTATGGAAAAGATGGTGACTGTCGGATGTCATCTTTACTATCGAGTGGTTCAGAACTCGCCGAAGAGTTAAATGCCCTTTCCTCCTGGTAGGGAAGGGCAAGGTTCGATTGCGAGCTTGGAGGGAGGGGTTCTGGCAGTGGGAGCTGTCGAATGACGTAAAGAGAAAGGCAAAAAGTAAATAGAACCACCAATTTTGCTACAAAAATTTGCCAATTTAGATAATCACATATTTTACATATCAAAGGACCTTTGAATGGACAAAATGCTACATCACATAGTACTCCATAGTTATGTAGGGTCAAATGCCCGGAACAAAAGACATGTAGTTTATGTTTAATAGCGCGTGGGAGCGTAGGCTTGGGGAGGGGTAGTTTGTGGTAATGCACTACATCAATTCCACGGTTTGGTGACACAAATATCGTGTAATATTTATGAATTAGCTCTCAACGAGTTTTTTTTCGGGGGTGGGGGTCCGTATGAAGATTTTTGCCTCACCCTGTAGAAAAGGGGGTTTAAATTCACTCCCTATTTTTACCACCACTGAGTAATCATCCATTATTCCCTATATTTAAATTACAATTTTCTACGGAATTTTGCGTTCTAGGCAGCTCTTTTGATTATTTTAATGGTCTTAACACCCTCTTTCACTTTTAAGCAAGTCTACATAGACGTAGGGAAAATGAAAGGGCAGAAATAACAAGAGACAATACAAAGGGGAAAGAGCAGAGGTGTAAAGGATTGCTATAGCAAACCTCGTTAACCTTAAATTTGGGGGTAGGGAGGGCACGTTAGAAGATTTCAGGAAAAAATTTCAAAGGGTTGGGGAGCGTTTTAGGGGGAATATATTAAAATTAGGGTAGACAACCGGGGCGAGTGGCAAGACTGTTTATTAGGTAAGGTTAAGTCATTTTAGATGTGATTAGTCATCGGATGGGGGACCAATTTGAGTCTACAATGTGGCATGTGCCATATCATCACTCCTGGTTGGAAACCTTGGTTAAATTAGCCCCACTGAGCCCTACAGCGAAAGTCAGGAAAGGTTCTGTAGATATTTTAGAACTGCTACAGCACAATGGCGGATTGTGTTTTCCAAACATTTAATCATAACATTTCAACATTTCAACACTGACATACCACTTGCTACTAAACAGTCTTCTTGCAGTCGTGTTCGCAGCCACTCCTCCGTACGAACGGTTAGACCCAACAGCGGGTGAAAGAAGGTATTAAACCCCTAAAAAACTTCGTCTAAAATGCTACGATCGCCGCTGAAGGAGAATCGCGTGGTTTGGGTGTGGGTTGTTGTGGGGATGTGGGCTTTGGGTCCAATGGTTCTCTCTGCTGGGTATCCCTTTACACCATACCCACAAGTTTCCTCAATGTACACCTCCAGCCAAGGTGAGTTTCAGGGGGGTCTAACTCACCCTCAAGAGTGAGGTGGAGGAAGGAGTGATGATGTTAGGGGAAATAAGAAAAAATGTGTGAAAGAGGCAGCCCAATACTTAGGATACAATGGCGCGCAACTCTTCCCTGACGAATCAGAATTTCTATTAATCGGGTTCTTAATTATAAGGTTGGGGGACTTCCCGTCCTGGGTTGACCTGCATAACGTAAGAACCGAGAGACTTCATCCAGTATTACACGACACGGTTGATCTGGGGTCAGAGACCTCGAATACCCCAGCCCCTTCAAGACGCTAACCACTGAATTTTTTGCTCGGATAACTAGGGTCAATGCCAATCTGGTGGCCCTTGCTGACCTAGGTTGACAGGCCTTGCTAGTAAGACCTCTTGAATTGGGTATTCGTGTATGTGGTTGAGGTGAAGCAGGTTGGGAAGGAGCTGGGTGCTACGATCGCCGCTGAAGGAGAATCGCGTGGTTTGGGTGTGGGTTGTTGTGGGGATGTGGGCTTTGGGGTTCGTAGGTCCAGTAAGGACCTCTAAGCAGCATTATGCCCCGGTGGGTCTGCCTGGGTGCTAGGGAAACTTGGTGTTGGTAGGTCCAGTAAAGACCTCTAGGGAGCATTATGCCCCGTGGCTTTCCGCCTGGGTGCTAGGGTATCATCTTGGTGTTGGTAGGTCCAGTAAAGACCTCTAGGCAGCATTATGCCCCGAGGATTTCTTCCTTGGTGATAGGGTATCTTCTTAGGCTTCGTAGGTCCAGTAAAGCCTATAGGCAGCATTATGCCCCGGTGGTTTCTCCCTGGGTGCTAGGATATCTTCTTGGCTTTGTTAGGTCTAGTAAGGACCTCTAGGCAGCATTATGTCCCAGTGTTTCAACCTGTAGACTAGGGCATCTTCATGGGGTTCGTAGGGCCAGTAAAACCTATAGGCAGCATTATGCTCCGCTGGTTTCTCCCTGGGTGCTAGGGTACCCTTTTGGGATTCGTAGGTCCATTAAAAACCTCGAGGCAACATTATGCACAGGGGGTTTCTGCCTTGGTGCGAGGGTATCTTCTTGGTGTTTGTAAGTTCAGTAAAGACATCTAGGCAGCATGATGCCCAGGGGGTTGCTGCCTGGGTGCGAGGGTATCTTCTTGGGTTGGTAGTTCCAGTAAAGAACTCTAGACAGAATTATGCACCGGGGTTTCTGCCTGGGTGCTAGGGTATATTCTTGGGGTTGGTAACTTCAGTAAAGACCTCAAGAAGGCATTATGCTTCGGTGGTTTTTGCCTGGGTGCTAGGGTATCTTCTTGGAGTTCGTAGGTCCAGTAAAAACCTCGAGGCAACATATGCACAGGGGATTTCTGCCTCGATGTGAGGGTATCTTCTTGGTCTGGTTAGGTCTAGTAAAGACCTCTAGGCAACATTATGGCCCGGGGTTTTGTTGCCTTGGTGCTAAGGTATCTTCTTGGGTTTGGTAGCTCCAGTAAAATCATCTTGCCAACATTATGTATAGCCAAGGACGTTCTGCCTTTTCACTGGTCATAGTCCATTTGATGCAAGGTTTTTCTCAAAGTGGCCTCGTCTGGGTTTTTAAGAGGTTCCGGATTATTATTTCCTTCCTTTATATAAGACTAACCAAAAGATAGAGACCCATACCTTAAACTGTAACCATCTCCAGTCCCATTCCATCGCCTATCAGACACAAAGCCCTTTATCGTTTTTTATACGTTAAATTAGTCATTCATATACAGGGGTCAGACAAAATAATGGGAACAGTATAAATTGAACACCATTATTTCAATGAACCATTATATTACGAATATCCATCCAAATTTCATTACACTAGCCAGTAAATTTTAACTTTGTCTCTGCTAGTTGAGTTGTAACTAAGTAATTTTGGTGTGTTGATTCCAAATCCTGTGCTCAGATTTGTCCTAGCACGTAAGATTCCTGAGTTATGCAACTAGGCTATATTGCTCACTTTGTCACCTTGGATCAATTAATGATATAATTATTATGAGTTTGAGAAGAATGAGACGTTTCTGGGAAAAGGTTTGAAATCGGGGCACCCTATTTGGCATTATGTACGTCCTTTTGCAGACCCAGACAAGATATGTATTACATATAAAAGAGGTAGTACTCACCTAACTATAAATTTCTTCAATAATATTTGAAACTCTTGCTCTTGAGCTTGTGCGTGGATATAGGATCTAGAAGTAGTGACCCATCATGTTTTCGTTGAAGCGGCCTTGATACCTGCTTTCCATCATTGCGTTATCTCGGTGGAACCTTTCCTCCTGTTCGTCACTAATATCACTCATATTAGATGGAAAGAAATATAGATGCGAATGCAAGAAATGCATCTTAAGAGACATCCGATACCCCATTCGTTGATAGGCCTTTAGCATGTTGTCTACTAGTTCTTCATAGTTTTCAGCCCTATGATTACCAATGATTACCAAACAACGTTCTGCACTACATGGGCAAATGAATCCCATGCTGCCAACTCAAGTGGAGTTAGTTTATTTCTGAACTCCCTGTCACGTATCAATTCTCTGATCTCCGGCCCTACAAAAATGCAAGCTTTATGTTTAGCATCGGTTTTCTTTGCACCAAATGTCTCTTTGAGATACTGGAATCCATCAGAATCATGGGACATTGCTTCAACAAAATTCGCGATAAGGCCAAGTTTGATATGAAGTGGTGGGAGGTAGATTTCCTGTGGATGTACCAAAGGCATGTGCTTCACATTGTATCGGCCAACTATGTGTTCTTCTCTTTCGGGCCACTTTTTGACACTATAATGATTATTGTCGTGACGGCTGTTCCATAGGCATAAGAAACACATATTCTTTGTATATCATAGCTGCAGTCCAAGAAGTAAAGAAATTACCTTTAGATCATTGTCGTGGTATACGGCCGAGTATGTATGTAGGTTTGTTACGTACATGAATAACTCCGTTCCTTTTTGTTCTAAGAGTGCTATATTATTATTTATCTTTTGATTTGATTCTTTAACCAGGGAGGATTCGTAAAATTATATATCTATTGATATATGCAGCGTTTCGAGGATTTAATTAAACAACTAGGGCAAAAATATACTTTTAATTACATAAAGAAATGAAATAATAAAACTTTTACTATACTAAGGCTATAGTTAGAGGATCTAAATAAAAATTAATACTACCAATGAGTACTACGCGATGGTTGACGCAAAAATTCACTTTAGTACGGAATGTTAACGGAAGAACATGAAAAGTTGGAATCCTTTTGCCTTTAAACTAAGTGCGAGGCGGCCGTAGAGTGATGAAGAACGAGAATATCTTTGAGGAGGGGAGGCGAGTAGGTTGTCGCGGACGTGAGGCTGACTGGAGAAAACAGCTGACAGTCTCTCTGAGCGTGGTGGAGGTTATTCGAGAATATCAGCTGACTTCGAGGTGAGTGAGGAGGGACGTTTGTGGCGATGCTTCTTGACTTGGCGATATAAGCGAGGGGGGCTTTTCGATGATGAGACTTAACCAAGAGGTGAATCCTTTCTCGAGTGGAACTTCACTTTGGTATTCCTCAATGGTGAGGGATATCTCTGGTTTTATTCAAAAACTGAGTTAGGAGGTTTCTCTGACAAGATTGGTATGAGAGTGATTCTATATCCTGATGGTCTACTCTTTGATGTGACCAAAAGGAACAGCCTCGGGAAGAAAAACCCCACTCCGTTCCACTTTTTCTTAATTTCCGGATTGACTCCGGTACTCGTCTTCTCTCGATCGTTAACTCGGTTCTCTCTCTTTACTCCAGATCGAGGTATATATAGGTATATATATATATATATATATATATATATATATATATATATATATATATATATACCTCTCCCATGGGGGAGCGGAGGGGAGATGAGTGCCCACCTTTGAGCCTCTCTCCTAGGGCATCACTTTTCAATGTTGTGACCCTTAGGCCTTCTGGTCTCTTCTGGTTTACGTCGGAGAAGGGAGATTTCGTCTATTTGGCGAAAATAGACCTCAACAATAGGAGGGGACAGTGAGCCTGTTCATAGATTTTTATTCTCGAGGTTATCCCACCCTCCTTTGTTTATACTAACGGGGTACGAAATCTGCTGATTATAATCTTTCCTTGCGAGCGATATCATGGATTGTTGTGCCAGCGGAGCAAAAGGGGAGGGAGGAGAGATTAAAGTATCGGCCCATATGCCACGTAGGTGTTAACGCTATGTAACCAAACTCGCGTCTGTTTTTCCTAGCGATATTGATTTCCCTATAATCACCACAGATATTCCACTTATATGCGAATAATGAACACCTTCCAAAATAAACTTCATTGAGTCATATGTCTCTATCATCCCAACAATAAGTTCGACAGGAATTGAAGGTTTTATGTTACCATTATGTGGCAACACAGCTTTGAGGCTAGCAGTGCTTGCATCGATGAATAGTCTCCATTCATCAGGTAAATGCTCGTTTCCTAGCAGATTCACGAGGCCATTAACATCAGTACAGAAACAAGCATCATCTTCTTCTGTATAGAAGGCAGCTAAGGCCTCATGGCGTTTACGGAAAGTAGATATTTTTGCACCGTCTTCTAGAAGATTTCATAGCTGTAGTCTAGAGCCCAACAGTTCTGCGTTCTCCTTTGACAATGACAAATCCCTGACCAAATCATTCAATCTTTCTTGATTTATCAACTGGATCTTCTTTTCCTTAGAATCATCCTCATACATTTTATCGTCATTGTTATCCTCCTCTTCAGGCGATGAATCATCTTCTTTAGCTGCACTAGCTGATGGAGGAACTGGAATTGGCATCTCCATAATATGTGGGACTGGTTTTATAGCTGACTTACAATCTGGATATACAATTTTTTACTTGTTCTTATTTGAGAATTTCGCAATATTTGTCATACAAAAGTAGCAATCAAAAACATGATTTGTTGGCTCACGCCACACCATTGGTACAGCAAAAGGCATACCCTTCCGTTTGCCATTTAACCACTGTGTGAGCCTCGTATAACCCACAATACAAGATTTGTGAGGTGCCCAGAGCTTGTCTTGGCCACCAACTTTACAACCAAAATAATAGTTGTATGCAGTTTTCACTCTTTTAGCTAAGTTTTTCTGCTGTTTGTTTGGATATATCTTCCACAGATATAACAAAAGTTGTCTGGGCTATTTATACATCTTCGCCGATTCATGTTTTCAACCTGGTTTGTATATATCCTGTTATATACTTTTGTACAATCTTATTTCATTTACAAATTAATTGAGAGATAAATCTGAAAGAAAAATGCATTTAATCACTGTATGTAAATACCGTTTCAACACCACTACTATAATGACTAAATTTGACAACGTGATAAAGCAGGAGTGTAACGCAGGAACCAAACACACACAACATATCCTCTCACTACGGTAGCCGAAGCAACACTGCCCATATGTGAAACTAAAGAGTATGTGTGTAACATAGAACCCTATGTTCTAGAACAATTCTGATTACAGATTCGGAATCAGCATACTCGATTTAATATAAATCACAAGCTAATACCCAAGTAGCAAAATCATTGTTGACTAGTGTTATTAGTGTTTTGTTTTTTATTATAGATACATAGTTTTATTTATCAACTTTCATGTTTATTTGTATTTCTTTTTCAAGTCGTTTTATGGATGCTCAGATGCGTGATCTCACTGGGTTCGAAAAAAGGCAAATTATTGGAGTTCCTATTGCAGGAGCTTCCTTCACCAGAACAGCTATACTCCATAGGGCCAAACCTTCAGGAAGAAGGGGTAATTCCGATAGGATTTCGAAGCACGCTGAAAGAGACCGACAAGTGTTGAAACGCATTGTGATGAAAAATCCCCAGGCGACAACTGTCCCTAAAGTGATTGCAGAGTTGAATCAACATCTGACTAGCCTAATTTCGACCAAAACTGTTCGCCCTGGCTCAATAAAGCCGGATATAATGGAAAGGCCGCCATCAAGAAATCTCTGTTTTCTCATCAAAACATTCAGAAAAGGCTGAACTAGTGTAGATATCACAATGGCTGGTTGACGAGTCCAGTTTTTCTCTTTTCCCCACTCAGGGCGAGTTTATGTGTGGAGGCAACCGGCGAAAGCTTTCAATCCTGACTACTTTCTTCCCACATTAAATCACAGGGGAGGGTCAGTGATGGCTTGGGCAGCCATAACATGGAAATCACTTGGTCCAATCGTTGCCCTGCATGGTAGGATCAGCAGCAACAAATATCTGAATATTTGGGAAGATCAAGTCCATCCCATCGTCCAGACATTACTCCCTGATGGTGAGTGCTTTTTCTAAGTTGAAACTTTCCCAATACACATTGCTCATGTAGTTGAGAATTGGTATGAAGCGCATGGGAGTGAGCTAAAACACATGGAGTGCCCCATCCACCGAATCTCCAGATCTTAATATTACTGAGCATTTGTGGTGCGTTTTGGAGCGATAAGTTAGAAGTCCTGATTCTCCACCGTCGTGTCTGAAACAGCTGGCGCAAGTCTTGCAAGAAGAATGGCTCAAGATTCCTCTCAATGAAATCAGGAAGCTGTATGAATCAATTCCAAGACGCATCGATGCTGTTCAGAAAGCAAAGGGAGGACAAACTCCGTATTAAATAAATATTCATTGAATTTAACACGTGTTCAAATTATTTTGCCCAACCCCTGTATATTTAATAATTTATAGCTTTTTCTCGCTGCTACCAGCGAGGGCACAGCCGCAGAAATTACCAAAAAAAGCCTATCCTTTAAGCCAGGTTAATAAAAACCTAAACAAAAGAAGGATCAAAAACAAAAAAATCCATAAAAATAAAGATCTACAGGACGTGCACTGGTCGCGAACGGGTTTTTTCTATTTTTTTTATTAATAGCTTATCTGGTGACTGCCTACTTGGTCATTAGTCGCCGTATTAAAACTGGCCTAGTTCTAGTCTACTTTAAAATAAAATTAAAGAGACGAAAAACACCCCACCCACCCCAAAGAGGGGAAAAGGAAGCGAGCAGTAAGCAAGCTCCTCCGTCGGGGAAAGGTCCTCCCGGCGCAGGAGCGTGCAACTTATAAGGGAAAAAAAAGCAAAAAACAAAAAAAAACAAGAAAAAAACCCTGCTTAAATAATAGGGAGAAGGCCGGCCTCACCCCAAAGGTCAACAAGTCCACAAGTCAATGTGCACGAACTCGTCCCGAGTACAAGGGACAGGCGGTTGCGACCCCGCCCATCCTGGTGCAGGGACGAGTATCGTGCGCAAAGATCACCCAGACTGGGACATTCGACAAAAATGTGCCGAACAGTCTGGGCGACGACGCAGACGTCACAATAGGGCGCTGGCGAGCACTCCATCAGATAGCGATGCGTCACATGAGTGTGCCCGATTTGGAGACGACAGAGAGCGACCTGAAGCCATCGCGGCATTGGGGGATAGGTCCATGGGAACAGTCGCGGCGAAATGGCACGTAACTTCAAGTTCCCTTCGACCGTCTCCCATCTTCTTTGCCAAACAGTCCGAAGAGCTGCCCTTATTCCTGCCATGTAGTCGGTGTGAGGAAGAGCGAAACGCTGGTCCGGTTGCAGAGTCCTTGCGGACTCTTTGGCGCCCTCATCGGCGTTCTCATTCCCCGCAATTCCTACATGTCCAGGAACCCAGCAGAAGATAATATCGACATCCGCCCGGCTCGCCAAAACCGTGGCGTCACGGATATCGCGAACCAGGGGATGCGGAGATTCCAATGCCCCGAGAGCACACAGGGCGCTTTGTGAGTCGCTATAGATCACTATCCTGTGTCCGAACCGGGCACGTCGCGTAATCTCCCGTACCGAGTGGTGTATTGCCACCAGCTCGGCTGTGAAGACAGACTCAGCGCCTGGCAGAGCCCCACTAACTTCAAACAGAGGGGATACGGCGTGGAAACCGACCCCCTTTTCGGACTTGGAGCCATCCGTATACACTGGCACGGTTCCAGCGTGACACGAGGTGTGCTCCAAAAAGGTCGAACGCAATACTCCCGGCGCCGTACAGGCTTTGGGAGCAGAGGCGTGGCGACAAATAGCCAAATGTGGTACCCTCCAGGGTGGCGTCCTGGAAGAACCAGAGGTACCACCGGCCCGAGAGCTATACCTAGCTCTCGAAGGAGTTTCCTGGCCCTAAACCCAAAGGGCTTAGGGTATGACTGGCGTCTCTCGGCGGCAGAGGCACCTTCGACATCAGCTGCGGATGCAGTGAGAGCTGTTGGCGACTGAGGGAGGCACCGGGCTCGCACGTACAGGAGAGTGATGCACTGCACGCGGCGTAGAGCGAGTGGCATCTCCCCAGCATCAACCAACAGGCTCTCAATGGGGGAAGTGCGGAAGGCACCGGTCGCAAGGCGAAGGCCGGTGTGGTGGATCAAGTCTACCTTCCGCAATAAACGCTCGGCTGCGGATGCATAAAACTCACATCCGTAGTCGAGCTTCGAACGAACAAAGGATCGATAAAAAAGTAAGGCAGTAGCCCTATCAGCACCCTAAGCGCTAAACGTCACGGAACGGAGAATATCCATGGCGCGGGTGCAAGAGACCCTAAGGCTGCGAATATGAGCCTCCCAGGTGAGGCGTCGGTCGAATTGCGTTCAACCGTGGATGGCAGCAGAAATGCACCACCTCAGTCTTGGCTTTAGAAAACCGAAACCTGTGCACTTCGGTATAGCGAGGGACGCGGTTCAATGCCTGTTGGAGTCGACGCTCTAGAGTTGGCATCTGGGCCGCGCCAATTAGATCGAAAGGTCGTCCACGTAGAGCGTAGCGAGAACATCTTCGGGCAGCACCGAGGTGATGCCGTTGGTCGCGAACGGGGGCCCGTCCGCGACCCAACTATTTAAATTACGACATCTAAGCAAAATGTGTCTTTCTGTCTAAGGGTACCAATCATTCTTGGTAGGAAGGTTTAGGTGGGCGCTTCTAATTAGGCTGCGTCCCACGAATGTGTCCGAGTTGGATGAGACAAAAAAAAAATACCTTATACCCTCGAAGGATTGGGGATACAATGTCATGTAAATTTAAATTCATGCGCACCGTTCCCCATCTATTTTGACATGCAACCAAAAGGGCTGACCTGATCCTGCCTTGTATTCAGGGGGTATTAGTTAAACCCCTATCCGGGTCGCTCAGTCTATGCAAATTGCCTGTCACCCTAATCATCGTGCAAATTTTTTGGTAGTTTTTTTTTTATATACGCCCATCTAGCGACTGCCTTCAAGGACATAAATCGCCGTAATTAAAATTTCAATATACTGCTCGGTTACTCTAAAAATTCTAAACCGAATCCAAGCCCAAAACGAAAAAAAATAACAATAAAAACAAAAACAAAAACAAACTAGAAGCAGAAGCTTCATTCCCACCGCTAAGACATCGGGGATAGGCCCTCTTGCCTCTCCTCGGCGAAGGAAGATGCGACCTATAACAAAGAGTCAAATAAAATCGAGGAGGCCAGCCTCCTCCAAAAAGTCGGATACTCCCAAAGTGTGCCCACAAACCCGTCGCGAATACAAGGCACAAGCGGTAGTGAGATCGATCGTCCCACTACCAGGACAAGTAACGTGCGCGAAGGTCACTCTGACTGGGACATTCAACAGGAATGCGCAGGGCAGTCTCTGGGACAACGCAATCGTCACAGTAAGGTGCGGGGGGGGGGGGATACGATAAATCACTCTCCACATGTCCATGAACCCAGCATAAGATAATCTCGACATACACCCGGCTCGTGGCAACCGTGGCATCGTGCGTATATGCACATAATGCACTGAGCACGGCGGAAAGAGCGTGGCATTTGACCAGCATCGACAAGTAGGCTATCGATGGGGGACGGGCGAAAGTTACCGGTCGCTCAAAAAAAAAGGTGTGGTGGATCGAGCCCACCTTCCGCAATACACACTTGACGAGGATGCATAAAACTCGCATTCGTAGTCAAGCTTCGATCGAACAAAGTATCTGTAGAAAACTAAGGGAGTAACCCTATAAGCACCCTAAGTGATGAAGGCCATGGAACCTAGAATGTCCATGGCGCGGTAAAAGAGACCCTAAAGCTGCAAATAAAAGCCTCCTAGGTAAGGTGTCGGTGGAAAATAAGACCAAAGAAATGGTGCGAGTCACTACTTGCACGCGAACCCCGTTTAGGAACAGGCCCTGGGCGGGGTGGAATCGTGGATAGAGGCAGAAGTGCACCACCTTAGTCTTGGCCAAGAAAACCTTAACCTATACGATTCCTCATAGGAGAGATGCGGTTCAATACCTGATGGAGTCGACGCTCCAGAGAAGGCATCTGAGCCGCACCAAAAAAGATCTGCATAAAGGTCGTCCACGTAGAGCGTAGCGAGAACATGTTTCGGGAACAACGAGGTGATACCGTTGATAGTCAGGACACTTCCCTGTGGGTCACCCTATCCTACTCCACTGGACCGGATAGCCCCCCCTCCCCCAACCTGTACGAGGAATCGACGATGTCGCAGAAACTCATAAATATAGATTGTGGGTGGGGTCCCCCTCCCCCATCGTGCCGCATCTTCATGCGGTATCATAGGCCTTCTCCAGATCGAAAAACACGGTCGCGTACTCCTGTATACGAAGGAAGATCTCGCCAGAAAAAAGGCTAGTAAAATATTTGCCAATTTCTCCATCAACCTCTACACGCAGAAGGTTAGAGAGATTTGGCAGAAACCGGACGGGGTAGAGTGATCTTTCCTCTGCTTGCGAAAAGTGAGCACAGTAGCTATTCGCCAGTAGTTTGCGAGGGTACCCTCTGTCCAGATTATGTTAAACAATTCTAACAGAAATGCAATGCCTCGCTCAATTATATGTCGAAGTATGGTATACGGAACATTGCCAGACCAAGGGCAGTGTCCGCGCATGAAGCGAGAGCGGAACACAACTCACTGAATGCAATCCAGTCGACGAAGGATTCTACGCCTCTGTAAGTAAAGTCCTGTCGTCGGCCTTCAGCGACATCACGATGTGCATTGAATGCTGGCAAAGCAACATTACGGCTAGAGAATGCGGAGAAGGCGATCGCGAAGGACTCCACCACGGACGCGGGCTCCGAGATTGCAGTCTCAGTCTACTGGAGACGGGTAAGGGGGCGGGGCCTGAGAGAACTTGCCCCGAATCGTTTTTACTTGCTTTCATACCTCAGCAAGAGGGATATTCCCGTTATGTGAAGACACGTATGCCGGTCAGTAAAAGTTGCGGTGGTGCTTTGAAACATATCGGAACCTAGCCCTAGCTCTACGTAATACAACCACATTGAAATCGTTCGACCGGTGCTTATAGCGCATTTAGGCATAGTTCTGTTTGATGGTCACTTCACACTAGGCTGACCACCAAGGAAGCTGTCGGCGTGCAAAACTACCAGACGTTATAGGAATAGTAGTTAGACTCACGGCGATGAGGTTTCCTAAGAACTTAACAGCCTCATCCACAACCTAAACTCCTCGAACGGGACAGAGAAATCAGTCATTTCCTGAAATGCGGACCACCGCGCCTGTACTAAGCACCACCAGCGTGGTCATTCAGTCATCAGTAGTCCAGAAAATAATATTTGAATGGGAAAGTGATCTCTACCGCAGAGGGCATCAACAACCTCCCACCAAAAATCAGGCTGTGCGTCCGGAAAGCACGACGATAGATCAAGTCAGGAAAATGAAACGGTTCTCGGACTCTGATGCGTCAACTCATCCACATTTAGGACACCTCTCCTCAGCTCGTCGATCAGATCGGCAAGGACCTGACCCCAGGGATTGATTTAGTAGGCTCCCCAGAGGGGGTGACTCCCGTTCAAGTCCCCGATCAAGAGAAAGGGCCTCAGTAACCGTGCCACGACGAAGTCGGCTGACGGTGGAATATACGCAGAAATAACAGTATACCTCCTATACAGGTGCAGCTGAACTGCTACTGCCTGATAGGAAGCATTTAAAGCGAAGAGAAGAACAGACATCATGCTGGGTGTAAATGGCGCATCCTACTGCCATGGTCCCATCCCCTGGTGGTGAGATTGCAAAACCCTTATACCACGGGAGATTGGGCAGAGGGCACGGGCTCAGCATGGTCTCCTGCAAAAAGCTAACGGAGAAAGGGAGGAATATGCCGTCCAGACCTAGCTCGTAGAAGATGCGGGGGCTCTACAAGGAGAAGACCGTCAAGAAAATGGCACTACACTTTCTGGAGGCAGAACTTTGGGCGCTGTTGGTCGAACAAGGCGCTGAAGCTGCTGTCGCCTTTATGGACTTATCGGGGCGGTTAGGTTCACCATGCGATTCTTTTCTCCCCTCCGCTTCGACATCTTTGGTGGGCGGGAGGGTTTCGGAAGCAGTGGTCCCTCTTTTCGAGGATCCACCGGTTACGAGCAACCCAGTCTAGCCCTGGGTGTGTGCGTATAAGCCGAAGCTCTATTAGTGTTGTCCTCCTTACGGAGGCAGCTTTAGGAACCTTGGAAGATGGTCTCACGAACATATTCACGAGTGTTGCATCTTGTGAGTCTAACGACTCAGTGGAACCGCGCGGCCGTTTCTTCTTACAGGAAACGGTCATGCTGGGAGATCTACCTTTTCAGAGATGGAGCTGCACGAGGGTGGGTCCAAATATGGCAAAGGAGAAGCCCCTTTGCCTCATGGAAATGGTGAGCGGGGAGCTGTCTTGTTTTAACTCGTCCTCTACGCCACATGGAAAGGACGAAGCTTTGCTTGGAGGTGGTTTTCCATGCACCTGCTGTTGTCCACTTTTTCTTTCTGCTGTGACCACCCAACGACTTGAAAGGTTAAGAGAAAAGTCTCCATTGGATCAGAAAACATCAGAATGTGATCATTACACATAATCAGTCGACGGGTCGAGCTAAGATGGGCTTTGACAACCACGCTCGCCATTCAGGCGAAATTGCCATCGAGTTTTAACCAAAAAGGATGGTGCCGATGAATCCACCTAATATGTGTACTGGAAGAAGGTAAGCCTAGTCGACGGCCCAACACATCCCGTGCGTAATACTTGTCTTAGCTAGCTGGCCCTTGACCTTCGTAGCAGGTGTATACCTCACGGTATACACTACCAGTCGACTAATGATCTATAAGAGGCCGAAAGTGGGTCAGTCAGCCGGAACATCTGTCGATAAGGTATACAATGAAGAGAAGTAGAGATCGGTAGTTCCATTAACGAGTGGGAGGGCTGATCACCTATTATTATCATACCTTGGTGTCAGGTGATCACAGGATGGCATGCAGTTCACCAAGCACCATGGCTACTGGACCGAATTCTGTCCAAGTGGGAACAGTCCTCGTGGTACAAAGTGCGGGTAGAAAAGGTTGAGGGGATAGCCATAATAATAATTAATAATAAATAATCATAATAATTAATAATACTAAATAATAATAATAATAAATAATAACACTAAAAATAATAAATCTTAATTATAATAATAAATAATAAGAATTATAATAAGAATAATACTACTGATAAATAAAGATAAAGTCTCGCTCAGAGGAATTGGGGGAGAGGAGGGCAGTGCACCAGCAACTTTACTAGGCCTCATCAGAGAGTTCAAGTCAACCCAATGACGTGGCTTCCAGGTACCATGTGTAACAGGCTACGCAGTGTACCCCCCCCCCCCTCCATATGTGGGTAATCTCCTAACTGTCCACGAACCCAGCAGAAGACAGTCTGGACTTCCTCCCCGTTCGTAGTAGCAGCCGTGGCGTCAAGGATACTGCGAATTAGGGGACGCAGAGAGATTTCAATGCATCGATGGCCCTTCATAGCGATGGGGTGCTTGCTATGTACTGTATCATCTTGCCAATCCACATTACATCCTTGCAGCGAATGTTCTTAGCACGCTCCTTCATACACGGTCTCCATGTACACCTATTATAAGCAATATCACCACTTGCTCCACGCTTAGTCCTTTCTCTCTCGAACACTCACGCGCATCATCAACCCACCTTTTATTATATCTTCCCCCTTGTTATAAGATGTAAATTAGAACAATATAATTTATCACCTTTCGGTTTTTTTTTCTGGAAACCATAGAAGGGTGAATTGCAATGTGATTTTTATACATTTTTCATTTTGCTCTGGACAAGAGAATCTTCCTGCGTAACTTGGAGTAGCTTTAGAAGAGTTGAGTACTTCCTCTTCCTGCCGCTCTAAACAGTCAAGTCAGGCTTTGTACAAGCGTTCATCAAAAATATTGTAGCGGGGGTGTTGTATAATATTTGAGACTAAATAAAGTCCGCTGAGAGTCGGCCCACTCTTAGAACCCAAGTGGGTCGAGTCCTATACTTAACTTTGTTATTATCTGTCTTCCGCAATAGAAAAGACATCTTCAGTTTTTTTCAAATGTGATACAACAACGCGCTGGGAGACGATAATTGTTAGACGACTCATAGAACATCAGTCTTCGGCAACGCGTTAATGTAGACCTAAAACGAAGAAGACCCGAAATTATTTCGGGAGAACTTAATGGAAAATAGACAAGGACCAAAAGGGACCCGAGACTTAATGAAAGGATTGTTACAATTGATTTAAAACTAAGAAACGTGCCCCTTCATCAGACGGGTTGCCAGGAGTGGTTGTCAATAGAAGGGAGTAGGAAAAGGGGCAAAGAAAAAAAAAGAAAGTAGCGTAGACGAGTTGCGAACAGCTTCCCGCGTCGCTGGACCCCTGTTAGCGAGCCGCGAATCCACTCAACCATCCTGAGTCTCAAAAAAGACTCATTCAAGTGAAGCTTTTAAGCTGGACACTTGCCCTTCTCATATGCTGCACAACCCGCCTCCTAGAAGCGGGGCATATTTTGAAAAAAATGAAGAGAACCACGTTTGGAAATGTTATCCAAGGGCAAACCCCAGCCCATCCCGGGTCTGGGCACCATTTTTATGTGTATTGGCTATTATATTGTTTACCAGGATAGCATATTAATACAATATCCTGTGCACATAAATTAGATTGATAAAAATGAAGGTTTAATTTTTAGTTTCATCCTACGTGACGAAATGCGGTAAACACGAGGGGTTGAAAACACGATCGTACAAAAATAAAATGTATTTTAAAATTAACAAATGAAACACAGATAAATGATTGGTCATACTAGATATAAATTAGAATACGAGTTATTATTTAATGGATATGTAAAATAATTGAAATGGCAATGCACGAGATATTAATTGGTAAGTAAATATGTAATAACCGGATACTAATTAAATGTAAAAAAAGCAATTAACAGGATAGGGTATTCGCAGGATAAAGAATGTTAATTGGATAGTAACAGGATATTAAGAAAACAAAGAATGTTAACGGATCACAATGGCAATAAGTAAATTATTCTTTGCTTTAAGAATTTTAGGGTGACCACTATTCTTGATAAGGAATAGACGTGTTCGCTATTCCTTACGTGATTCGAGTAATGGGTATCCTTTTGCCGCTCTGCCAAAAAAAGGAAAAAGCGTGAACGCAAAAATTTGATTTCAAGTCTTCTCTAAAATTATGTCTTATTTCAAGTTTGGATATTACTTTCAGACAACAAATATTATAGTAATGCTTTAATTGATTTTTGCACGACTTAAATCGTCTAAGGAAGCTCTCACTAGCCTAATGGATATTAGCATAGGTACCCTGCGTCGCAGGCGATAAAAAGACCTGTTTGAAAATTCTTATATTTTGGCACACAAATATCTTTGCTTGCTGAATATTATTATTATTCGCGGGATGAATACAGATTCTGGAGAGTTGCGCACTCTCCCTGTCATATAATATCATAACATACTTACAATGAGTAAACGTTTCACCGCGCGCGTCCGGCAGTTTACGCGCACGCGTGAATGACCTTCAGTCATGGCCGCACGAACAGATCGAGCGTCTTATAGATGCCGATGGCGTTCAATTTTGCACCAATGAAGCCATCATAGAGAAGTGTCTACCTCGTCGTGAATCAACTACTGCGACCTGGTTACATCAAGTGGTTCACAAGGTACTTTGCTAAACTTTTTCAATACGAAGATGCCAGGCTAATTATATAAATGACGAAAGAGCGGAGAATCTAATCGAACTTACCCTTAGAACTGAGGAGTTTAGTGTTATTTGGCAACTTCATATTGCCGATATTTTTGATGGACATTTAAATACTTTCTACACCTCTTTCCTAATTTCAACACGGAACTCTTGCAAATACTTCTGGTTGAGATGGTCTCGTTGATTTTGACTTAAAAATAAATATAATTCTACTAAGGCCATATCTTCTATAACGTCAAATAAAAAAATAAAAGTGATCTTATTGTTCAATGTAAACATGTACTTAAACTCATTAACTTTCACAAGTAAAGTACCTTAAAAAGAGGAAGAAAATATACTAGTCAGAACCCTTCGAATAGTTCATGACTCTAATCGATATAAAAGCGGGAGACTACAACGGGGATTGCGAACCTTTGAAATGCATTGATGAAGAAATTTATCCCCAAATGGATTTTTAGTCGCGAGCGACTCTACATCTCACTATGTCGGTCGGTCCGTTTTGCTTTTTTATTGTTTTTTGTAATAACATCATAACTATTCGGCCAATTCTAACGAAATTTGAAAACTTGATGTTGTTTTACATTTTATTTCGAATAATATAATTGCCAAAGTCCTCCCAAGTTTAGCCCGGGAATTATTTTGTTTTGGCAATAACATAATAACTATTCGGTCGATTCTAACGAAATTTCTAATACTAATTCTAATACTATGTTAGGCTACGATAGGCTAGCTAACCAAGGCTATAATAGGCTAAGCTATGCAAGGTTATTCTGGTCTAAGGTATGGTATGCTATACTAGTCTAGGTTATATTATGTTAGGTGTGATTATGCTAGGATAGGCTATACCAAGCGAGCCTATAGTATGCTAGGCTATCGTATGCAAGGGCACGCGACTTTTTAGTCAGCAGACCTTGTCGTTTAGACATTCTTCTCGTCTCATCAACCACACTTTGACTTGATTCGCGCTCAACCCACTTTCAGTTGCCTCTTCTCTAGTTGTTGTTGCTGTTAATAGCTTCAAAGGAGCAGATGACATCTCTGCTCTCTCCTACCCCTTGCGAGATTAGGGGAGAACCTTTTGATCCTACAGCCTGTCCTGGGGCCGCCCGTCAACGTTACCACAATTAAGTGGTAACGTTCTGTCCTGAGGGATCAAGTTAGAGTAGAGGGATGCTGTTGACCTCTCTGGGAATATACCTTCTTCTCTAACATTTTGACAATGCCTCTATTATATTTGAAATATATTATAACACTCATATTTTTGCAATTACTGAGTTATAAATTATTTTTTAGGATAAAATTTGTCATTTTTATTAAGAAATTTCTCTTGAGGATACTAATTACTCTTTTTTCACACTTAAATGCGTTCATTTGATGATACTTTTGAGTAATGACGTCACATTTTCTTCTTGATCAATAGAAATTCTAAGTGGTATACGTCGTCTAAAATGTTATCAGTGTGTGATGGTGGCGAACTAAATTATTTCGCATACGCAAATTACTGAATTTATGTGAAAGAGTCAAACAGTCATGATAAAAAGCAATATTCAAATTGATAATTTTTATTTTCACTGAAAAATGTACTGTCCCCAGTTGGAGATTTTATGGCACGTCAATACGATTATGTTAAAAGCTCTAAAACTTGTTTCTTAGTCCTGACTTAATGTTAACTATAAGCTAATAACCTAAGTTTAACTTAATATTACTAATTTTCGGTAGGTTTGTTTTTTTTTCTTTGTGCCGTTTTGGGTCAAATTGACTTTTTTACTCGTTCTTGAGACATTTCTATCTCACAAATGAAGCACTTCGCAAGCTTTATTATACTATTAATTCCCCCTTTTAATTATATACGTTTTTCTGCTGTGATTTTGACATTGATGTTATATCAGAAACGAAGCATTTCCGAGTGGGAAGGTCAAAATCATTGTCAAACCCAGCAGGAAAACAGTAGTAAGGTGAGTAATTATGATTTTTTTTTCAGTTTAGGACATTAAAAAAAAAAAAAATGCGGACAGAAACGAATGAATCTCTATATTAAAAAAAAACAAACCCCGTTTGCTCATGTTCAGACTTAGCAGACATTCGATACGAGGCATTGATTAATGATAAATGCTACGATGAAGTGTAAATTCCAAATTACGGGTTATAAATATTTTATATGTTTAGTAAGCAGATGCGACAAAAATGGCCTTAATGCTATCGTCTTGATGAGAGTCAAGACTGCTCGCCACACTGCCATGCATTTTCTGGTGTTTAGCAGATTTTTTCTTATTCCGTCCCCCTCATCGAGAGCGCAGAGGGGAATAATTTAAATAAGATATACAAAATAAAAAAGAGGGAAATTCCCTCCAATGACCTGCGGCGTTTTGTGATAAGATGACAAATGGTTATGGCATTGATGGTTTCCCATGGTTCAAATCACTTACAAGTGCCTTTTAATGGCTAAATGAGGCTTCTGCCACTAGATGGCGCCGTCAGCGCCAAATCTGATGGCAGATTTGAAATCTCCAGGGTGAATAACCATATGTCCCATGGTCATATGGGTCACTTCATGGCTCTAAGTGGGTACAATTGAAGTTTACTCCTTTTGAAAAAAAGTGACGCCTTGACCTGGCGCTTCGCCGCAGGTCAAAAAACTTTACTTAACTCCTAACCTCATAAAAGATAACCTGCGTCGTCACGGTGGGTTGAAACCAAAAATTTATAGGCATGAAATGAAAGGAAAGGAAAAGTGGGAGGAGAAACAGAGAAAGATTTGTCAGTCCCCTCCCTTTACCCCCGCCTATGCGGCAATTCTGGAGGAGCGTAGAGTAGACCAGGAGACATAGAGGGAAAGGAAGAATAAATGGTAGAGATAGCAAAGGTTGAAATAGCGTAGTAGACTTGAAAGTTTACCTAGTTGGTTGTCGGTGGACCTACAGCTTTACGTGAATTCCGAACCACGGTGTTTATTATATCATTTTCCTATTCATTGATTCTATTGTGCCCCTTTCCCACGTATAGATGTTTAGCCCTTTAGATGTGAAGGATAGAAGAAAAGTGTAGGGAGAAGTGGTTGGTTTGCAATCGAATGTCAGGGTGCATGGAGGTCATGCTAATCTCTTTCATTTTAGTAGTATGACTTAGTTTTGAAATTCGATAGTTAGAGTTAGATATAATACAACTTGTTCTGTGCTTGTCGAGAGTATTCCTCCCAAAAGGTTATGAAAAGTGAATTTCCGTAAAAAAAATCGTTTTTCAACTTTGCCTCCTTTATCAAAAAGACTTTCCCAGTGCGTAAGCGCGTACAGTAGTGAGGTGGACTGAGCCATCTATAGGTATGGCGCGGTGCGTGCAGTTTTAACCTTCGCCCGTCTTATATATTCCTTTCTTTTAGGGGAGAAAAAGTACGGCTCACGGGTCCTCCTCCCTTCTGTTCCCCTACCACGATCGGGGGTGGGGTCGGGTGGGGGTTTGGCCCGCGGCAGATTTGCTCCTGCAGAAACTTCCCACACTTCTGACTCTCAGTTCAAGGGAACCGATAGTGAAGTGCTTAATGGGAAGTCTGGGGCGAGCTTTAGAAGAGGGTTTATAGCTGTGGGAGACTGAAAATTTTGAGTTAAAAGACGACAGATTGGTGAGGAGGCAGATTGAGCAATCTCAGTGTCATAGGTGAAAAAGAAATACCCATGCCCTAAAGGCAAGGGGAACCTGCTGATGAACGTGGATTCCGAAACACCATCCTGAATTTACTCTTCATTCTTTCTTCCTTTCTCACACTTTTAGCACTTATGTTTTCCATACAGTAGCGGGAGGACCGCCTAATCCCTGTTTCCTTTTTCTCTTCCTCTTCCATTCGTGTGTTTATGGTATCACTCATGCCGTTTTGAGTTATCTTAGCTCTGAGCTTTGTTTATGTATTGTTATGTTACTCGTTTGTTGTTTTTTATTACTTTCCTTACTTTGTTTAACTTCTGCAGTGGTCCCCTGTCTGTTACTTTCTTGAATCTTCGGTTTTGTATTCCTTTTCCTTTTCACTACTCTCGTTGTTATCACTTATTTCACTTTAGTTTGTTGTTTTACTTAACTTTCACATTATTTTAATCTGCTATTGAGTTAATTTCACTCTAGTTCACTTGTTTTGCTGCTAACTTTCACTTCACTATTATTTTTGCTTAACTTTTTAATACTATAGTTCACTTATTACACCTTTAGTTCACACTGCTCATTTTATTTCTGTTTACACTTTCGATCTTCTGTGGTTGTTTTCTTAGTAGGTTGTTTCTTCTTATTTTAGTTGTTTAGGTTCGGTTTTCTAATTTGGGCATCATTCCGGTGTCTTGGTTAGTTTACATATAGTCAGGTAGATCTCCTGTCGTTATGCTTGTTTCTTCTCTCATTTTGAAATTTCAACTTAAGTAAACATGTTGTCTGCCGCTGGTGAATCGAGTGTTAAAGGGTAGTCCAGCTCCGCTGTGCGTGTGCTCTACAAATATTAGAGGTAGTCCATCTATCTTCCTCCATATTTTCTCTGCCCTGTTCCTGATGTTGTTGTTGACTGTTTCTAATCCTGCTTCTTGGTGCAAATCCTGTAGTCCCCACCTCTCTCTCCTTCGGGTGTTGGTGATTAGGTAGAGAGATTTATTTTGGATTCTCTGTAGTTCCAGTTTTTTGTTTCTTGATTCACCGTTGATAGGGATAATTTTTTCAAAGATAAAGTTTTCTTTTATTCTTCATGCCTAAACCTCTTAGATTATATAGTAGGTTGAGCATCATAGTCGCGTTGTGCTTCCTCTCCGTATGTTTTTTTTGTAGCCTTTTGCTGTTATTTTGAGTAGTCCTAGCACTTTGCCTTCACTGTGATATTTGTAGTTCTGATGTTCGACTACAATTTCTGCTGTTTTGTTCCTGGAGATTGTGATTATTGTAAATTTCCTCCTCTTTGTCCTTATCTTCCAATCTCTTTCGTAGTTGTTGATGTTGCTGATCTCTAAAGCTGTTGTCCTTGCCTGAAAGCGTACGTTCTTGTACGGAGTGACGACTAGTTGGATTATATCGTCCGCGAACTGTATGTTTAAGCAATCAGGCATTATTGGTGGCGGCATGTCTGCTGTTCATATTGCAGATAGCATGGAGCCGAGACAGTTCCCCTGCGGGAGTCCAGCTTCCAATTCTAATTCTGGTGTTGAAATGCCATTGATCTCCAAATATGCTGTTCATCTGGAGATTTAAGATCTTTTATTGCATTCCTCTGACGCAGACCCTTTCGAATTTTTTTTCTACATCTCTCAGGACCAGATCAATGTAGTTATTTTCTGCTTTTGCATCAGCTATTTTTTCTGTTATTATGCAAAGTGCCATTGTGGTGTCTCTGCATCTTCTGAATCCAAATTGGCAATCATTAGAAAGATCTATTTTTTCAAGATGTTATTTTAGTCTTCCGTTAGGGATTTTCTCCAAGACTTTGCCCATTAAGTTCAATAACGATATTGGTATGTAACTGCTGAGGTAACTTGGTGGTTTCCCTGGCTTTGGGACAAAATCATTTGGGCTAGTTTATAGCCCTCAGGGAAGAAACCGGTGTTTAGGTACGCGTTATAAATATTCTTTAATGTTCTGATGATTATATTCGGTGCCTTGGTAAGATTAATTCTGGTTATTCCAGAGAGGCCTGGTGCTTTCTGCTTGAATGATTGTATTACGCCTTTGATTTCTTTTTGTTACGTGGGCCCCTGTAACCAGAATTTCTTCCCTCCCTCGCTCTACACTTGGTGCTGGAGTAATCTTGTTCATGTTCTCTCGCAAGAATGTGTGGACCGTTTCGTCTATCTCTGGATTTAAGTCTTCGTCGTCCTCTGTGATCCTCTCTTCTTGGTTTTTTTCTCCCCGTTCATTTTTTAGTCATCTTTTCTATCAGGGATCTGCCTTTTAGTCTATTTATTAGTCTCCAGTTCTCTTTTGGATTTCTTTCTTCGTCGATTTTATTAACTAAGCTATCCCATATCTGCCCTTGCTGTTCTTCTATGAGATGCCCCAGTTCTTCTTTTCGTCTTCTAATTTCTTCGTATCGTTCTCTATTCGGTCTGTAGGGCATTATTTGGTCTAGTAGTCATCTTAGTTGTCTATTTTTCCTTTTCATTTCCTCTGTCCACCGAGGATGTGGAAGAGTACGATATCTTGTCTTCGGAATTTATCTTTCGTCCGCCTCAATGATTGTTCTTGTTAATCTTGAGTTCTCCTCATCAATATCTTCTAGGTTTGCGCCAGTGAGATCCTTTGGGATAAAGTTACTAAGTTTTTGTGTGTAACCTTCCCAGTTTGCTCTTTTGTAGTCCTTCCTCGCCGGTACTTGTAACTGTATCGTGTATTGATTCACGTGAAAAAGTCTTCCAACATGGTCACTGCATGCATGTTGATGTTTAATGGCATATTGAAGCTACTTAGCACGACGTCTGGCTTTGTAGCTGCATTACCTGTGACATATGTTGGGAACACTGGTCCTAATCTCCTGAAAATGTTCCTCTCTAACATCATTTCTAAGTTGGCTCCTCTGTTGTTCCTGGAACCGTATCCATTTGCCCTGCACCTGGCCTTGAGGTCTCCCATAAAGATAGTTAAGAAACCTGTACCAAAGATTATAAATAGGTTGTGCAGGTGCTTGGTATCCAGTGGCTACTATTATTGGCATCAATTCAGTTTCAATTTTCACGGCCAAGAAGGCCTCGTCCAAATTGTTGATTTCTTTGAACTTCAGCCCTCTTCTTATTGGCATGGCCACCCCGTCATGTTGCTCGCCTGAAGGGTTCGTATTTATGACGATGTAATCAAACAGTTCCATTGTTTTTGCTCCGTGTTCTGATATTAATATAATATCTGGATCGGTCTCTCTGAAGTTATTTCCTAATGCCAATGTTTTACCGATCCATCCTTAAGTGTTAATTTACAGAATGCCGAGCTTTCTTCTCCTTTCTGGTTCCATTGTTTATTAAGTTTGGCCGTTTAGAATTCTTTGGATTTCTGGCGGGTTGATCTATTGGTGGGTTCTGCTTAGTTACTTTTAAACATGCCATTTTTCATACTTTGAAATGTAGCATGAGAAGAGTATCGCAGTCGACAAGATAGATTCGTATTTTGTTCTCTATTAAGAGTTTTTGCACTTGTTCCTCGTCTTCCTCTCTTGTCTTTCCTTTGAATAACCATTTGCATTTCCTTCTTTAATAGCCTTAATGATGTCTTCCTGCTTCTTACCTGTCGGGAGGGGGATGCATTCATCGATGTAGACTGCATAAGTTTGATTTCCTGTGCTTCCATGCGTACATCTTTATCTGTGTCTCCTTCATTGCTTTACACTGCCATGTTTGAGTTTTCTTCGGTAGTGTGTTCCTCGTTGCACGTTGGTGCTGACGTTGATCTTAAGGATTTCGGATGATGGGGAGTTCTCAGGGAACCACATCTTCATTCCATTTTTTTCTAACATCGTATTTAGTGTCGTAACGAAGGTGCCCGGTTCCTCAATATTCATTACATGGGCATACAATATGCATGTGAGCAATTCTGTTGATACCCCTTATGGTGCAGTTAGATGGGTCTGTGCTTCCTGCATTTGTTTCATAGTTGCTTTAGCCCCACTTGCATTTCTTCTAGTTTCTTCTTCGTTTCTCGCTTCTCTTTCCTTTTGTTCTATATTCTTCTTACTTTTGGGGCATGCTATTGCCATAGTCCTATGTGGCCCATGGCAGTTTACGCATTTCTTAGTGTTTTACTTGCAGTCTTTATTCGTAGTTCTTCTGCTCAGATTCAGAACATATTGTTTATTTCTCGGTGCAGTTTCGTGTCAAATGATCCTCCATCTTGTAGCAGCGGAAACATATTTGAATATTAATATGTTTCTCGCGCTCCGTGTTCTCTGGTGGAATTCTTATGTTAAACATGAGCAGTCCTCGTTAGCAGATCTTTGTTGTCATTTCTGTTGCACACACAATTTTGAATACATGTGTGTGGTGGCAAAATTTAATTATCTCGATTATTTTTACGTCTTCGTGATTTTTCTCTATTTCTCTCTTCATTTCTTCTTTGTCGTGGAGACCCACCCAGATGTCGACTTTCCTGCAGATGACACTTCTGTTTGCGGTTACCTGAGGAGGGATTTAAGGCGGCGTTAGTCCGATTCCTTTTAGTGTCTCTACTCCTTCTTGGGACACTATTTTTTCTACATCCCTTTCCGTGATTCCAATTACAACGTAGCCACTTGGGAAGTCGATAATTTTGACGAGGGATACTTTTAGCTGTCTCGCAGATCTTTCCTTTGTCGGGCTTGTTCTCCTGGTCAAATGTCCTTAGAGGTACTCGTAACCATTCCAGGCTGCCTCTTTCCACTATTGGGAGATGGTTCCCCATCCTTTTGCATAAGGCGAGCGCCTAGGTGCCATTTTCTTCGTTCCCTCATCCGAAGCTTATGTTTGTTTTCTTTCTTCCTCTAAATCTGTAAAAGTTGACAGTGAAAACGTTCCCTATCAACTAACAACCTACGGTTCCCTATTTACCTACTTATTTTAGCGCTTCACTACCACCCTACCTAAATAGGCCTAAGCTAAGAGGCGCCTGGTGGTTTTAAGGACCCCTCTTCTTCGCGCCCCCTATTCGGGCTTCCTTCTGGGGTTCACTATACCCTACTTTAAGTGGCTCTGGACACAGCGTTGGTCGTGTTATGTTGCTTTTAGTCGGTGAAATAAGTGGAAGTTAAAGCGTGAAATAAGAAGTAAATTAAGGATGAATTACCCCTTTAGGGTAAACCCCCCGCCCACTGGAAACAGGAGTAATCTCCAATCAGTCCAAAGGGCGCATATATTTCTTCTTTCTTCTTATCGTGAAGTTAACGTTAATGAATAGTTAACTTTTCCTTAAGCGCGCACACAGCTCTCCGTTCGAAAAAAAAGGAATCTAAATTCAGTCCGTCTTTTATATTCCGACTTCGGTATTGTGCTATTAAAAAATCAACTACGTTCGAACTTTCACATGCGGATGAAGGGTGAACTACCATCGGTATAAATTAAAGTTCTACCTATAATCTATAATCTAGAAACTACGTCAATTTAAGTTTTACTTTACCTAGTGGCTAAAACGCATTAGATATATAAGTAAACATACCTCTTATTCTTTTAGAATACGGATATAACATCGAATTGGATAGAGGCCTACTTTAATCATATCGCCTGAACAAGGTCTTATTCGTTCATATTTAACAATATCACCAGACATTTAATTCATTGACACAGATAGATTTAGTTTAATTCAGCCATATTATCAAGGGAAGAAACCAACTAAAAAGCATTTTCATGTCACAATTAATCGATTTAAAAAATTAAGTCAACTCATAAATTTTTACATCAAATACAGAAACTTTTGTAAGAGTTGATAATAATTTGAAAACATTTAATATTATATCTTTGAAATTATATCTTTTAGATTGTAGTTATTACTGAGCCCAAAAAATCTTGTAAGTATTTAGCTTCGTTTTGAGGTGCTTTATTCCAATCTAGCTTATGATTATTTTTTCAATGTTTCAGCATTTGAATAAATTTAATTCAGAATTTTAAGCTTTGGTTTGTGTTGCAACCTAAAGTATTAGCCCAAAACTTGAGGTGAAATTGAATGGTCTATTTGCCTGTCAATCGCTTTGAACAACAAATGCAACGAAGAATAATAAAAAAATATCAAATTTCAATGGTTTTGTGACAATTATGAGATAATATCTAACACAGGCGGCCCGTGTTGCAATTTTAATATAAACATATCAATTTACAATAGTATTCGATGAGCTTTATCTACCCTTTATTTCTTGCAAATCAAATAAGGTCAGATTTAGCTATAGCAATTCAAACAATGTAAGATGATTTAGATATAGCAAATCAAAGAATGTAAGGATTTAGATATAACAAATAGAAAAAAAAGTCAGATCAAGATATGGTAAATTAAAAAAAAGAAGTCAGATTTGTATATAGCAAATCGAAAAAGGTCAGATTTAGATATAACAACAAAATGGGCTACTTGACCTTTATAGGTCTCTTCACCTATTCTAATTTCTAGGTGTTTGTATTTTACAAGCTAATTAGTTTAGGTTTTGAACCAGTTCCATAGATACCAACATTAACCTAAGCTAAACAAGGGAAATTCCAATCAACCACGGTAATACTGAAATGGCCCACCCAAATTTAATCGGGTTATCTTCAAATTGACCCATTTGAACAATACGAGCCCCAGTTTTTCCTATTTGAAGGATAGGGTTCCTTGGGTCAAATTGGGGCCGGTGTTCTTCAAAAGCTTCGACCTTTCAGTAGTCTAGTGGATAAGGCGTTAGATTTTTCAGCCTGTAAACCGAGTGTGATCTCAGGCTAGAGCGGAGGTAACAAATCACGACGATTGCAGAGAGCTGCCGCCAATAGGCGCTGCTCAGAATCTAACGTTTGTACGGAAATGAGTTCAGTCGCACACGTTCTCACACAAATAGCCAATCACAACCCACCCCTCTTTCTTCGCACATACATCACTCTTCCGTCAGGAAATCTAATGATGGGAGTTCATATCAACACAATCAAAATGTCATACGAGAGGAGCTGTCCCCTGGGCAAACATCACTACCTTTCTTACTGCCCATAACCTCCTATCTAGGACGACCAGCCACTGGTCGGGGGGCCTCTTCCACGCTTAAAAAGGGACGGGTGGCACAATGAACTAATCGCATCCTGGTCTGTTGCAGGCTGCGACAGGCGATTTCTGCTGATTTATCGTAAGTGTATTGCGATTTTTCATCGCAAGGCTGACTTTGTGTCAGCTCATCAAACCTGTCTGTCCCTCGGCAGCGTCCTCTACTTCTCTTCGAACACGGACGAAATGATCAACTTTTTCGACGTTGACTCCGGTAAGCTTCATTTTTATTATTATTAAGAAATTTGATATTAGCTTTTATAGACAAAAGAATGTCCAGAATAATTGTGAAACAAGAGGAGAGGCTTCGCCACTCTTCAATACAAGAGGAGCTTGCGATCTTCATAAAGAACCATCTGTCTGTGGCGTACGGCATCTCCAGCTCTGACATGCTCACATGTCCGAGATAGGAAGCTGCATGCTAGAAAGAGAGAGCACTGTGGCTCACGCAGTGCCGCCCCTGGTGTGCTGGTTGAAGGTAGTGTTTCTTCTTTTACTCCGCGTGTGTTGTGCTTAAAAACGTGTTTATATTCTTGAATGTGATAAAGTGTAGAATTTAATTCATATTTTGTTAGATTTTTAATTAATTAATTAATTGAGGTGCTGAATATCTTGGAAAATAATCTAGATGATATTCTTAGTGAAATTACGAAACTGATAAAAATCCTCTTAACAATCCCTATGACTACATCAGAGGCAGAACGGTGCTTTTCAACATTGAAAAGAATAAAAACTTTCTAATGAGCACTATAAATTCTGAAAGACTAAATGCACTTGCAGTGCTTTCAATAGAGAAAAAGAATTCCTCAGTAGTCATCAAGAGATCAGGGAGAAAATAATTAATCTTTTTGCGCAAATTAAAACAAGAAGAATGGATTTCATTTTTAAATGAATGGATCAAGCTTGAACTGTAACAATCTAGGCTATTAGTAGGTAATAAAAATGTGTTTTGACTTTGTTCTATTTAGGATTTGATCAAGTTTATTTAGAAATTTTCTTTCTATATGTTTATTTCTTTTTGCACAATATTAAAACAATGCTAAAAAATTCTGATGCAGCACCCCCACTAATTTTAGCTACGAGCCACCACTGCTCATCGATAAACTAATGCCAAAATATTTGGACATGACGACATCCATCTACCGAAATTTCTAACACCTCAAACTAAAAATTAAAACTGTTAAGAAAATTGCCTTCCTAAATAATAGTGTAATGGATCAAAAGAATCCCAACAAAAGTTTTCTTCTTGACTTTAGTCCTAGAAAATAAGCAGGGACCTGAAAAAAAGACTTAGACCAAGAGTAAATTATTAGGAGATATGTACTAGAAACTTTTTATTTGTTTTAGATCAAAACCCTGTTGCTAGAGCCAGATAGGCTGTAGGTCACAGGCCGACGGTCTGCCTGCTAAGTGCAAGCTCTTCCTGTAAAGAGGAGTGGTGAAAAAGCTCCTCTTGTCCTAATAATTTACTCTCGATCGTCTATTTTTTCACATCGATGCTTATTTTATAGGCCTAAAGGCAAGAAAATCTTATATCGAAATTCTTTTTAACTACGGAAAAAACAATCCTCACCATTCTTTTTTTCTCTAATAGTTTAATTTTGCTTTACTCGTTTTTAGGGCCCACTAACTATTTCCTCCTGCTAAAGATTAAAAGTGAAAATAAATTTCAGAAATTACTTCGATACAACATTCGAATATACAAAAAAAAATAAAAGAAAAAAAGCCATGCCTAAATTTTAAGAATTTTTCTGAACTTCATTATTAATTCTTTTCCTATTAAAAAAATTCCAAACATTCGATAATCATTTTTTTTAACTCCATTCACTAATTTTTTTTTTTTTTTTTTAATTTCAAAGCTAAAATATAGTCCTACGATAAAGTAATGGCAAAACATTTGACCATATCTATATTCATATCCCCAAATTTGCTCTTGGTCAATTTTTACATACAAACTTTCTTTCAAAACGAAAACAAATCCAGACAAAAAATCTGAGTTAAAATATAGTATAATGGATTATACAAAAGACAGCAAAATAAAAGTCAACGAACAAAAGACTAGCCAGAAATTAAATTTTATTTTGAATCGCAAAATCCAGAGAAAATTAATACTTAAGAGAAATCACGAAGGAATATTATGAAACATCATCTCCCACGAAATCAGAATACAAAAATATCAGTTCAATGATATTATAAAAGCACAAAACTTTCATTAAATTTTTCCACTAGACAAAAATATTTAAATCACATCATCTGGTATATCAATTTAACTGCCCTGGTGACGACTGTGCGTCGTCATATAATCGGATATACCACTAACACACTAATATCCAGAGCACAATAACGCCGCTTTAAACTTAATAGCGACCACTTAAGAACGGTGGGATCGAGGATAAAAAATGAGGGGGGGGGAAGAGAATAACCCGATTTCCTCCCTCTGAGGAGTATGAGAAAAGGGCATTGATTAATTATTAATAATAATGGTTATCTTATTACGCAGCATCGATAATTCACAGGCCTGCGTTTGAAAAATATTTTTATGTTCCTCAGGATTTCTTTGTGGTTTCTTAATGAATCCAACCTCCTGAGCTCAAAAATGAATGTATTTTTGTTCAATCAGATCAGATTTTCTCAGTACAGCATACACAATTTTCATTGAGATTACCTCATTTTTCCTGAAAAAAAAATTAAAAAACGTTTCTAAAGAAAATAATTCTAATTTCCAAGAAAAGACGCCCTTGACGATTTTCATTTGTGCCTCTCATCTGGTGCATCACGCTTCAAACACCAACAGTCGTCAGCAAGCATGTTTACGTCCAATTTACCCTGGTACCTGGATCCCATTGTTTTATGTCCTGGTGGAATATTTCCCTCTGTTCTTCACTGTAATCCCCGCAATTGTCGGGAAAATAATCCATATGGGACTGTAAAAAGTGTATCTCTATAGAGATTCGAGCTCCCAAATGTTTGAGACTTGTTAGCAGCTGATTGACCAGGGCAACATATTCTGGGCTTCTTTTATTGCCTAGAAAATTGTTAACTAAAGCTTTGAAAGCTTTCCAGGCATCTTTTTCTATGTCCGTCAATGATGCCTCAAACTGCTGATCTCTCATCAAGTTCCTGATCTTAGGTCCATCAAAAATTCCCGCATGGAGCTTAGCGTCACTGATTTGTGGAAATTTTTGAAGAAGAAATTTAAAAGTTTGGCCTTCTTTATTAAGGGTTTTGACATAATTTTTCATTATGCCAAGCTTTATATGCAGTGGAGGAAGCAGTATTTTGTGAGGAGGCAGTAAAGGTTCAGCTATCACATTGTTTGATCCAATTCTAAATGCTTCTCGACTGACCCATAACCATAGAAAACAGGGATGCTTCGTGTAGCCTGTTTGCATCCCAAGTATAAGAGACACTACCTGAAAATAAATTTAGCACGGTATGTAAATTCAAAGTGTAATATTTCTAAAAACAAATTCAAAGTACTATTTCTTAAAACAATAAGAATATGAATATGTACTGAGAAATCCTGTATGCCGATGCATTAAATCATTGTATTGGAACTAATTGGATCTATGTACATCTTATTTTGAGTTTATTGACTTATGCTGTATACCTTCTCAATTAGGATAAGTTCTCCATTAACCCAAAAGGACACACTTCAACAAAAAAATATAACTAAAAAATGACTCAAGATTTCCAGATTTGCATTCTTGTAAAATGTAAGTTGACCAAAAGGCGTATGCAAGTATTAACAATTAAAAATGAAAATGTCAATATCAAAGAGCTTAGAAATGCCAAGTGTAAAATGATCTTACCTTTAAGTCACCACATATCCTCCAATTGTGAGTAGAGTAATTTATTGCATCCAGCAATTTTTTCTTGTTACCAATATTCAGTAGCACAGCTTTTAAACTTCTACTGGAGGAATCTATGAAAAGTCTCCATTCTAATGGGTTATAGGGAATTCCAAGGGCCTCAACAAGTCCTTTAACATTAGCGCAGTATACTAAAGAACTGGAAGAATGCTGTAAAAAATAGCTTCGAAACTCTTGTTCTCTATTTCTGTACCAAAAAAAATGTTGTTTCTTTAGCGAGAAGACTACTTTCATGAAGTCGAGAGCCAAGAAGTTGTGCATTCTCCTTTGAAAGCCCCAGAACCCTGGTCAGGTCATTTAACTGAACTTGAGTGAATGGTCTTGCTACCATATCATGTGTGGAAACTTGATAAAACTCAGGTGTGTCATAATCTTGATCAACTTCCATATTAATCTCTTCATAGACCTCTATATGTTCAGGGGGAGAAGGTATAGGAATTCCTGGACCATGGGGCCGGGGTTTGATGGCAGAAGGAACATCCGGAACAGCCGCAAACATAGCAAAATATGTCGGAGCTATTCTTACATTTTCTGTTCATTTTTAACTCAACCACTATTACTATTATCATCATCACTAACTCTTTAATTTAAGAAGGGTTTTTTTTTTAGTATTTGAATAATAATTTCATCTTAGTTTGGTTATGACTTGTTTTTTTTTATCAACGTTAAAAAATATATATAAATATTGAAATTTTGTGAATTTTTTAAAACCCAAAGAATTACAAATGGTGAAGTTCTGAAAAATTTATTTTTATATATCTTCTATAATTGTATATTTTAGCAACGTGATATTTTGAAAGGGGGGAAATTTAGTTTAGAGTTCTTTTTTAAAATTATTATAATTAGCCAAGTTCAGAAAATTTATAAAAATGTAACCATGGCTGCTATTTTTTAGATTTTAAATTTTTAATCTTAGCGAAGCGCAAGCTACCCCCGTAAGGGGGAGTGGCGAAGCCATTGCCTGGTATTATTATATAATTCTTTATGAATAGCAGAATACAAGCATGGCTTAAACGAGTCTTAAATTTTTGGGAGAGGGTGCTTCAACCCCCTCAACCTTCTCTGGATCTGCGACTGATAGCCAACCAAATTTTTTAAAGTGATGAATGCGGAAAGCCTTAAACATATTTCAATGATATTCCTACACAGTAAAAATAATATAAGTCCACAAATAAACATAAAAAAGCCCATTAAAATGAAAGATATTTCGGCACCATTTCGCGAATAACTTCATCAGTATAAATCGTGCGGAGATATATTATTATTTTCGCTTTAAAAATGTTATTTGTATAAAAACGAAACGTCAGTATAAATAAATATGAATAACTAGAAGATATTCAAAGCCTTTTTTTATCAATGGTCATTTTGAACAAATTAAAATGAAATGTTAAGTCAACATTTCGCAAACTGGAGATTAAATCTATAAAAACTAGGCAATGGCTTTGCCACTCCCTCCGTAGTGCGCTTCGCTACTAAGATTAAAATTTAAAATCTAAAAAAAAGCAGCCATGGTTAAATTTTTATAAATTTTCTGAACTTCGCCAATTATAATCATTTTAAAAAGGAATTCTAAACTAAATTTCCCCCCTTTCAAAATATCACGTTGCTAAAATATAGAATTATAGAAGAAGATATATAAAAATAAATTTTTCAGAACTTCACCATTTGTAATTCTTTGGGTTTTAAAAAATTCACAAAATTTCGATTTCTGAACTTCACCATTTTGTTTTTTGATATTATAAAAGAATTATTAGAAATAACTTTGATAAAAAAACATAAGTCATAACCAAACTAAGATGAAATTATTATTCAAATAGACTCAGCCCTCTATTTATTTAACGGATTTCGGATTTAACGGACCACAAAATCTTGACGGACAAATATCGTTGCTGGGTAGATTTGGCGTAGTGTTCGATTATTCACCCATAGAGGGAACGTGAGCTAGGTCCAGACCACCGTGAGACAGGTTAGTTTTATCCTAAATTGCTTAATAAATAACTAGTGAATGGTAACCCCACTGAGTACGAGAGGAACCGAGTGTTAGGACCAATGATGTAGTAGTCGATTGACAAATCGTATGCTGCGAAGTTAAGTCCTTAGGAAAAAGCTAGAATGCCTCTCAGAGCTGATTCCTTACCAGACACTGGAAACCTATTTCTGAATGGAAATTGCGATAAGAGACCCAAGTTCAACTCTTTCCTTTTTTTTATTCTGAAGGTTAAAGTAATGAAATAAATATATATAAATAACCTTTTTTTTACGCCCCAAAGTGTTAAAAATCAAAATAGTTAGCTTACGACGATTCCTTATTAATATTACAAGCCAAAGGCAAAAAATAAAAACTCTGTTAACACGAGCGCAGGAAAGGTTTAGTCATAGGGCCTAAGGCTACTATCACTGTAGAAATACCTTGATTTTAGCCTCACAATCAGCGGGGGAAAACACCCGCAATTCTTCATATTTTTTTTTATTTTTCGAAACGACGAATTGTTGGGTATCCTGATACCCTTGGTAAGTGGAAAGCGTCGTGGCGTGTTCCGGCGACTACTTAAACGTAAAATAAATTGTAGCAAAATAAAAACAAAACCTTAATTGGCGAGGTTAATATAGCCAGTGGTGCATGGCTTAAAATTATTAAAGGCAAGTTATAAAGATGGTATAAAAACAAATTGCTCTAGCAGAAGTTTTACTTAGCGCTGAAATAATATTGAAAGGGCAAAGTTAATATCTCCCGGCGCTTTCGAAATTGCAATTCCTGGTCCACACGTACACGACTGATATCCGTAGAGAAGCCATAAGGGACGAAAGACGATTGATAAATGTCGATCTCTTAAAGTTCTCTACCTTTTGTGGTGGAATTTTATTGTACACCGCTATTTATCGTATGTAAGTATTTTCAAGCAGCGGACCCCTCCCCCCTTTTAATCCGTTAAATCGAGGGGCGGGTGTACTAAAAAAATTCCCTTCTTAAATTATAGTTAGTGATGATTATTATTGGGTTTTTTTCTGGACATGGAAATGGCTAAAATTCTGGGATGGAGTAATTTTCGATTAACGTCCCTTCCCATTCTTGTTTTCCACGTAGTCTCCTCTTTACCTACCCTGGCTACTAGCCTTCCACCCATTATCCCTTTTCCTATTTCATCACTTCCATTAAGAATTTTTGTTCAAAATCTTTCTGAACTAACTACCCTCGATGGTTTCCATTGTATTATTAAAAATTATGTCCTGGTAATGGGGTTTTGTTTTTTACCCAATGTTTTATGGTTGAGTACCAAGTTTACGTTGAATCCTTTATTAAAAACACCCTAAGAAACGAGTAATTTCACCCTTCTGAAACTAATTCACCCGATGTTCTAAGGTATTCTCACTTTTCCGTAGCAACAATGGTTTGATTTTTACTCCTTTTCACCTCCCTTTCAGGCACAGACCTTTTTTGGGTTGGGGGCGTCACAGTGAAGGAGGAACTGCGCATCGCCAAGTCAATTTGGATCTTTAATTATGATCTGGTAAGTGTTGGTTGTTGGGGACACTGGCGCCGAAGGGACATCTGGACGCCATGTCATCGCTTCTATTTTTCCATACGATAAGAAAACCAGAGGAATAAAGGAGCGGGGAAAGGGGCAGAGTGGTCAGATGGTTTTGAGAGTTTGTATCATTCTTTCACGTTTTGCCAATTATTTGGCAAACTAATATTTAGAAAATAGCATATCCCTTTCAGGGTTAAAGGCATAACTAAGCCGACATGTCAAGAAAATATTTTGTTTTGAGTCACGCCGAGAAACAAACGAGGTTAAATATATTGATTTCCTTGTTGGACCCTCGAAGGCAGGTGTCGGGTCTAGTATTGGTAGCTGTGTTACAGATGTAACAAGTAGGTGCTTAAAAACAAAATTTCAGTCGCTAAATTATTTGTACTACACCTTAAGGTGGCTGCCAAGTTGTCTAAATGGTAGTACAGGTCCTACTAGTTGGCTAGAGAAATTGACATATTCATCAATCTTGTATCACTTTAGTAGTTTCTATGTTCCACCCTCCCGACTCTAAATCCCCAAATGCAACACTCATTAATTGAAAAGACATCTACACTTTCCCAATTAGCGCAATAAAAATTGAGATCAAATTTGGCAGATCCCAAATGTCTCTTCTTCGCCTGTGAACTTCAGAAAAAGAAGTGAAAAATGCATCGCCTTCAATTCCGTCTCAAAGCAGTTGGAAAATTACAGCTGCGGGAATGAGTTTGGCTTCGTGTGCAGAAGCATTCTACAATAACTTCCTCCGTTGACTCGAAAAAATGAAGAGGATCCCAAGACAATTAAAAAGGAGGTCAAATAAGGGTGACTCCTTTCAATTAAGGGAGCCCCCTCTGGAAAAAAGGGGCTTTTTTTGTGTGGATAAATAAATACATTAGATTTTAAACCTTTTCTTCGGCAACGAGGTTTGGTGTCTCGGGCTGCTCCCGTCTTCAATTCAACTAGTTTCCGAATATAAGGATTCTAAGATACACTGAAAAACCAAAAGTCATGGGATACGTAACTAGTATCGTGTAGGGACACCTTCTAGACTGGCGAAGTGCAGCAACTCGACGTGGCATCAACTCCACAAGTAGACACAGGACCTTTGAAGAAATATTGACCCATGTTATCTCGAAAGCTGCCTACACTTCCCTGATATTTGTAGGTGCCAGATCTTGGGTACGAATAGACCTGCCCACCGACTCCCATAAATGCTCGATTGTGTTCGTGTGAGGTGAACGTGGTGGCCATTCCATTCGTCAGAACACTCCAGAATGTTCCACGAACCAATTCTGGCCATCTTGGCGCCGATAACAGGGTGTATTATCGTGCTAGAATACCCCCTCGTTGTCGGGGCACATAAAGTCCATGAATAGGTGCAAATGGTCGTCAAGCATTGAAACATATCGGTCACCGGTCAATGACGTGTTTGGACGGAACAGCGGATCTAGTCATGCAACCTGAACACACTAGCATGCAGGGTGCTTTGTCGAGAACGGGTGACAATTGCCTCGTTGGATCAGTGATACACCCAAATCCTACCATCAACCCGACTAATCGGAGCACGCCACATGGAGCCAATCCTCCAGGGTTTAATTAGTGACGTCACGAGTCTAGGTGCGGCGCTGCATTTGGTATCGTGGTGTCAAGAGGGACACTCCACTGGGTCTTCTGCTCCCATATCCCATAGAAGGTAAAAAAACATTGAACTCACCCGATGGCCATGCTCCTGGTACCTCCTGCATTGGATATGCAGGAAGATCTGTAGTGTTGGGGGCCACAACCAAACAGGACACAGGGAACGTTTCGTGGCTCAAAGGTGGGTTACTCGCTGCGTGTCAAGGAGGGTGGTTTTTTTTTTGGTTTTTTTTAAGAGCTCATCTGGCGACTGCCTACTTGGGCATTAGTCGCCGTATTAAAACTGGCCTAGTTCTAGGCTACTTTAAAATAAAATTAAAGAGAGAGAAAAAAAACAACACCCCAAAAGGGGGAAAGGAAGCAAGCTGATGCGTCGGGGAGAGGTCCCCCCGGCGCAGGAGCGTGCAACTAAAGGAAAAAACAAACAAAAAACAAAGCAAAAAAAAAAACAAATGCAAAAAAACAAAAAAAAACAAACAAACCTTGGTAAAATAATAGGGAGAAGGCCGGCCTCTCCCAAGAAGTCAACAAGTCATTGTGCACGAATCTGTCCCGAGCACAAGGGACCGGCGGTAGCGACCCCGCCCATCCCGGTACTGGGACAGGTATCGTGCGCGAAGATCACCCAGACTGGGACATTCGACAAGAATGTGCCGAACAGTCTGGGGGACGACGCAGTCGTTGCAATAGGGCGCAGGCGAGCGCTCCATCAGATAGCGATGCGTCACACGAGTGTGTCCGATTCGGAGACGACAGAAAGCAACCTGAAGCCGCCGCGGCATTGGGGGATAGGTCCATGGGAACAGTCGCGTCGCAATGGCACGCAACTTTAAGTTCCCTTCGACCGTCTCCCATCTTCTTTGCCAAGCAGTCCGAAGAGCTGCCCGTATTCCTGCCATGTAGTCGGTGTGAGGAAGAGCGAAACGCTGGTCCGGTCGCAGAGTCCTCGCGGACGCTTTGGCGCCCTCATTCCCCGCAATTCCTACATGTCCAGGAACCCAGCAGAAGATAATCTCGACATCTGCCCGGCTCGCCAAAACCGTGGCGTCAAGGATATCACGAACCAGGGGATGCGGAGATTCCAATGCCCCGAGAGCATTCAGGGCGCTTTGTGAGTCGCTATAGATCACAATCCGGTCTCCGAACCGGGCACGTCGCGTAATCTCCCGTACCGAGTGGTGTATTGCCACCAGCTCGGCCGTGAAGACAGACGCAGCGCCTGGTAGAGCCCCGCTGACTTCAAACAGAGGGGATACGGCGTGGAAGCCGACCCCCTCTTGGGACTTGGAGCCATCCGTATACACTGGAACGGTTCCAGCGTGACACGATGTGTGCTCCAAAAAGGTGGAACGCAATACTCCTAGAGCCGTACAAGCTTTGGGAGCAGAGGCGTGGCGACAAATAGACAAATGTGGTACCCTCCAGGGTGGCGTCCTGGGCAGAACCAGGGGCGCCACCGGCCCGAGAGCTATATCTACCTCTCGAAGGAGTTTCCTGGCCCTAAACCCAAAGGGCTTAGGGTATGACTGGCGTCTCTCGGCGGCATAGGCACCATCGAGATCAGCTGCGGATGCAGTGAGAGCTGTTGGGGACTGAGGGAGGCGCCGGGCTCGCGCGTACAGGCGAGTGATGCACTGCACGCGGCGCAGAGCGAGTGGCATCTCCCCAGCATCGACCAACAGGCTCTCAATGGGGGAAGTGCGGAAGGCACCGGTCGCAAGGCGAAGGCCGGTGTGGTGGATTGAATCCACCTTCCGCAATAAACGCTCGGCTGCGGATGCATAAAACTCGCATCCGTAGTCGAGCTTCGAGCGAACAAAGGATCGATAAAAAAGTAAGGCGGTAGCCCTATCAGCGCCCCAAGCGCTGAACGTCACGGAACGGAGAATGTCCATGGCGCGGGTACAAGAGACCCTAAGGCTGCGAATATGAGCCTCCCAGGTGAGGCGTCGGTCGAATACAAGACCAAGGAAACGGTGCGACTCAACCACATCCAGGCGCACCCCATTAAGAAACAAATCTGGGTCGGGGTGAAGCCGTGGATGGCGGCAGAAGTGCACCACCTTAGTCTTGGCCATAGCGAGAGACGCGGATCAATGCCTGTTGGAGTCGACGCTCCAGAGTTGGCATCTGGGCCGCGCCAAAAGAGATCGAAAGGTCGTCCACGTAGAGCGTAGCGAGAACATCTTCTGGCAGCACCGAGGTGATGCCGTTGATGCTCAGGGCAAAGAGTGTGACACTGAGGACACTTCCCTGCGGGACACCCTCTTCCTGCTCCTTTGGGGCAGAGAGGGCTCCCCCCACCCGTACGCGGAATCGACGATCTCGCAAAAATTCAGATATAAACATTGGAAGGCGTCCCCTCGCCCCCATCGTGTGGAGAGTCTCCATGATACCGTATCGCCATGCGGTATCATAGGCCTTCTCCAGATCAAAAAACACCGTGGCGTAGTGCTGTCTACGGAGGAAAGCCTCGCAGACGGCATTTTCCAGTCGGAGCAGAGCATCTGACGTGGAGTGAAACTTACGGAAGCCGCACTGTGCAGAAGACAGATGGCCTCCGCTGTCCAGGAAATAGGCTAATCTAACATTTACCAATTTCTCCATCAACTTGCACACGCAAGAGGTTAGAGAGATTGGGCGGAAACCGGTCGGAGTAGAGTGATCTCTCCCCGGCTTGCGAAAGGCGAGCACAGTAGCGATTCGCCAGGAGTCTGGGAGAAGACCTTCCACCCAGATCCTGTTGAACAGATCTAACAGAAAGGCCATGCCTCGCTCACCCAGGTGTCGAAGCATGGCGTACGGGACATCGTCCGGACCATGGGCGGTGTCCACGCACGAAGCGAGAGCGGAACGCAACTCACTCACAGTAAACTTGTCGTTGAAGGGTTCTCCGCCTCTGGAGGTAAAGTCCAGCCGGCGGCCTTCCGCGACATCACGACGTGCATTGAATGCTGGCGGAGCAGCATCACGGCTAGAGAATGCGGAGAAAGCGGTCGCTAAGGATTCTGCCAAGGACGCGGGGTCCGAGATTGCGGTCCCATTCTCCTGGAGAACGGGAGGGGGGTCCTGCGAGAACTTGCCCCGAATCCTTTTGACTCGCTTCCACACCTCAGCTAAAGGGGTCTTCCCGTTAAGTGAAGACACGTATGACCGCCAAGAAGAGCGGCGGGCGTGCTTCGAAATATACCGGAACCTAGCCCGACGAAATTCAGCGACAGTGAAATCGTTCGGGCGGCGCTTATAGCGCATGTAGGCATAACGCTTCTGTTTGAGGGCCGTCTCACACTCGGCCGACCACCATGGGAGTGGTCGGCGTGCAAAACAGCAAGACGTCCTAGGAATAGTAGTCAGGCCCACGGCGATGAGGTTGCCGGAGAAGAACTCAACGGCCTCATCTACCGACCTAAACTCCTCGACTGAGATAATGAATTCAGTCATTTCCTGAAATGCAGGCCACCGCGCCCGCGCCAAGCACCACCGAGGTGGTCTCTCAGGCGGCAGTTGCCCTGAAAATGATATTTGAATGGGAAAGTGATCACTATCATGGAGGTCATCGACCACCCCCCAATCAAAATCAGGCTGTGCATCCGAAGAGCACAAAGATAGGTCAAGGCAAGAAAATGAAGCGGTTCTCGGACAGTGATGCGTAAACTCATCCACGTTTAGGACGCCCATCTCAAGCTCTTCGATCAGATCGGCAAGGACTTATCCCCTGGGATTTATGGAGTAATCTCCCCAGAGAGGATGCCTGCCCTTCAGATCTCCAAGCAAGAGATAGGGCCTCGGCAACCGTGCCACGACGCGGCGGAAGTCAGCTGACGGTGGAATGTACGCAGAAATGATAGTATACCTCCTATCCAGGTGCAGCTGCACAGCCACTGCCTGAAAGGAGGTATCTAAAGAGAAAGGAAGAACGGAGACATCATGCCGGGTGTAAACCGCGCATCCCCCAGCCCGGCCATCCCGCGGTGGTGGGGTCGCAAGACCCTTATACCCCGGGAGGGCAGGCAGCGGGCACGTGCCTAGCATGGTCTCCTGCAAAAAAATAGCTAACGGGGAACGGAACGGGACGAGACTCCGCAGCTCCTCCCAGTTGGCCCGGAGTCCACGGCAATTCCATTGAAGGAATATGCCCTCCAGGCCTAGCTCGGAGACGCGGGGGCCTTCCTCGAAGTAAGGACCCTCACGGGAATGGCCGTACGCTTCCCGGGGGCAGAACCCCGGGCGCTGTCGCCTTCGAGGACTTATTGGGGGAGGTTGGGCTCGCCATGCGAGTCTTTTCCTCCCTGCGCTTCGAAACCTTAGGCGGGCGTTGTGGCTTCGGAGGCGGGGGGGCCCTCTTTTCGAGGAACCACCGTCTCCGAGCCACTCGCTCCACCTCAGGGCCGAAGCTCCTTTGTTGCTGTCCTCCTTTCGGGGAACAGCTTTAGGAACCCCGGAAGATGGCCTAGCGACCATCTTCAGGGGTGTTGCCTCATGTGAGTCTAACGACTCGGTGGAGGCGCGTGGCCGTTTCTCTTTACGGGAAACGGTCACGCTGGGGGAAGAGGGGGGAGCCCTGGTTTTAGCCGGGGCAGGGTATGAACCCTTTTTGCCGCCAACTTTACCAGGGAAGCGCCCAGGTTGGGTAGAGCCCGCAGAAGGGCTCGAATGGGCGCGGAAACAACCGTGCTCGTTGGCCTGGATGGGCCAGGAGCAGAGGGTGCCTTTCTAACTATTGAGGCATATGACGTCCCAGGCAGAGCCGGGCGCGCCAGGACCAAGTCCTTTGCCTCGCGGAATGAGAGTCGATCCTGGGCCTGAACGGCCAGGATTTCTTTCTCAAGGAGATATGCACCACATTGCTTCGAAGAAGCAGGGTGCGGCTCTCCGCAATTGACACACTTGGCCACACACGATTTGGACTTATCGTGTGCGACCTTGGAGCAATTTACACATACTTCGGGTGACCCCGACTTTGCACGTCTACATGAGCGATTCGTATGGCCGAAGCGGTGACAGTAATAGCACCGCCGCGGCAGTGCTACGAATGCCTTCACGCGGTAACGGTACCAACCGGCACGCACCGACTCAGGGAGCTTGTCACAGTCGAACGTGACGAAGAGTGTAGGGGTGGGTCTCGAGGCCCCTCCCTGTTTTCTCATCACACGTTCGACCTTGACCGCCCCATGGTCGGCCAGCTCTAGGGTGATGTCCTCAATGGAGTAGTCAACGAGTTCCCTCGCATAAACTACTCCTTTCACAAAGTTCATGGTAGAGTGCGGCGTCACACTCACCGGGGTGCCATGAAGTGTCCGAAGAGCACTTATCTTGGCCGCCTCGGCGGGATTCGCCAGAAGGCTCCCGTCCAAGAAACGGGTTAGCTTCGGCTCTCTACCAATTGCACTAGCTAATCCTCTCCTCTGATGGATCATGTTGCCCTTGGACAACATGCTGCCATCAGTGGAGCGAATAACGAGGAAGCGTTTGAAGCCAGCGGGCTCGAAAACGCCAGGTAACCTCTGAATCAGGGGCCCCGATGTCATCGAGGCTCCGCCCTGTGCACTTTTGGTCTTTGTCATCGTCAGGAGCTCCGTACCCGGGGAAGCAGAGGGCCCGGATGTGCCGATCTTGGCTTGGTCGCTTGCCAAAGTGGCAGTAGACCCATCCGTCTCCGTAGCCCCCGCGGATTGAGAGGAGCCCCGAGTCTTCTTCGTCCTTTTCTTTTTTGGAGAGGAGGGCGGGGAATGAACCCGCTTTTCACCCCCGCCGGTGGAAGCCCCCAGGCCAGATGGACCGGCCTCAGCCAGGTCCTTCTCCAAAATGGAGAAGGTCCTGGTGGTCGCAGGGGCATCATCCGGAGGAGATCCCTCCCCTCCTTGTACTGCCTGAGAATCCACAGCCGTTTGATGAGGACCTTGCATAGGGGCGGATTCGGGTTCGGTGCTTGGCGCCGAGCCCGGATTCCCCCCCATGGAAGGCCCTACCTTCTGAGGCTGGTTTTCCTTAAGGACCATGTCTATCACAGGAGGGGCCTCCAGTTGGCCATCCCCTCCCAGGACATCGCAGGTCCCCTTGGCAGCGTCATAAGTCTTTAGTGGGGAGGCACAGGCCTTGACCCCGGCAAGGTTTAATATTTTTGCCAGCAGGTCTTTTGAGGGAAGCGACCGAAGGGGCCTGGCTTCCCTCTCCCCCCTAAGGGGGTTTGCCCTACCGAGCCGCTTGTACGAGGGGCGGTCGGCAATGGGCTGCCTGCTGGCTTTCTTGGCAGTCCCTTTAGAAAGCAAAGGAGGGACTGCCGCTGGAGATAGGGAGGTGCCCGAAAGCACCTCCAGAGAAGGGGGTGAGGGGGAGTCCCCTACACCCGTAGGCGTAGGACAGGAGTAAGCCTCCTCTCCGGTTAAAGAGGTATGGAGGGTCCCCTGCGCAAGCACAGGGGGGGGGGGGAACTCCATCTTTTCTGTGGAGCTGTACGAGGGCGGCTCCGTTGTTTTAGGGGGAATTAAGGGGAGATGTTTTTTTTTTTCATCATTGGGCATGGTGACCCTCTTTGTTTTATGGGACGCAATCGCTCACCACCTCTTGCAGTAGCCCGCACTGCAAGAGGTGCTTACAGGCCCGGCAGAGCCAGGCGCCGCCATTTGGGACCACCCCTCCCGCCTGGTGGCCTGGCAGTCCTTCGGCATGGCGGCTCCACCTTAGACACGGCGTAAAACAGATAGAATGTGAAGAGGAGAGGAAAAGGGATGTGAGGAAGGTATGGGTGGGGATGAAGCAGGTTGTTAAAAAAAAACAAAAACATCCCGAACCGGAGCTGAGGGGTTAGGGAACAATGTCCCCTCCCCCCTCAGCCCCCATCCGGGGTGGTTGGCTTGAGAAGAAGGTCAGCATTCTACCCTGTGAAATTAGAGGCTGACCAGAGAAAGTTGTGGGAGAGGTTGTTTGAAAAGCGACGAGGTAGGGGAGAAATCGGGCTATCTGAAGGAAGGAAGAGAGGCTAAGCTGGGGCCGGACGGAGCGCTGGATCCCGTCAGCACGGCGGCAGGATGGCAAATCGCCGCGCCCCTTACGGGGTCAAGGAGGGTGGATATAGGAACACCTTCCACTATTTCCCTAAACCAGAGGTTATTATTTATCTATTTCCATACTCGAACTCCTTGCAAAACAGCAGGTAGTTCCCGCATCGCTGGCCCCACTCTCATTAAAGAATAATACAATGCATATTAATAATAGATTTATTGTGGTTTTAATTTTTATTCATATTTTTTATATTCATATATTTGGAAACTCATTTATATTTATAGAATTTTAAAGTCAATAAACGAATATAATACTTATCCACATCCCGAAATTCAACCTTCTTTGAAGGCAACATCGCGCACCCCTGCTTTGCATCCCCTTCATCAAATTTCTGATCTAGACAGAAGAGTAATGTGTTATACGTCCGAAGGGAGAAAAATGAGAGAGAACGGTATTATAATTGTCTGTGTGTAGATGGAGCTGCTTGCGCACATGCGTCAGACTTAGCACCCGTTTTCACTGGGTTGTCACCAGGTAGTTAGATGTAGAAATTTAACGTTTTTGTCCATGTGGCTAGCAAGAGCTCAAACCTCTCCGAGGTACGTGCGACGATTGTACAGAGCTGTCTTGGGTCGGGAGAGGTTCAGTGAAGAAGACAATGTTAATAATCTCTTGTAAGAAGCTTAAAGACGGTACTTGAATGAGTAGGGGGACCCAGGACACCGATGGAAATAGTAAAGACAAATTATGGCAGGTGAATATATTTTTTTCTTTCGATGGTACAATTCAGATACGCAGAAGAGGTATAAAAATAGTGTAAAAATGTGGCGGTGTGATTGTTTATGGAGCGTTCTTCCTCGCAGGAGCTAGAGAATAGAATATTGGAAGGTGGTATTATGCGACAGGATTAAGACTATAAAAGGCACCAGGAACTCGAAAGTAGAAATTTGAACCTCTTTGCTCAGCGAGACTTCGAAAACACGCACCGGATACCTGACGTTCTATTTGGACGATGTCCGAAGCTCGTATCCCGGGCACATGAGGGGATGCGGGGCGACATTTGAACTTTTTTTTCAACCAATGAGGAGTCTAGTGCGATGAATGATCAATAGGTTTACAATAAAGTAAGCTCTTAGGAAACTAGATAATTAGTGAAGAACAACAAATAAAGGGTTAAGTTAGAGTTAAAACAAACTGGTAATTGAACAGTTGGGAAGTGCCGAAAGTTCTATTGTGTTCATAGATAGGCCTAGAGTTGAGGCTGGCGAAGTGTCTTGATCGAAGGCGTAAGGGGATCATTGTCTAGTTCCTTAGTTGTCAAATTTTTCAACAATGGAGAAGGTTGAGTACCGCGCAGTGATCAAATTTTTGACCCAGGAAGGCAAGAATGCAAGAGATCCATGAACAAAAGTGTGGAGTGTACACCGACACCGCCCGTCCTATGCAACCATTGCTCGCTGGAATAGGAAGTTCCGCCATGGTCGTGAGTCCCTTGAAGATGACCCCCGTCCAGGTCACCCGTCAGACGTGATCAACGAGGACAATGTGGCCCGTGTGGAGAGGATGATCCTCGAAAATCGACGGGTGAAGGTCGAAGAAATCGAGCGAGAACTTGGAATATCACAAGGAAGTGTTATCAACATCATCCACGACAATTTGGCCATGACCAAGGTCATGCCCGTTGGGTCCCTAGAAACCTCACGCCCCATGATCAATTTCAAAGTCGTCAAAGTCCACAAGGCCAGAGTTGCACAAGCTGCCCTGCGCGAGTGCGGATTCGAGGAGCTCAACTACCTCCCCATCAGTCTAGATCTGGCCCCCAGCGACTACTTTTTATTCCGCCAGTTCAAGGCTGCACTGCGTGGACGCCGGTTTGGGGACGATGAAGATGTCCAGCTCGCCGTCCAGGAGTGGATTGAACAGTAGTCGGGAATTCAAAGCCTCAGGGACAAGTGGCCCAAGTGCATTGAAGTCGAGGGTAGTTATATTGAAAAATAATAAAACACTTTTCCTCATATCCGAATTGCAAAACTTATTGACCGCCCCTCGTATATCGCAATTACAAAACATGAGACTTAAAAAGCTGCCCTGAATAAAGGACGGTAAGAGACCTATCATACCCCAAACGTGTAGTTGCCTTAAGATGCCGTAGCTCTATGTAGTATCGTGGGCTTTCTCAATGTCGAAAAATTTGGCCAAGACTCGGTGTGTTAACGAAAAAGTTTTCCGAATTGATGCCTCAAAACGTACTAAGAGGTCAAGAGTGATATGTCTGCGAAAACCGGAGTGAAATGGAGGCAGTAAGTGATTGGTTTCGAGGAACCAATTCAAGTACACCAGCACAATCTTCTCTACCATCTTGCTTAGACAGTTTGTCAAAACTATAGGACGATCGTGATATGCGTCCAATCCGCCACTGCCAGGTTTGACAATCCCAACGCGCCATGAACCCTTCACCCATATTTAAGATTGTTCAAGTAGTAACAGGACAGTGTGGATGGAGATGTTGAACCATATCATAATGGATCCGGATAAGGCCAGTATAAATACACACAAAGGAGCAATGCAAAATCGATGGAATCAGACTGATTTATTGTCTAGAAGTCTTAAATGTAACGGCAAGGACATGGTTAGCCAAAGCGCTGCTGAACACCAGGCTCTCATTCACTAAGGGCCTTTGCAAATCGAGGGTAGGGGTATTATGGCCGGTATAACGGCCTCGTATATAGTTAATCCTCTTGCAGATCTTTGCAGTATAGGTCATTGAAGGAATAGATGGAAACAGTGGGGCGCCATGGAGTTTGGCGAGCCTAACGAAGAGCTCGGGGTTGGTTTCGGCTAACCTTGTTACAAAAGGCTGGATTCTGCCTGAACCGGGCATGATCCAACTTGTTCTTAATGGCTGCGCGCACTCAGAGGTCCACCAGAGAATGGTGTGGCCGCGTTGTAGATAATTTATATGAACTACACAACGGCAAGGAAGCACTTGTGAAATATGCCTCTTGGAAGCCTTCTTAATAATCGTGGCCTAATCCTACTTTTTAGGCATGGCTGGATGAACGACCGACAAGACAATAGAGAAGTGATTACTCCCATGGAGGTCATCAAAGACGGGCCACCGAAAATCATTGAGACAATCGGGAGAACAGACAAGTCAACAAAGCTGAAGCCGTTTGGACACGATAGGACGCAAAATCACCAGATTTTAAAGAGCAGAGAAAGTGATAAAAAAGACAAACACTACCTTTGGCATTACGAGTAACTTCGCCCCAATATGGGTGACGGGCATTAAAATGCTAGAGTATTCTAAACGAGATCAACTAATCTACAAATTCGGGCCTTAACAATGGTAAATAAGGAGGGAGGTGAGGGAGGTAATGGAGCAAACAGTACAATCTTTGTGGGATGACGAAATCATAACTAACACCCCACCATGAGCAACGGAGTTGAAAAGACGAAACCCAGGCACCGCCGGAAAAAAGGAGAGTTTGTTCTGAAGACAAATACCAGCATAGGGGAAGATTTGTCAAAGATTTAGTTCTTCCCAATTGCGAAGAACACCTTGACAATACCATGGGACAGTTAAATACCAAAGTAGTTATCTTTTCTCCCTTGCGGTCGAGTTCTTTGAAGACCGCCCCAAAGAGCTGAGGGGAAAGATCCCATATATCTTGCATTTTGGAATGGAATTGTGGGAAGAACTAAGTCCTGAAAAGGGCAGTTACGTGTGTGTGGGGGGCCTGGCTGTAACTAGGGCGCACAGCCCGGCGGAAACGGAAGGTCGAGGAGACACTTTCGAAGTCGGAAGGAGTTGATCCAACAACTGCGGCTGATGTTGGAATATCATCGGCTCCATCTTTTGCGTTCAGACGCAGTCGCGCAGCGACGATCTCCCTTTCGAATAAGATTGGGCAGCACTGTGAGCGCCATCCCAGTTGACATATCTCATTCTGAACCAAGGTAAGCAGAACCACAATTCACACAGGAACGCGGGTGCAGACAGGCAACAACCATGTCCAAATTGGATGCAAGTGAAGCAACGCCTGGGCAATTAATTCTACGTAGTAACTTAAGGGAATAGGAGGGCTCCCAGCTGTAATAAACTTTGGCAGTTAATTGCGCTCAGACGGAAAAATCGGTGGCAATTGAGACTAGCAGAACTTACAGTTGTAGTCCCCCTGTGTATGTGTGACGCCGTTTATCTCAGCAGATCTTTTAAACAATTACATAAATTATGTCCTCTCCCCCCCCTTTTATAATTATTTTTGCCAGTTTGTGCTGATATCTAGGCCTCACTTGGACTGGGCCAGCTGTCCATTTTGTTCCTTCCTTAAATCCTAAAATGAGCTATCACTCTCATCCCAATCCTGTGATGCGATTGCTAGGGTGTCACCTTTCGACTTCACATAAGCTTATCACCTTGTGCAAAGTGCTCTGCCTCGCTACCTCCGCATCACCAAACTTGACAGCATTAAAACTCGCACCAGTTATTGGGCCTCATCCTTCTTCCCTCCTTCATTGAACACAGCATCCGATTATTCCCATCAAATTCCTTTGTTTCGACGGCACTTGCATGAGTTTTCCGTCTCCTCAAATAAGACTGCCACCTTCTGCTGAAAGCTCTTGCTAGAGTTAATGCCTACAATCTCAGCGAGCGCACTCAAAATATTTTAACGGTCGCGGGCAGGCTGCTGTGGCGTATACGCTCAAAATTGCCACGGCGGGAGTAATTCCTACACCAACCACCAGTCAGGGCACCGATACTATTCAACTCTACTAAAATCAGATTCAAAAGACCAACACCGAAAAATGTATCTTAGAATTTAGAAATTGTACTAACGCTTTAATTCAGACTAACACCCCTTCGTTTGCATTCGCTTAATCTCTCCCATCACACTGATCTTTCATTTGCAACATTTAACTACTGGTTCCTTCAACTTATTCAGTAACTTAAAAAAATGAATTATTTACTAGTTACCAACTGTGGACCAGTGTTCTTTGGTGTCAACTGAGTCATGAAGCAGTTACTAAGGGCGGAAATTATCTGCATGGGTGGTGTAATATTTTGTTCAGACAATCAGTTGGACACAAAACAGTAATGTGTGCATTTAAGTGTAATACGCGATTGTATAAATATGACTCGGTGAATTTAAAATTAGTAGTACATCTACTACACTAATTATAACCTATTCTTACAGCTATTGCAATGGATTCTGGTCCATTTAAGAGTAAATCTCTTACTAGAATAAGAATACGCCCTATTCAAGTTTAAGAATAGAAGTGTAGCACATGTTTGATATACTAGATTCTAGCATAAGTAAAGAGGCAAGCAGGCTTAGGCTTTTTGTCAATGGATACAGGTTGTGTTTTTGTCATAATCATCATCACTAACTATAATTTAAGGGGATTTTTTTAGTATTTGAATAAAAATTTCATCTTAGTTTGGTTGACATGTTTTTTTATCAGTTATTTCTAATAATTCTTTTATAGTAAAAAAGAAAATGGTGAAGATCAGAAATTTAAAAAAATTTAACCATGGCTGCTTTTTTTTAGATTATAAATTTTAATCTTTGTAGCGAAGCCATTGCCTGGTTCTAAATATATTTATGCACCCTACATTTTTTGTATGAAAATTGCTAAGTTTATATTTTTTTTTTTTAGAACAATTTATTTGTTTTATTAACCCCACCCAAATCCAATATTTAAGTCAAAATGCGATTCATTTTTTTCCGTTAATGGACCCAGCGCTCGTTTTCCCCCTTAACTTATTAAGGGTGTTTCTGCTTCGACATGATCAGTGTCATACACCTGCTAAACAACTGACTTTTTTTTTTTACTCTAAAGCATTCATCAGAAACGGCAATAAGGGATGTACGTCTTCCAGTCCTCAACCAGCACCATAGCCTTGGATAAATACACTGTGTACAGGGGTCCTGAAGAGGCGAAATCAAACAGACAATAAATAGCAAAGAAAATAAAAATATTTATTAAAGCTTTTGTATAAAACCTAATCTGTATTAACTTAGGCAAAATTATTTCCCCATTAAAAAAAAGAAAAAGAGATCGCACTCTTTTAACGGAATGATAGCAATTGAATAATCAATCCAATCATTCTCTAAGTGACTCACATGTCCTACAATAGGATACCATCCTACAAAGGATTTAGGTTTTGGCACCATCGAAGGCATTCGATACCAGTGCCAAACTCCAGTAATACCGGTCTCTCATCATCCATGGAACTTGCCAAGAGTCCCAGGGGTTAATTCGTTTCTCCGAAGTCCCAGGGAGAGGGTGACCCCCAGCAAAGCCCTCCCCCTGATCCAAAGCCGGAGGGTCGTTGAAGGGGTGCCCCAGGGTAAAAAGACGGGGTCGGAAAACGGGGGTCCAACCCAGGAAGGATCGTGGGGTGGTACAGGTGTCAGCGGATTTGCCAAGCGACGGGAGAGGCCACCGATCGTAGCCATCAGTCAATTCGGCTCGTCCGTCTTGGCACTCGAAGGGTGGCGTGACCTCCAAGAGTCGGGTCCGTGACAGCTTACCGAGTCCTCCGGCTTGGCAACATCATCGCTCGCCCGGGGCAGACGAGAGAAGGGTAGTGGTCTTTTTTGTGGTGCCATCCCGCTTGAGGGTAGGGGGTATCTTGGAGCCGAATGCAGTTTTGGGGGCAACGTTCTCCTGGTTCTTTTCGAAGCGAGGCTTCAGGAAACTAATAGACTTCTTAAGAGTTCCTGTGGGAAAAGCAATGCAACTTGACTCTACACACATTTGACATTCAAGTGAGGCAGCAATTATTTGTCAACCATCCCTCGTCCATTAAGAACGTTTACAACCGTTTCACCTCTTGTTGAGCCTATACAGGCGTTAAAAATAATGGGAGACTTAAGTTGCGAGACCGGAAAGAGCATCTGTTTCTCTCGAGTCGCCCATCAAGGTTTGTTGAAACAGGGGCATTACACTAGCGACCACACTCGCCAACTTGCAGGGACTAGTATCAAAAGATCTTTGGTCATGAAAATGGTCCAATTAAGGGCGTTATACCGATGACGATAAGCGTATAAACAAGTAAAAAAAACAAAAAAACTGTGCAAAACCGAATGGTAAACAAAAGAACACAAACATTCAAATGCGACCCAAGACCTCTTTACAGAGGCTTTGGAAAAAGATCACAGAGACTGATGTAGGACCTTGGTTCTCCGTTGCACAAGAAACTAAGATGAAATGGCCAAATAACTTCAGGGGACTAACCTTTCGGAGTGGGAGCCTTGGCCGGCAAACAGGAAGTGCTGATGCTCCTGCTCATACCGTGCGAGAACCCACGCCGGGGCGTAGTGGGAGCTAATTTCGACGAGCTATACTTGGCAGAGGTCAACCCCAACCCACACTTTTTAGAGACCTGTGGAGGGAGCAAAGTAATCAATTAAGTATTCGTGTATGCACCATTGCCCCTCGTTCTACGCGTGTCAGACGGGTTCGCAGACGATCTCTATTGTCGAATTTCACCCCTACTATCTAATATTAGTGAATAGCGTGGTGATGACTATCTTCAAGTGCTTCATTTGCCGGATGGAAGGCCTTCACGGTAGTTATCAGACCAGTGGGAAATTACACCTCCCCCCTGCCCATAAATATTTGTTTACTTCTAGGGTAAAATTGGCCTTTGTCGGCGGTCTGTAGTCAACTCATTCCTATCCACTGGTAGAATACAGCAGTGTGACCCGAATTTCTCCAAAGGGATCGTGAAGGTCCGACAGCTTATGAAAACCGATATGTGCATCTCAAGTGCAATATATACACATGAACAACCGGTTCGTATAAAAAACAAAGGCTACATGGTCAAAAACCGAGTTCCCACCAAATCGGGTCCACACGCATCAACACCACTAACTTCACACCCCAGTAATTTTTTTTTAAAAGCTCTAATCACTAGTGCATAAGTCGCCGTAATCAAGCACCACTCCAAGTTGGTGGTCATTCATAGCGATCCAGTGGTATGTACTGGAGCATCTCGTCCAGTCAGAGTCGACCGCTTCATGTACACCTATCCTTACACATACTTATCAGCGAGGCATTCTCTTTAAAACTCATTCGATTTACAATGCTTTACACACACACACTCAAAAACGATAATTATATGAAGTAAGCACGAAAACAGTACTCTCCTAATTTTGGTGTGATGCTTTAACTACGAAATCTGTTATAACCTTTTTAAGATATACATCTATACATAATTAGACGCCAAATATTACAGTAACACGGCATAAATGTTTCACTAATTTTGTGATGCTGCATTTGAATTAAGTGTTTCTGCACAATTGGAATAAATAACCCAGCATTCCCATTGGCCAATAAGTTCATTTGAAAATGCCAATATCCTTCTGGAAGCTGTCAAGTACAGGCAGCATCAGTGGAGCTTCTGTAGGGAACCCAAAGTCATTGGGCTCCTTATGGGTAGGCAGGTGTGCTTCACAAAGTACTGCTGCTCTCTGCGGGTCACTCTTTCCAAGCACTACATGCAGGACTGGGAGTCTTAAGAGCACTTTCATGCATTAGCAATGTCCAAGAAAATCCTCCGTTGGAGAATATCAAGGTGCTTCTTACCCCTCTTCAAATAAAGCTTGGTCTCAAAGAATTTTATGAAAGCCATGGAAAATAATAACATTGCCTTCCAACATATGTGGACTCGCGTTAACTGCTCAGAAGTTCTGCGTCAGTCTAAAGATCGGGAAGGTGCTTAAGGAACTCAGCTTGTAGGAGCTGAGAGCATTAATTTTTATTTAAGGGAAACAAAGTGGCAGCCGCACAATCACTACCCCAAGTGATGTGGGGTAAAACCAGAAGCAAATCCATAGCCTTCGAACAGTTCGCCCTCAAGCGACGCAAATGGGGCACCCAAGTGAGCTTGCTATTAAGCATTAAACCCCAAAACTTAAAAACGGGGACATAGTCAATCAACGTGCCATCCAAGAAGAGTGGAAGGGGACCAAGGAGCCCACGACCCCGATAAAAATGCATGGTCTTGGTTTTGGTGACCGAAAACCCTTGCAGACAGCACAACATCAATTGCCAGCTGTAATCGACGGGCAGCAGAAGGCAAAACAACGCCAAGTCATCCACGAAGAAAAAGCCGAAACCCCCCCGGAAGAGTAGACACCCGATTATTAATGGCAACGGCGAAACATGTCACACTCCTCTTGAACCCGCAAGCCGGAGAAAGCATCCCCAATACGGACCCTAAAATTACGGGACGATAAAACTGACGTAAAACACCATATCTCCAGGTGGTATCGTAGGCCGTCTCAATGTCGAAGAATACCGCCGACACCTGATTGATGCCTGGAGGAAAAAGCCCGCTGCGAAAAACTGCACTGAAATGGAGAGGAGTGAGTTGGACTCCAAAAACGAAGTAAGACGAACTTGAACCATCCTCTCAAATAACTCACTTAGGCAGCTCTTAGAGCAATCGGACGATAGTGACTGGGGTCCAAACCGCCTTTGAGAAAGGGTAGAACAACCCCCACACGCCAGGAGGGCGGATAAATCCATTTAACCCAAAGCAGGTTGTAAAGGTTTGTAAGGGAATCGATACCCCACCCTCACAATTGAGCCACTGGTCTGTAACCACAACGTCCTGGCAGTGGTGGCGGGATAGCCCGACCACTTAACTTCCTCCCATCTCGCCCCTGTCTTGAAGAGAAGCTGAACGGCCGCCCAGACCACATAATGCACTAATCAGCTCAGGTCGGACCCGTGACCCTAACATGGGTTAAAACAGCAAGATTTTCCCTAAGAGTTGGTATTCAATTTCACCACATATGCGAAATTACAGGAGCGTCATCTTAAAGCCAGAAGGTCCCTTAGAGCTAGCTGAATGACGCTCTGAGAAAAAGCTTTAGGAGGAGGAGACGTAATGCAGCCTGTCCACGCATCCTCCCTTCCCCCCCAGTGGGGTGGCGAAGTATAAAATCAAAAAACTTTGGAAAAACGAGGTAGATTACGTTAGTCATCAAGGCGACGAAGACCGGCTACCAGCAGGAGGGACTAAGAAGAAGCTCATCCGGAGCCAGTTTCCGGTGGTCACACCAAATTTAGAAGCCTTTCAGAGGTAGATCGTTAGAGATCTCGACAGCGAAGCCGGCATACCAACGAGAGGAACTAAGAAGCAGCTCATCCTCGAGCCAGTTCCTGGTGGTCACACCGAACTTTAAGTTAACTTGATGTAAGAAGCAAGTTTAACTAACTTTCATCAGAGAAACCCCCTATCCTGGTGTATCCCAAAGCACAGATAGTCCTCGCCCTTGAAGAATACCCCAAGTGAACTCCCTCAAGCACTCCCCTGAGTCAAAGAATTCACGCATTGGCTCACGCTCACCAGTGCAAATTATTCCCAGTTACCCGAAGGGTAGAAGAAACATTCTTTCCCTGTCCCGTGGTGAGATCATTTCCTCCATCTGCCACACGCCCCGAAGTACTTTGTGGCTTTAAAGTATTTCTCTAGTCTGAGCACATATGGTTCGACTCAAATCCCTTTCTCTTGGAATCTCGAAAGGTATTTAAACCCCTGGTATACGTTTCGTCGAGGTCAGTTGCAGTTAATATTAAAGTGAGCTGTGGGTCAACCATTACTATAAATTCAAGTATGTAAATTTAGAAAGCGTCAGTTAAATTTGTTAATTCATTTCTGTGTATTTAAGGTGTTAAATTTCTGAAACGCTAAGCAAGGCACTAGGAACACTCAAAGATTAACGTAATAATAAGATATATAGCACTCTTAGAGATAAAACTTAATCACGGAGTTTTGAAGTACGTTACCAGCCTATACGTACGCCATCCATCACTCGGTCCTTCCTATACCACAAGGTCAACTAAAAATAACTGAGTAGGGATGAAGACGACGGAGGAGGTCTTAGTTGATGCAATCATCACCGGGAGAGGTGGAGCCACAATGAGACAAAGCATTCCACAGCTCATAGACGGAAAAGTGAGCATTATAAGAGTAGGTGGCGCACGTGGTAAAATCTAAAAGGAGACTCTATAGCGGCCTTATGATCGAGAAACCGTCGAGGATAGCTACCAGTGCTACTCACCGAAGCAAAGTGGTCGGCCAGAGCTTCGCTGACCGACCGGCCATTCGACATCCAGTGGGGATGGCATGACCAGCGTAGCGAAAACGGATCTTATTGAAGTGCTTCCAAACCAGTCAACGACGTGGACGAAGAGATGGAAGATACGTACTGGCGCCAAGACTCGGCGGGCACGAGCCCGGTTGCGATCGACCCTATAACGGGAATGGGCCGACTGATAAGCAGAAATAGCTGACGCGCAATCCCTCGACCACCAGGAAACGGGCACCTCTACGGAACAAAGGACTTAGTAGACTTGAAAATATGAGACCGCTAAATCAACGGTATTGAAGGAACCCAGGGTAGCATCAGTAAAGGAATTCTCCCGGAACCCAACCTAATTTGCTCGCCGCAGACCCAACGAAGAGGGAGTTTAAAAGACAAATGGAATCAGATAATAAGAGGGACTCAACCGCTCCGCCCAGTATCGCCCAAGACGGGTGGCGAGCATTAAAATCACCAAGTAGACGGAACTGTGGTAGGAGGCATCGAAGACTGAACAGAGGTAAGGGGCAAAGAAGACGGAACCGGGTGAGCCCCCGCCCTCACAATAACATCGGTGATGACACGGGGGAGGCCAGCGAAGACTGGGCAGAAGGCATCAAAACGGATGGCGCCCAAACAAGCCTAACTAGAGGCAGCGCGCTTTGACTCCGAAGCCTCCCAGTTTGCGATGAGGCAAAAGAAAGGAAGGAACAGCGGGGGCAGACGGCTGGAGGAACTGCCGGATATCCCTCCAGCATCTCAGCTCGGTCGGCGACAGAGGAAAGAACATAAGAAAAGACCAAAGGCAAAGGAGAGGGGGCAACAGAGATAGCGCGAGAAGACAAAGGAGTAGGACGGCGGGAACGCGACTCCCGGATAATGTCAGAAGAGACGGCCGGGAGGGGAGAGCTGCCCCCGCACCTTATAACGAGCCTCGCGCAAGTCCAGCCTGAGGGAGTCCCGAAGAGTCAGGACCTCGTATACAAAACGGAATACGGGACAAGAACGCGAAGCCACACTATGGGAACCCCCACAATTGGCGCAATATTCATGATTCCCACAAGCGGAGCCATGGTAGGCCAACGCACAGGCCACACAGCGACGAGCCTGCCTACAATTGCTGCTCATATGGCCAAACTGGTGGCAATTAAAACAAGGTCTGAGGAGCTCGACATAACGGGACACGAAGATAACCAGAATAAACAAACTGGGGCAGATCCTGACGCTCAAAGGTGACGATGAGCGTACTCGTAGGAACCTTAGCGAGACCAACAGACTTAGAAACCCTATAAACGTCCGTAACCCTCTGGGATTAAAGTTTATCCTTTAGTCCTGAGACAACATATTGCAGTAATTCGTTGGAGCGAATCACTCCCTTAAAATTTAGGCGAGGGTGGGGCACAACCGAAACCTCCGATGAGGCCACATCCCGCACAGCTCTCGCGAAAATACCTCAACCACTAAATCGCCACTACAACAGGCCGACATACGGCGGGGCGCACCACAGCAGGACTCAAACTCCTCATTCAAATCAAACACATCCAATTTAGAAAGCGGTGAACCGGAACTGGAATTCAGCACCAGAAAACGAGGATAATCAGGATCTCTCTTCTGCGAAGAGATCTAACAAGCGCGTTAAAAGGACTTGTTGACAGGCGTAGTACGAGAATTTTTTAATTATTACCCATATAAAGTAAAGTATAAAAGGGGGTGTGAACTCGCGCAGTCCAATCAGTCTACCGTCGCTACACCTACTCGGAGCGCCGGCCCAAAGACGAGGGTAAGCCCGTCGTCACCTGACCCAACCAACGTTTTAAAAATGGCCGGCCAGCCCCAGAAATTTACCAGTTGGGAAGGCAAAGACTCCCCCCCCCCCAAGAGCGCTACCCCGGCTCAGGCACCCATCAACCAACACAGGCAGGACCCAGCCATGGGGTCGCTCCCCCTGAAGGACAGGTCTGATACACCGAGATCGCCAAACAAACGCAGATGGAAGGACGATGCAGGGTGAAAAAGAATTGGGACAGACAACGAAGGGTTAGCGCAAGAAAAAGAATGCCAAACTGGGGCCGGACGGAGCGCTGAGTCCCGTCAGTACGGCGACCAGGAGAGTAAATTGTCGTGCCCCTTACGGGGTGGGGAGCATTTAAATCGCTCAGCTTGGTAACGCATTGGGACGATATTACCAAAAAGCGTGTCGAGTTGTTACAGGCTTATCAGGATATGGGGGGCCGAATGGCTCTCAAGATTCATTTCCTCCACTAAACTTCCCCCAGAACTTCATAGCAGTAAATGACGAACATGGGTAAAGGATCCACCAATATATTACTACTTACTATACAATGGACTGCATACAAAGGCAAGCAGAAGTCAGGAGGGAGGGGGAAGGGGGGGCTCTGCTGGATGCTCTTACGTGTGCATTATTATCAACCCATTTTATGCAGCCTTCAACCTCTGCATACCACAAGCAAATATTTCAAAAGTCTATTCCCACTCACACCCCATACTATAAAAAAGATCTTGCTCCTTCCATTCCAGTCTCTCTCTCATATACAAACGAAAGCACAAGTATACTATCATAGCATCCCTTAACTTTTAAATTCTTTACAACAATCTAGCAGTTTCCATTGTGAAAACCTCTTACCACTATCATCCTTAGTTTGCATTCGCCTTCATTTTCCATACCCATAATATACAACTTATGGGGGTACTCTCGCAATCTACTTTTGATACACTCAAAATTTATAGTAAGTGCTCTATATGTTCAGGTAACTTATTTCCTTCCAGACTAACACAGTGTGCTTTTCACCTGGAAACTACATTCCACCTAACTGATTGATTTGCGCCTTTGTTAACTGGTTGTCTGTTTCCTTTTCACCTTGTATGCATTCAGCCACACTATTAAGCATTTGCAAGTGCATCTCCATTTTACTCTACTACTGTTTTATACCCTGATTTGACTACTCTTTCCAGTTCTATGGCACCTACCGTCCTTTCCTTAAATTTGTACCACATTTATTCCATCCCAATGTTCACACTTCCTGTGTTCTACTTTCACTCATTGACCTGACCCACTTGCCTTTTGATTCTTAATAAGTCTTCTAATCAATATAACATTTAATATTAGAGAGCATAATCATAATAGCAGATACTATCATACATTCTACAGCTTTTCCACACCCTGCTACATTCACAGCCACCTGAATCCATCCTCTTTTATGAGGGGTGTTTGTATCCAGGCACCGGCATAGACATCACCCAACCTACTTGAGATGCAAGAAAAGGCTGCTGGATGAGCATGGCCGATGCCTATCCGAAATGCACTACCGCAGCTATACATAATGAAAGATTGCACTGCACACACAAACAGCATCACAATATACTGTGGAGAAACCTGGTACAGGCCATATTCTTTCTCAGGGTCTCAGCCAGACAGCTTCTACATCAAGTAGACACTACAGCATATTTCTTACTAGATACATCATTATCCTCTTCTTTCCACATCCTACAGGTATTTAAGGACAAGTTTATTTCAACACAGAACCCTACTGCCCTCTTTCCAACTGTACCAAAGCCCTGTCATCCCAACTCAATTCTGTGATGTATTCACAGCCATCAACCAATACCCATCCGCACCCCGACTTCAAAAATAAAAGTATGGAATATTTTATGTAGGAGTCCAAAGATTAAGAGCTTATTTTTAGGTGGTTGTGTGCAAAAGTACCCAGTCTCTAAATGTGCTGTTCCAGAGGTATATATATAAATAGTTAGCGCCAAAATCTGACTAATTATCAAGGACCCAAAGTAACCACCTAAAGAAAATGACAATGGAATTGGCGTGAGAGCATGAGGTAGAGTGGGTCCCAACAAAAGAAAAAGGTCTTAGTTCCTCGCCGTGTTTCGTGGATTAATTTTTTTTCCGACACAACCTGTTTTTCCTGCTGTTACTTGCAGTGTTTTTTGTGCATTGTGGGATAATGCCACAAGGTTAAGAGTTGACAAAGGAGCAAATTGCAGCGATATCATCACTATGTGGCAGGAAAGTGAAATAAACTTGCAGTGTAGAGATGGCTGAAGAAATGTAAGGCTGCAGGGTGATGACCCGCCACTCCAAGTCAAGAGGACTGGACTGGTTAGGAAGACTTCTAAGACGAGTCTTAAGGTGCTTCAGTGACAGGTAGAAGCTGAACCTAGAATCACAGCAAAGGAATTGAAAGAAAAGAATTGGCAACTTCTGCAATAAGTCTGTTAGTACTATCCAACACGGCCTCAAGGACGACCTCGACTATGACCATCAGGCGCCAAGACGTAAACCCATTCTAACTGAGTGGGACAGTGAGAAGTGGAAGAAGGTATTGTGGAGTGATGGGGCTACATTTAACGTTAGTGGGAACAAAGGCAAGGTGAGGTTATGGCCAGGTATGGATCCCGACCACCCCAAGTAAACACAGAGGACAGTCAAGTACCTTGATAGCATCATGGCAAGGGTAAGTTAGTGAGTGGTCTCGCCTATAAACATTAGTGAACAAAGAACACTAATTGGAACTGTTGTGCGACCATCTGGAGGATTGCTTTGATGCATACAAGATTGAGGTGTTCATGTAGGACAGAGCCCTGCACACAGCAAAATTAATCAAGGACTGGTTTGAATTAACAGAAGTGGACTAAATAAAGGACTGGGGACTCATTAAGCGACGGCTATGAGGACGTAAAACCCCAACTATGACAAACTTAAAAAGGAGATTCAGGACAGCTGGGAAAAGTTGGAACCATCCACGCCCAGACTTGCTGAATCCGTTCCTTGATGCCTGGAGAGCTGGCTGAAAAAGGAGAGGACTCCCCAGATACTATTAGAAGCTGATAAGTACCCCCTAAATATTTTTAAGACTTTTTAAGTGTTGCAGGAGAAAAACGTACTGCACAAATACTTCTTTGGCGCCGACTGTATATATAAACCACACCCTAGTCCAGACTTTTTTTATTTAACTGTTAATAACTAAAATTACTGATTTACCATTTTATATGAGAGTACATTTTCTTTATTCCGCACAGCCGAAATTGGTAAGGGTTGAAGAACCACTTTCGAATTAATACGATCTTCACATTCTTCTGAAAAAAAAGAAAAAAAAGCCTGAATACTGACAATGGGAGGACTCATTCAAAACCAAGAAAGGAACCTACAAAATAATGGAAAGGGAAGTTCCATAACCCTTTGAATGCGATGTCTGACTGTGGCCACATTTTTTTCTATATACACGATATTGGACCTTTCTCGGATTAGTTAAAAAATTCTTTGTTATTCTCGACTTCAATCCTTCTGGCGTATTAGTGTCAGGCGTACAACTATGTCATTGAAATCATAGCATGAAAAGTAGGCTTCTTTTGCCACTACAGTACTGCGGTTCGTCTTGGAGAAGGAAGCTAGCTGACATTTCTATTGCATTCAGCGAAAGATGTATTATTGTTATATATATACCTGTGTGTGTGTGTTTATGTTCAAATATTTTGTCTAGGGTAACTACAAATTTAATTAAATTTCCTTTTTTTTAGCCATTAGGATGGCATCAGCAATCAAGAAATCTAAATGAAACATACATGATGAAATAGAGCGTTTTGGTAACATTCAAATAATCTCTTCCGATTCTGAAACCGAGTCAAGCTTTGAAGATTGCAATGAAACAATAATGAGTTTCATTTATTATCTCATGGCGTTTATTACGCGATATTCGAAATTCCTAATAATCTGAATGTACACGATATTCAGCTACAGTCCAATTAGTTTTATTTGATATTGTACTATGAAAATTATGTTTTTTTTACTGCTTTTATATTCCAAACATTTTCTTTTAAAATATTAAAAAATAAAATTCCTAGCACTTTTAATTTTAATTGCTCTTTTTTACAATTCTGGTGGCATATCCTTTCTTCGTGGTAAAATATGCCAAAGAAGTTAAAGAATAAACAATTTGCAGTCTCTAAGAGCCTAGGGAGAGTCAAGGCGGGTATATAGGAGGCCAATATCTCACCTGGGGAGACAATGAAGGTTTGCATGGCTTCAGGGATACCCATGGAGAAGGTAGAGTTCGCAACATCGTGGACGAGTAAGGACCCTCCCTTGGAAGGCCGGGGAGGTGAAGGCGAGTGAGAAATATGGCCGCCATTGGAGGATAAAGTTATGGTTTGATTAAACACGCCTTGGATACAGTTATCACCAGGGGCGGGAGAAAAATAAGTACCCTCGAGAGGAGATGAATGAGCCTCCTTTATAGGACTAGGCACTTTTAGTGGTGATCCAGAATCTACCGGGATGGTTGAATTTAAAGAGGATACTTGGGGAGGGCCTGGTGAAGAAGGGGTCCCTCCTGGCAAGGGACACTCTTCGAAGGAATTAGAATGATGGGAGCCAAAGGCAGTGCGTGGTGGGGTGGCACCACAGAAGGCGGTTAATTTGCTATTTTTTAACTCTTTGGTGAAAGCTGCCGTTTCGTTGTCACCATCAGATGGTCCAGGGGAAGAGCATTCTAGGAGGGTGTCTTCAGCTATCTCGAGAGGCGCGGCGCAAAGATCCAGGATTCTCCGGGATTTAATGACCCGACCTTCAGGAGTGCCCAGATGAGACGAGAGGGGGTCATTCGGGACTTCTCGAACTTGGGTGTCCGCCGAACTTGGGAAAGACTTCATGCTGGAGCGCCTGCCAAAGAAAGAAATATAATCCCATGATATGGACCTATGAAACAAAAAGTAATGGAAAATTACATTCAAATCAATCATCATTAGCTCAGTGTACAATAATTTTTAAAATTATACACTCCTTTTAGGGTACATGCCTCGTAGAAGAATGCATTTTTTGACTGGAGCAAAGAGAAGGAAAGAAATGTGCAAACAAATTTGGTATAGAAGTCTTTAAAATAAGCTTGGACAGAGGATTTTTTTCAACTATTATAATGAGGGTGTGGAAGCGCTAGTTCCTACATTCTCAACCCTGGGGTCACCAAGCACTCATGTCTCTCAACATCAAAAAATATGAATTCCCCACGAGATGTTTTCAGCATATGCTATATTTCTATGTTGCTATAATTATAGAGTATATTACTGCTAATTATGCAAGTTTTCTTGGACATTATAATTTTAACACAAATGTCCTAACTACTAATACTGTCAAGACATTTATAAGCAACTTTGCTGGCTCCATAAATCTACTTGTGTATATATTTATTTATATGTATGTTTATTGCTGGTGTTCCTAATTGCTGTACTGGTTTGGTCCTCACACTTTTTGCCCTGTTCCTTTCCTTGCCGCTGTCCTCTTTACTCCCCTTCCTTTCCTGCAGGGAAGGACCGCCAGTATTTCAAGAGGAAAGAAACAACTGAAGCGTCAGCAGTTAGATACCCTTGTGAGCACAGGAGTGTATTCTGTTTGAGAAGCAACAATTACATCTTATCTGGTTGCAAAAAGAATTGCTAAGTACAAACAGCCGCACACAAATGGGGAAAAATTGAAGGCAGCAGTCATTGATATGGTACTTACTGTTTTCATAGATGAAACAGTTCCATTGTCAAATACAATTAGCCGACGGATTCAAGAGATGTTACAAGACCAAAGAACAACTAGTGCTGCTATCAAGGAAAGTGGAAAATTTAGCTTGCAGTTGGACATTAGTGATGATGCACAGCTCTTGACCTATGTGCGGTACCAAGGAAAGAGTAACATGGTAGAGAATTTCCTGTTCTGTAGACCACTGGAGTCAACAACAACAGGTGAAGATCTTAAGTTGGTTAACAGCTGCAGCAAAGAACAAGAGCTAAGTTGGGAACAATGCTTCACTGCTAGAGTAAAGCAAGTGAACCCTGATGCGATAGTGACCCATTGTTTGATGCACCGGGAAAACCTTGCTCTCAGGAAATTATCACTTGAACTTAACTCTGTAATGGAAGAAGTGATTAAAATAGTGAACTTTATTAAATCAACTTCTATGCATTCAAGGCTGTTCAGTCAGATGTGCTCCGTTATGGGGTCGGAATATGAACACCTACTTTACTACTCTTGTCAGGTGTTTATCCCGAGGAAAAGCGCTTTTGAATTGCGTGCAGAAGGTTGAAATATTCTTGATCGAGAAGAAACATGCACTCTCATCAAGGCTTTCAGAACCAAGGTGGTTACTTAAATTGGCATATATGACATATTTTCAGAGTTGAACTTGCTGAATATATCCATGCAAAGAAAAGATGAAACTCATCTATCTGTGTCAGAAAAGCTCAAAGCGAAAGATCGCGCCCTTTCCACTTTTGAACCTTTTTCTGGAAGACGAAGATGTCTCACTTCTGGACGTACAAAGTACCATTATTGAGCAACGTGAAAAGATGAGGGAGGAATATATTCCGGATGAAGAGTTACATTACAAAAATACAAATGGGAGCGGAGACCCTTCGATGTCGATGACCTTTCAGAGAAAGAATCTTCTATTCAAAATCTGCAAGAGGAGCTCATTGAGGTACATGATGAAACTCTCCACTTCAACTTTCAGCAACAATCAGTAGGTATGTTGTGGAATGCTGTGAAGGAGAAACTAGTCCTTGGAAGGAAGGCTGAGAAGGTGTTGCTGTTTTCGTTACAACCTATTTGTGTGAATCAGGGTTTGCATTCCTAGCTACCATCAAAACAGAAATCGGTTGCAGCCTGAACTGGATTTAAGAGTAGCACTTTCTACGAATGGACAGACAAACTTACCAGTGAAATCCTACCCCAAGGCTCCTTATCATTAAAATCAGTTATCAGTTGATAAGAAAGTTTTATCTTTAGTTGGCCTTTGTAGAATGTAACAAATTTTCATAAAGTGAATTAAATTGAACCATGTTAATTTTCTCTCAATTTTTTCAGCCTTACAAGAAAATTAGACTTTTTCTTTGCTTTTACACCCTACAGTCAGTAATATAGTAACATGCAACACATATATTATAGTTATATACACTGCATAAAACCAGTGGGGTCGCGGTTATGGCTGGAGGAGCATGATTGGGCTCACCTGCTAAAAAGGTTGGGAATCAGTGTGCAAGTTGATAGAATTTGCAAACCAATGCTTTGCTCCTTTGTACACCTACTAGAGAATATCTTTCTCTACCATCACTTTTAAGGTCTCAATGGCCATAGGGACAGGTAACAGTTATCATAATCTAACAAGAAATTCCCCAGATTAGGTTAAGCCAATTGGGAATGTACAGGAGAGACAGGCCAACACCTAGTCTAAGAAACAAGAACCATGATTCAGACACAAGGAAAGGACAAAGTTAGCTTACTTGTACATGTGTGACATATCAAAAACGACGGGGGAGAAATCGATAGATGGCACTCCGGGAAAATGGACCAACTTTTCCACATTTTGTAGCAGAGAGTTTTGAGGACCCACCTGATCCTGGAGCGAGTCTGAGGTGCCCTTTAGGTCGGCCCATTCCACTCGACTTGCGTCCAACATGGCATACACTTTCTGGCAAGAGGAAGAGTAGTGGAGGATAAAAATAACAGACCACCAATCTAATATAACCAAAGCTAGGGGTAGGGAAAAGGGCTTGTTAAGGGGAGGAATTTTGATAATCATGCAACCCTTGGAAGCCTCTGCACAGCCTAGTTACGTGCCCCTCAGGTGATAATAGGGAGCAGTCCCACAGTTCGTCTACATCAATCGTGGTTTAAATGCTTCGCATCATCCACACTTGTCTAAACAGACAAGATTTTTTTTTTATAGAGCCCATCTGGCAACTCAGGCAAGGAAAAACAAAAGGAATAAGTACCCTTATAGGGTATGCAGGGAATACACTACTCCCTTGGCAGGGTTGGTAGATGAGAAATTATGTTGCAATATGATTGGCTATGTGCGCTTGGAGATACTATTCCCTGTGTCAGATGAGTATCAACGTACAGCTTTACAGCACTAAAAAAAGTCTAGCAATAATCACTTCTTATGTTGGTTAATTTGTTTTTACTTAAGTCTGGGAAGCCAGTTTTGAGGATAAGCTTCAGTTAAACTCAATTTTTAAATTTTATAATTGAGCCCTAATTGCTGGAATACTCAGATTTAGAGGGCTGCTATAAGGCACGCAATTCTCCATAAAAAGCTGTGTGAATACAAATGAGGTACCACTATCAGATCTATAAATTGAAAATGCTGGTCAAGTTCTTTATCAAATTTCAAAGAAGGGCACACTGACAAGAATTACATTTTTACTAATATATATTAATTCATAGCCTATAAGATAAGCAAATAATATTAAGACAAAAAACAAACAAAACGAATATTGGTTCAGGGATGAGAGGGAGGGATGGAGGCATACCACCACCTGTGCCTGAGCATGCAACCAACATTCCCATTTACACAAAATAATATAATGGGTCAGCCTCCTCCAAAAAGTGGGAAGATCCTCAGAGTAGAGAAACAAGAATATAATCCAAACAGCCTCTGGGGATTACACATTCGTGGGAATAACGACTAGTCAAATTACATGAGGAAACGGTTGTAAAATTATCGGTAATCATTTTAACTGGCACAAATCAAAGAACTTTTTTAACTGAATGGTCGACTTATGTAAAGTAATAGACTTCAACACCACAGATACTTTCAAACGCTGTATAGATAAATACTTTAAATCAAATCCCCGACTAACAGCGTTTTATAACAATTAACTAAGTCCTGAACATTCAGGTGTCAGGTTAACTCATTTTCCCCTGAATAAATTTCACTTCGGGATCTCTCCCACGTTTCCTGTACAGCTCTCTCTCTCTGACAAGACGGTGTTGATAAAAAGAAAAAGCATGTTCTAAGCCTAGATGAGTAAGATAATTTGATTCTACACTTATATAAAATGTAAATACGTTTCTGTCATCTTTTTCAGAACACACAAATCCTAGATATGTTTATGAATAAATACATTTAAAAATATCCTACAGAAAATTTGTATCTCCAAACGGTACTAGAAAATTTTAAAATAAGAAGGAAGTAGTAGATGGATCTAATAGATAATAAGTGTAAAAAATATAAAAAATTGCATGTTAAAAAATGTTTTAAAAAAGAGAGCATGTTCTAATATAAGATTATTAAGTCATATTTGTTTATTTTTTTGTATATATTAATGTGTTCCTGCTCTCCTGTTAAAAGTTCCTGGTTGCATCTATTTTCTAACACTACCAGGTATATATTTTCACTATTCCAAGCCCGGAAACGGGTGGGGAGAGACTTCATCTTTGCTATCCTATGCCTTACACAAAGTATTGTATAGTTAGAATTTAGGATAAAAATAAAGGTACTTCCATTGTAATGGACCGCACAGTCTCTAAAGGTAGTTACTATCTTCCTCATTATCATTATCTCAGGCAACCTAGTTTGGACGGCAAGGTCTGTTGTGGCCTGTAACTATAAAATGGGTCACTCCTGTGAGTGAGCCCCAATTCAGACAAGTCGCTAAGGCATGAGGGGCATGTGCAGAAGTCGAAACACAATGGCAAGAAACTTTAGGTTCCCATTAAACATGCCATGACACGAAGAATCCCCGTGTTACTGTTGAAGTTGGTCATCATTGGAATGTAGGAAAAATTACAGCATTTTCTATCCAACTTGAGTTGCAATGCCAGTGAATGAAAGGAGGTATTGAATGCAAGGTCATGCTGGGTGTAAACAGTGCATCCACCTACCCAGCCACCAGCATGGTCTCCTGTAGAAAGATCACTAATGGGGAATGGGAGGAGACGAAGCTCTGAAATTCCCCCCCCATTAGCCCAAATTATGCAGCGATTCCCAATAAGGATCTATCATAAGCTACAATGAAACCCAATAAATATTCTGTCTGCTTTGCATACCATTCAGCTTTGCTTTTTTACTGCTTCCCTCCTTACGGGAAGGTAGGCTTATAACTAACCAAGGGGAATTCGCCTCCACCCCCTGACTTCACAATTTCTAAGTCTAGCGACTGGGCTGAGGAACGTGGCTAGTTCATATTCCTTGAAGGAGTCACACAAGGGAAAAGAAACCCTGCTATTGGCTGGAGCAAGGCTTAGTTTTTATGCATGATATGCCACAACCATAATGTTTCCCACAAAACAACAGCAGGAGTTATACCAGGTTTCGCAAAAGTTGTGACACTGTTTTGTTTTGTTTTAATTTTTTGAGGTTTACATGATAGAATTACTTCTATCATGTAAACCTCAAAAAATTAAAACAAAACAAAACAGTGTCACAAGTCGCTAAGGCATGAGGGGCATGTGCAGAAGTCGAAACACAATGGCAAGAAACTTTAGGTTCCCATTAAACATGCCATGACACGAAGAATCCCCGTGTTACTGTTGAAGTTGGTCATCATTGGAATGTAGGAAAAATTACAGCATTTTCTATCCAACTTGAGTTGCAATGCCAGTGACTGAAAGGAGGTATTGAATGCAAGGTCATGCTGGGTGTAAACAGTGCATCCACCTACCCAGCCACCAGCATGGTCTCCTGTAGAAAGATCACTAATGGGGAATGGGAGGAGACGAAGCTCTGAAATTCCCCCCCCATTAGCCCAAATTATGCAGCGATTCCCAATAAGGATCTATCATAAGCTACAATGAAACCCAATAAATATTCTGTCTGCTTTGCATACCATTCAGCTTTGCTTTTTTACTGCTTCCCTCCTTACGGGAAGGTAGGCTTATAACTAACCAAGGGGAATTCGCCTCCACCCCCTGACTTCACAATTTCTAAGTCTAGCGACTGGGCTGAGGAACGTGGCTAGTTCATATTCCTTGAAGGAGTCACACAAGGGAAAAGAAACCCTGCTATTGGCTGGAGCAAGGCTTAGTTTTTATGCATGATATGCCACAACCATAATGTTTCCCACAAAACAACAGCAGGAGTTATACCAGGTTTCGCAAAAGTTGTGACACTGTTTTGTTTTGTTTTAATTTTTTGAGGTTTACATGATAGAATTACTTCTATCATGTAAACCTCAAAAAATTAAAACAAAACAAAACAGTGTCACAAGTCGCTAAGGCATGAGGGGCATGTGCAGAAGTCGAAACACAATGGCAAGAAACTTTAGGTTCCCATTAAACATGCCATGACACGAAGAATCCCCGTGTTACTGTTGAAGTTGGTCATCATTGGAATGTAGGAAAAATTACAGCATTTTCTATCCAACTTGAGTTGCAATGCCAGTGACTGAAAGGAGGTATTGAATGCAAGGTCATGCTGGGTGTAAACAGTGCATCCACCTACCCAGCCACCAGCATGGTCTCCTGTAGAAAGATCACTAATGGGGAATGGGAGGAGACGAAGCTCTGAAATTCCCCCCCCATTAGCCCAAATTATGCAGCGATTCCCAATAAGGATCTATCATAAGCTACAATGAAACCCAATAAATATTCTGTCTGCTTTGCATACCATTCAGCTTTGCTTTTTTACTGCTTCCCTCCTTACGGGAAGGTAGGCTTATAACTAACCAAGGGGAATTCGCCTCCACCCCCTGACTTCACAATTTCTAAGTCTAGCGACTGGGCTGAGGAACGTGGCTAGTTCATATTCCTTGAAGGAGTCACACAAGGGAAAAGAAACCCTGCTATTGGCTGTGCACAGGAGGGAGAGCAGAGCTCTCGATTCTTTACACTTCCATCTTGACACAATGGAAAAGTTTGTTTGCCAGAATTAAACAAACTTTTCCATTGTGTCAAGATGGAAGTGTAAAGAATCGAGAGCTCTGCTCTCCCTCCTGTGCACAGCCCACAGCAAGTTCGACATCACCAGGATGCGTCCAAGAGTTGCAGAGAGGCTTGAGTACAGGGAGGATCTCACAGATCGACCTCGGTCAACCATTTGGCTGTGAGAAAGGCCTTTAAACCTTTTCTTGGTGACCACTATGTCTAGGGCTCACCGAACATGTGCAAGAACAATGTAGTCGCCTTCCCAAGGACTTGAAGAGTCATGGCAATCAATTTCTCATTTTTTGCTTAATATTTTTTCCTGTTGATCTAGTCATCGACATGCAGAATGGCTGTGTGCAAGCTTTGGCAGGAAATCTCCAAGGTCCACTACATATCTACACCAAACACCATGGTTTTTATACTGATCATCAAGGTTAAAATGGTGAGATGTAGATAGTGTGGTTTGCGACTAGTTCAGGCTCACCACAGCTGATTACAGGGATATCTTGGGCATGACAGTCCTGCCCTGGGTCAGAAAGATCACAAAGAAGGTGATATCGAGATGCAGAGTATTTTATATTTTGGTTAAGGTAACAACTTGACTGAAGGAGTCCTGCTGAGTCTCACCACTTATGATTGGATGAGTGAAACTCTAGTCATGTTAAATAAATCATCTACTAGAGACCACTCAACCACACAGAAGTAGTCATACTGGCAATCTGAAAAAAAAAAAAAAAAAAAACCATTCTTGGCTTACTACACTCTCCTTTCCCTGAAAAATGGACACAAATTTAGCTGAAAAGTAAAAATGGTGGAATATAAAAGTTAGCCATAGTATATTCCTAACTTCTAAGAGAAAAAGTTGAAAGATTTTTTAGGTGTCTACAACTGGTGAGCAAATTAAAAATCTGATATGATCAAGCCAGTTGAGCACGCTAACAATGGGGGGACAATGGAAGGATTATGATATAGAAGGGGTGAGGTACAAAATGAACAGAAAACTGAGAAAATGAATAAGTAAATAGATACCCAGTTAAGCATTGAAATGATATACCTTTGGAACATCAAATACATTAACAATACATTCGTGAACTTCCTTTAGCAACTGATCTAGGGATAGAATCAATCAGTTCTGAGAGTACAGCTTCTAATAATCCTTACCGTGTATGATATACATCATCCAGCAATTCTGACCTGGTTCCTGCTTGTTTTGTTTTTTTACTTTACCCGTAGTATTGTGTTGGATGCTGCTCTGATCACTGCATCCTTTTGTCTTTTATGCAACTTGATGGAGCCACATCTTCAATGAATAAATAACTATTCTTTTTCAAGCTACCCATTTGGAAGCGATAGTAGGCCTAAATGTATTTCCCCCAGTTGATATTGCAAAGACACAAACAAGTCCCTGACCTACCATTCTAAATTGCTGCAAGCCACAATAGTAGAACCACCATGTTTCACCACACGGTAATTAATCTCCAAGCCATAGGTGTACACTGAAAACTGAGCAGCGATGTCAGAAAATATTATGCTCTCTTATTTTTCAGTCCATAATAACCAAAGCGGACAGGGAGATCATTTAAAGATGTTCTTGGGCTGATCTGGATTCTTCATGCCACTGCAGAAGCTTTAAATGGATCTTTGAATAGCATGAGGATATCTTTCAGAAGGATCGAGATGACCAAATAGCGACTCCAGGGTTGTTTTACACTTTCCTTTAAATTGAACTTCATTCTGTTTATGGAAGAGGCATTCCAGATTCCTAGCAATTTGTCCACGAGACAATTCCAACCTCAGATTGACAAAAATTGCTCTTAGAAAATGTGAAATTGTCTTGTAATTTTACTTTCTAGCTATGTTTAATAATTCGAATAGTAATACTAGTCAACAATTAAAAAAATGAATTTCCCCACACATGTGGGTGTTTAGATATTGGAACATAAAATAATCCAACTTCACAATTTAAATGTGTATTTATATATTTGAGTAGCGATCTTAAAGAATTCGAGCTTGCAAGGGGCGGGATGGAAAGCCCTGCTACACCCCAAACCATGAGATGGCTCCAAAGACTTAATTCATAACCTACAAGTGAGTGTAGGATGCTGCGTTGGACATCAAGGAGAGTGCACCCTCACAGCTCTAATACTGCTAAGATCTGAGTATATACACGATCCACACATTTTCACCTTCTTTACAGAGCTCCCCACATTATAAAAAGAGTACCAGGAAGATACAAATTAGCAGGAAAGGGGGAAGAATATGAAACATGGTGGAATTTTGATAATGGAAACGTGTCTATGGGAAAGGCTCCCACTATCCTGGAAAATGCCTCAGAATAAATTGCGATTAAAAACTGGTCTAGTTACCATTGTTAAAGCACATGGTCACAATGGCTTCCAAACAACTGAGGTTGACTCCTGCAGAGACGACTCTGAGATGCCAAAATGAGTGAATAAACCTCTAGTCATGATTTTAAACACACCCCAGAGCTGTATCCACTCATCTCAACACTCAACACAAAGGGGAAAATTCTTCAAGCGAAAACCAATCAATATTAAACTACAATGCTTTGTTTCACCAACCAGCAGAGTTCATTACTATAAACTAGAGATTAGCAATCAATAAAAACGACCGACAGGAACAAAACATACCTGAATGACTAAAGAAAAAAAAAATCTGCAAATACAAAATGTTGGATAGTGTTATATCGTTCTACAGAAAACCATTAAGATAATGATTTATGTAACCACTGGCCACCATATAATCTACCATTGGGTAAACAGCCCCATTGAGCTCTGCCATCCAGAAGAGTCCTCTCAAAAATCTAGCAATCTGTATCTGTAGGTTGTATAAGAAGTACAATGTAGTGGACATATCTGATTAACTATGGAGGCTCGAATGGGTATTTGACAAAGCAAGGTGGCATTTGTAGGCGATAGTATAGTCAGGATGAGAACTGTGATTTTTTTGGGGGGGATTGGCTCGTGAATGTTTACAAGTGGGCATGGACACAGAATGGCTGAACTGTAATGTATACATGGCAATGCATGCGACGCATTTTGTGGTTGATAGAACTTTGGGAGGGAAAGGATGCACTGGAGCACCATCGTATAATTTGTCATCTGAGTCATACCAAGCGGGAACCATTGGCATGTATAGCTTGCTGCATCACATTACTAGTGCATGCCCAATGTAAAGATAATTGGTAAACCAATTTCTTTAGTTGGTGTCTATTGTGGAGTCTGGATAATTCTCAGGGGCGCAGAGGTGCCGATCTTGGCTTGGTCGCTAACCGAAGTGACCAGCAGCCGCCCCACCCTGTCTTTTTTTCCTCTTTTTACGAGAGGCAGGTGAATGAACCTGCTTCTCCCCTCCGCCGACAGGAGACCGCAGGCCGGATGGACCGGCGTCAGCAAAGTTCTTCTGCGAGATGGAGAAGGACTTTGCTGAAGTTCATGGTAGAGTGCGGCATCACACTCACAGGCGTGCCATCAAGTGTCCGAAGGGTACTAATCATGGCCCCCTCACACCAATCACACTAGCTAAAGCTCTCCTTTGATGGATCATGTTGCCCTAGGCCAACATGGTGCCATCAGTGGAGCAAATAACGAGGAAACGTTTGAAGCCAGCGGGCTCGAAAACGCCGGGTAATCTATGGATGGGGGGCCCCGATGTAATCGAGGTTCCGCACCCGGGGGAGGGAGGGGAAGCAGAGGTGCCGATCTTGGCTTGGTCGCTAGCCGAAGAGACCAGCAGCCCCCCCCCCCCGTTTTTTCCTCTTTTTACGAGGCCGGTGAATGAACCTGCTTCTCCCCTCCGCGGAGAGGGGACCCCAGGCCGGATGGACCGGCCTCAGCAAAGTCCTTCTCCGAGATGGAGAATGTCCTGGCAGTCGTAGGGGCACCGGTCGGAGGAGATCCCTCCCCTACTTCTACTGCCTTGGAAACCCTAGCCGTTTAAGGACCTTGCATAGGGGCGGACTCGAGTTCGGTGCTTGGCGCCGAGCCCAGATACGCTCCCATGGAAGACCCTACCGTCTGTGGCTGGGTTGCCTCCAGTTGGCCATCCCCCCCAGGACATCATAGGTCCCATTGACAATAGTGTCACAAGGGGGTTTGCCATACCAGGCCGCTTCAATGGGGAGCGGCCGGCTATGGGCACCTCCAGACAAGGTGATGGAGAGTCCCCTACACCCAGAGGCGAAGGACAGGAGTAAGCCTCCTCTCCAGTTAGAGATTTGGATGGTCCCCTGCGAGAGCACGGGGGGGGGGGACCTCCATTTTTCTGTGGAGCTGCCCGAGGGCGGTTCCGACGATGGACAATGCGAAGTTGAGATTTTTTATTTTCTCATCATTGGGCATGGTGACCCTATTTGTTTACGGGAAGCAAAGGCTAATCACCCCTCGCAGTGGCCCGCTCTGCGAGAGGTGTGTTTGGGGCTAGCAGAGCCAGGTGCCGCCATTTATGGCCACCCGTCCCGCCTGGTGGCTCCACCTTAGGCAGGGCATAAAAAAAGTTAGAGAAGTGAGAAGAAAAAGGGATGTGAGGAAGCTATGGGTGGGGATGAAGCAGGTTGTTAAAAACCTACCATCCCAAACCGGAGCTCAGTGGTTAAAGAACATTGTCCCCTCCCCCCTCAGCCCCAATCCGGGATAGTTGGCTGAGAAGGTCACCCTCTACCCTGTGAAAATAGAGGCTGACCAGAGAAAGTTGTGGGAGAGGTTGTAGGGAAGGTGAGGAAATAGGTGAGAAATACAGGCTGTGTGAAAGGATAAGAGGCTAAGCTAGGGCCGTACGGGGCGCTGGGCCCCTTATGGGGCCTAAGTACGATGTCGCACATTATTTTTTTTTAAAACATTAAATCGACCTTCCATAGCAATGGAATGCTATGTGCCATAGCATCTTTTCCAATGAAGGTTCCATGGCCAGGAGCCCCGACCCCTGCAAACCTACCATCCCTTTTTCAAACAGTGGTCTATTGCATTAACTTGCCACTTTATTTTAAAATGAAAACCACCTGCCACAATTATTAAATTAATTTTAATTACTTTACATTATAAAACCATTGAGATACTACTTGCAATTTCCCCTAAATAGGAATTTACTTAGCCTCATTCCTACTCCATTGAAAAGACCATGGATGTGCTGACCTCAAGAAAATCCTCAGTATCTGAGTCGAGGTCTTTGGCGACCTTCTGCCGGAGGTATGCGTGTTTGAGAGCAGCAAGCAGCAGCACCAACAACTTCTCTGTCTTCACCTGGTCCCCCACCAAGAGGAGTATCACCTCGCGGAGATATTTGTTTATTTGATTTTCGTTGCGCAGTTTTTGCTGAAAAAAAACCCCCCTTTTTTATTTAAGGGCTTTTTTTCTACACTCTAAATTATGGAAAAAAGGGGTAAGTGCATAAAGGGCAAACAGGCTGATGCTGATCTAGGCACATACCAGCGACACCTTTTGACAAATCATTCAGATCTTCAAAGATTTTCTCGTTTTAGTCATAAAACTAACAACCCTTTGTCATAATTGAGGACCTGAATTTTAAAAAAAATGTTTTAAACCTATTCCGAAATAAACAACCAGCATGAAATGCAAGAATATCAAACTGTCCCCATCTAACATAAAAGCTGAGAAGTGCTGAACCTTGAGAAATTATAACAAATTTGTGGAAATCTAATTGACGTACTGAATGCAAGGGGCATACATGTGATGAAAGGGGAGGAACATAGGATGAACAAAGCAGGAAAGGTGGCAGTAGGATAGTGAAAATGGAAGAAAGAGGCTGGGTGCTGAGCTACTAAGTGAGAAGTGGAATGATGCAATGGTTGGATATGAATGTTTTGTGGTTGCAAGGTTTCTTTAAAGGAGGGGGGGGGAGGAAGAGGCTATGCTATCAAGTGCCAACAAGAATATACACGTCCTGGGTACAAGATAGGAGCGGTAGCGACCCAACTCGCTACCTTCAAAATCATAGCCGGTCGATGCGAGGGGCAAATTCCCCTAACTTGACATAAGAGATGGGGGGGGGGGTCTCTCTTAAAAGAGATTGGGAGGGCCCCTGACAGAATCATAGGGAAGGTTGACGACCTTTTATAGGTAGAACTGTGCGAGGGCGGTTTAGGTGTTAAAAGGGAAAACTCCTTTACAAACAGAAAGTGGGATAGAGGGAAGCAGACCCACCCCAGTTACTTTTGTCAGGGTACTTGGACACTCCAAAACCAAGGTGTAGTGAGGTTAAGCACTATCTCTTGTTATGCCTTTCACTCTTATTACTTTTAATTGGTATGGCAGCGGATCATGTCCTTAATGCTCGATAAAAAAAATCAGGGAGAGCACCAGTCATTTGAAGACTACTCAGTGAGCAAGGCCTTCCATCTGGACCAAGAGGACATGCTGCTCCTTCAGGTACCAGGTATAGCATTGTACACAAGGTATACCATCCCTGCTGGTTGAGAAGTCCATAAGCTAAAGTGAAAATATAATGCAAAGTTGGGCAGGGAAGTTGCACCAGGGTTTATGTCAATGGTGCCTAACTGCAGCTACTCAGGTAGACATGTGTCTAATCCAGGTAACTAGGTGTAAAGTATGAGAGATATGAGGGGGATTTGTTAGGTGGCATCAACGGGGCCTTTTGTCCAGGGATGAACACCGAATGAACAAAATGCTACAACCTCAATGTAATGAAAGATGGGTAGCCTTGTGCTTAATGGGTATGACGATGACTCCTCCCAATCCCTATCTGCACTTCTTACCTCCAGCTCATTCTGCTTGAGTTTATCGATGAGAAATTGAGCCGACCTGTCAGACTTAAGGTCATTATCCTTCCTGAGGCGGTTGCAGAGGTCCATGAGGCGGCTTTTGGTCTCGGACAAGCTGGAGGCGAGGGTTATCTTCCGTCCCTGTATGTGGGACAGATGGCTTCGAAACGATTGAATCGAGCGCTCGCATTTAGAGATTCCCTTAAAAGAAAAAAGAAAAAAAAGTAACAGGCAAAGAAATAGCGATCTCTAAAATGTCAATAGAAAAAATGCCTATTTGAAATGGTCAGAAGTACCCGTTTTAAGAAAGCAAATTATGAGGGTCCATCATAAAATTCAAGGATGTTATGGTGTAACAAGTTTCCATTTGAGCAACATTACATGTTAAAATTGAAGAAGGGTCTCTCATTAGTAAAGATTCAACTTGGCAATATTTGATCACTTGAGTGGACCTAAACTTGTAAAAATATTAAGGGTACCTGCTGATCGCAAACTGACCTTATCAAGTTTAGCAGATGCAAAAGAGAAGACCTTCATTCGCACTATGTTGGTGAGGTACAGGGAGGACTTTATCTCTAACTCCCTTTCTTTCGTTTCTAGCTGCAATATCTCTTTCTGCAAATTCTTGTATTGGCAGTTCAGATCCATTAATGCCTCCAGGAACTCCTTCTGCAGCCCTGTTTGCTCCTCCTCGCTTGATCTTCTCTCCTGTAAGGGAAGAAACAGATTCAATCATTGGGACATGAAGGGGAAGGATATATATATATATTTGTAAGGGTTTCCTACCCTTCTGCATTCTCTTTAGGGGAATTCTTTCTCAGGGGGATCCAAACCATAGGCAATTCAGGCTGCGGTAGCCACAGCAAAGTCAAGCATAATTGGGAGTCCATCCAACTAACCACACTATGTGCCTAAATTTCTCCAAGGCAGAAATAGGAGAAAAGGTAAGCCTGGTTAGTTACACCAACAATATAATTGATGAGGCTTATTAATGAAGTTTCACAGTGGGTGGTATTCAAGTACATGGTTTGGATTGCCTTTGGAAACAAATTACATACGCTTCCTTACAAAGCAAACTATTGCTATAATTCTAGTTGAGCCCAGTTCATCTTGTTCTCATCACGATTTGGGCCATGCTTAGGGCTCACTCACTTCTAATTGAAGCTTCAATGACTGAATCGTTTCTTCATACATGGTCTTCTCCTCCAAAGTCAGAACAGGCAGGGATGGGTCATCAGGATGCTTCACTGGATCACTGTTGCAGGCACTCAGGCGTTCTTTCAGGACAGAGATTTCTGACTTAAGATCTTCCACAATTTTGACGTATTGTGATACATGCTGGTCAACATTCATCAAGTTTTTCTTCAGCTGCATGGAGAAGGATAAAATAAGACAGTTTGAACCAAATACAATATGAAACTATAAAGTATGACCATATATGAGGGCTTTCCAACAATAAAAAGGCAAGCCCACCATAATTTACCCCCTTTTTTAATGTGTCAGTCAAGCCTTTAACTGATTGTTGCAGAAATATGAGACTGGCTCACCCTTATAGTTCTGAAATTGTAACATTTTCAATAGCCAAAAGGAGATGATAGTTTGGACTAGAATCAAACGATATCAGTGTCTATAATAAGGGCCGGGCCAAAGTGCAGCAGCTAGCTACTAGCTAGTGAAAAAGAACACATCGTAAGAAATACAAAGGATTTTGGTTTATTTATTTTGTGGAGTTTGATGTGCTCATGGTTCATTTCATTCATTATCTCTTATAACAATTCAGTGTAACCAATAAAAAAATCAGGTTACTCAAGAAAATGCCAAACGTGGGAACTATGGAAAAGTTAAGTATACTTAAACAATATTTTGTATGTAAATTATTTTAAATAATATCAATCAATTATTATTGAACCTTGAGAGTTGATTCTATTTTAATTGGTTGACTCGCCATTTTTGGCCACATTTAAGGTTAGGCAATAAACAAAAACAATGGGGTTATTAAAAGGGCAAAATTTATTTAAGGATCAACCAGGTACTGTATACTAATGGGATTATTATACAAGAGGAATGCAAAGCTTTCACCCTTTGCTGCAACTTGCACAACAGAAAATATTTTCAACCTCAAATAGTGGAACTCAAGCCCTGTGAAGGGGCTACTCACAGTCATCTTGATGGTTTTGGCCCGGTTAGCATAGCGGAGGGTGTTGAAGGTGTCCTCGAAGGAGAGACTCATCCTCGAAATGGTTGCGATCATTACACTTCGGCAGTTGCCCCCGATCGAGTCCTTGAGGAGACGTGTTAGCTTGCTGTCACGATAAGGAATGTGGCCTTTGCCATCCGCCAGTGCGTTGATACAGTTCCCTGAAAGCAACCACGACGCTCTCATCCGCAGGACAGCCAGAGCACTGGCCCATACCTTCCAAATATGTACCAACTGCGAGTCGGGACCAGACAGCTGACTACAAACATGTCAAACAGGTGGAATTCATATTTATTCAAAAAAACAAAGCGACCACCATACACCATAATGCCCAATTTATGACCATGCAATGCAGAGGGAGAGGCCACATTCAACCAGCATGTATTCAATCCTGAGGGTACCAAGAAAGCTTTCTACAAGACAAGGAAGTTGTGTAATCCAACAAAAGGAAGAAAATAGCAGGTAACAAAAAAAAATGTACATCAACACTTAACTGCTGTGATTGAGCAGGCTTCATTCTAAAATATCTTACACAAACAGCATTCATTCAGCTGATTCACTCTAGATAAACGAGATACCTCGAGTGCAGAGGATCCCTCCCCCAAAGATCAAAGCAAAATATCAAGGAGGACACGCCCCACAGAAAGTTTGTAATCTGCCTTAAAAAGTGTGGGACTAAGTAAATCCTCCTCAGGTATTGGACAGGAAGAGCAAATGGCGGGAGTTAGGGGGGGAGAGGGGAGGCAATGCTCCAGATGCCAGTCATGGCTCATCTGACACCTTGCATGTTAAAATGTATCCTGCTTACAGCACCAACTGGGGACAACTAGCCTGCAAAAATATCCCCTGACAAAGAGGTCGGGAGGCTTGTAAAGATGTGCTAGTGAATTTCCTCACCAAGAGCCAGAAGAGACTTGTTGATATTGGCGCCCTCACGGAAGCGAGCCCCACGGAATCCAGTGACGGCGCCTCGTTCGGAGCCGGCCAGGTCAATCATCGATAATTTGGCGATCGACACACTAGACTTTATATCAGAGGCACGATCCTGCTGTCGGACGAACACCTACGGGGAGAAGCGCCCTTCAATGCTTCCTGTTAAACATCACTTAGGGAAGGATGAACATCGAGCAACAAAACCTACTTCCATTAAGACAACAAAAAGGATTTGAAGTTATTTTGGACAGTGCCTGGAAAATGAATAGAACGACTAGCCAAAGAAGAATACTACTTGGGGTGCAAGCAAGGGACCTTCCGTCCCCCGACCTGTTAACCAGAGGACTCACCTGGAAGACAGCATGCGATCGCGAGGACTCTGCGTTGGCGTCGGTCGGGTGCTGCGAGCGGTTAAGGTTGCCATCGGCAAGGATCCGGAGGAGGTCGGCGGCGTTCGAGGGCTTGTGGAGAGAGAGACCTGTCACCTGGACCTGGTGGCCCGTCTCGCGGAGATTGAGGGGGGGGCTGGTCGGATTGAGGAGGTCCCGCACAGTCTCGTTGTAGACTTCCAGGTAGGAGACGCCTACCTCGCACGTGCGGCCCTCGGGCAGCTTGGCAATCTCATTGTACAACTCCATCACGGTGAGAAAGGTGATGCCGGGGTTATGCTCGCTACCGATCATCGTGTGCGTCTTCCCGGACCCGGTGGCGCCGTACGCGAATACTGATGGGGAAAAGCGTGGTCAAACATCAATCACCACCAAGCTCCAATAACAATAGCCACCTTATCCTAGGGACTTAGATTCCCCAAATGTCAGTCACAGGGATGAGGATTACGATTTACTTGAAAGGGGGTAAAACCAAAAGGAAATCTCTAAAGATTGGGAGGAGAGGTTCCTTAAAAAAGCAGCGAAGTTAGGGTAAGTGGAAAGGTGTGGAAAGGTGTGGAAAGGTGTGGAAAGGTGTGGAAGCTATATAGTCCAGGCAGTTCAAATATGGACAACCCCCCCACCCTTAATATTTGCAATTATTACCAATTCTTTTGGTGTCTATTGTTGGTATAGGTTTGCATGCATGTGACCAATACATCTGGAAAGCAAAATAAAAGTTTCCTTTTAGCTTTTTGGCAAAATCTAAAATGGTGATGCTATTAAAATGAAGGAAATCTTGGTATCAGTATGCAGTGTGTTACAGTCAAAGTCCCAATCTGCTTAATCTCTACCACTACCATTTACAATATTGAAAACTTCTAATTTGCTTAAGGATAAGATGGGAGATGCATTACACCTTTAAAGTGGCAATGCTGTATTGATCCATTTGGGAAGAGCAAGTGAAATCTGCAGGTAATCCACTGCAATTCATCACAAGAAGTACACTCAAACCAAACTTACCAAATGATTTTCCATTTTAATGAAGAGCTACAAAATAGAAAATGGGACAAAAATCTGGCAAATAAACATTTTTAATACAAAATCTCAATTTTGGCATGAATGATTCAATATTAAGACTTTTTAAACTATGCAAATTCATAAAGATCTGGAACTGGATCTAAGTACTCACCTGAACAATTGTAACCTTCCAAAATAGTTGTTACAATATCCCTGGTGGTAGTTTCAAATATTTCATTGTTTGTAGATGCCAGGCCAAAAATTCGCTCAAAAACAAATTTTTGTTCCTTGTGAGGCCTTTTATTCAAATCTCTGTGTTTCTGCTTTGTGCCTTTGAAGAAGAAATCCTCTTCATCTTTGTCAGGGTCAAATATGAGCATGTGATCATCAACTAGGTCAACAACAGACCTGTAAAAGATAAGTGCACAAAAAATATAAGCACGATGCTGCCATAACTGCGTACATTGCAGCTCAACTAGCAAATTAGTCCTACTATTCAGAATAGAATTCAAATAAAATAAGCCTTTTATAAATATTAAGTAAGTTATATAGAATGGAACTTTTTTTTATGTGAGAATTTTAAAACGGGCAAGTAGTTAATTAAATCATTGTCTGAGATACTGGTATTTAATGCATAACAATATGTGCACAAGGTAAAAATATTATTTTCTGATATTTAGGGCATTGGTTAAGATGAGCAGTCAAGGTTAGACTTGGGCTCTGAATTATAAGCTAATATATTTTTGTTGCCATCTTTTGTTTATGGATTAAAATTTTTTCACACCATCTGCTTTTAAATCAAATGAGTCCTGTTAAGCATAATTTCAATTAATGATTATGATAAATCAATGGTTAAAATTAAAGTTATTCAGGCCTCATTTATAATGAAAATAAAAGAAACAAAGTATAACTATGTATTAACATGGCAATACAGTGATACAGGGGATTACTACAAAAATTCTAGGGTTATAATTTAATAAAAAAAAAATTGTCCAAAGAGAAAGAAATTGTATTTGTTCACTCTCACATTCACTGTAACATTCCTTAACAGACCAGGCATACTGGAGAAATTTTTCAACTTGTTCTTGCGACTAGTTTCCCACACATCAAGGTAGGCATGTAGTACATAGTTTCAGCAACATCAGGAAGTTGTGGTTTTAGAGGAAACCTTTACCTGGACAAATGAAGCTGATCTAAAGTGCCTGATCAACTTCAGACAGCCTCTTAGAATAGCTGCCTGTGAGTCCACAAACACTCCTGGTTTGATCTTTGCACAAAAAAAAACTTTGGAAACAGCTCCTAGATATACCTTAAGGGCTCCCTCTGGATCCAGCTGAGTAACAAACTGATTCACAGTATGATGTGCAGGACTTTCCTTAGCTTCACCAGGGGCTCTTGCTTCATATTATGAGCACCAAACTCAGTGAGCCCTGAGGGGCCAGTCCCTCTTCTAGTAGTAAAGGACTGTATTTTGGGTATCGAGGAACATATAGCAAAGGGACTTGAATCCTCCATGACGCCCCATCAAGAAGGCAACCATCTTGAAATCTCAAATGACCTCTCAGCAGAATTAGTTTTCTTCAGTGCACTCAGCAGGATTTTGACATCCTGGCACTCTTCTTCCATGTGCAATGAATGAGCCAGCTGAATCAAGGATGCAGTAAAACCAGCCATGAGGCTTTTAGATGAACTGTGATGAAGAGCCACCAGCCTGAGGTGTTGCAGGGAATGCCCAATGGCATGGCAGTAGTAAACCCATCACTAAGAGTGATCACTGAAAAGCCATGGTGATGCTTCATCAGGGAAGTAATTAGAACGCAGTCATCCAGGGAGTTTGGAAATCAACAGCTCAACTTTGGATGTCAAGGCCATTTCTGTGATGGGTCACTGATGTAATCTAGGTTGGAATAGTAGGGGCACCTTTCACCAACCACGGGCAAACAGCAGGATAACACCTTCCTCCCCCACAGAATCATCATAGCTTGTTTCTTCTGCTGGACAAGATTGATCACTCAAGAGAGACTGGCACAGATAGGTCCATCGTGTTATGGGGAACAGGAGTAAGATACTGGAATGTCAGAGTAATCAATGCCAGACACATTCTCCTTATTCTTTGCTTTGTTGGGTCCACTATACAAAAATAGCAACCTGAGATGGTCTGGGGGGGTTCAAGCCAGAGAAATACATTGCCCTATTCTCTCCTCTAAACCAAACCTGGGTCTTTGTAATCATGAGCATCCATGACTTTTAACCTTAATAAATGCAAAGTTATTAACATGGGGAGAGATAATAGGGAATTTAGCTATGGGATGGATGGGTATTGGCTTAATTCAGTTGAAGATGAGAAGGACTTAGTAGTAGTAGATAGGTCACAAGTTTTCAAAGCAGTGTATTGAGGCAAAAAAAATAGAGCAAATAGGGTATTAAAAGGAATGTTAGCTACAAGAGTAAGGAGGTTATCCGTAAACTATATAACTCTTATGTCAAGCCACATTTCGAGTACTGTATACAAGCATGGTCACCACATTTTAGACATGAGATCAACCTGCTAGTCAGTACAAAGGAGGGCAATAAAAATAATACCATCCCTGAAGCACCTTGAATATGAAAATAGACTGAGGGTATTAAATATATTCTCATTTGAAAGGTGTGTGAAGGGAGATATGATTGAGCTTTTTAAAATCTTTTCTGAGATGGATAAATTGGATTTCAGCAAGTTATTTGAGTTAGAAGGTAGTAATAGAACTAGAGGTCACCACTTAAAGATTAAAAAATGGAGATGCAGACTGGATGTTAGAAAATATTTGTTCACTAACAGAGTGGTGGATTATTGGAATAGTTTGCCACCTGAGACTGTAGACAGCCCAAACTTGAATGTTTTCAAGCGCAGATTGGATGATTATATGGGGATGGAGGGTTAACTTCTTACTTTTTGGTATGGGGATATGTTTCTTGACTCATTCCTGTGGATGAAGTTTCTTTTTATTGTATATTTTGGGGGACTTTGATTTTGTTTTTGACACTCCTATGGATTGATTAAATTATATATTGTAGATGCATGGTCGGACATAATCCTATGGATTGTTTAAATTGTATATTGTAGATGCATGATCTGACAAAATCCTATGGATGCATTATGTGGGTGGGATTTGATGGATACGGATGACCTTTTGATAGGCCCTTGTGGCTTTTGTCATCTGTGAAATTATGTTATGTTATGTTAACTATATTAGGAATGTATCGAAACAAGAATTTTCAGTAACCAGCTTTAACGGGTACTAGCCAGAATTTAAATAAAGAACTGGCCGGAACTTAGTTCCAGCCATAAACATCTATTTCTGGATGGATATTATCTACATTTCAGGTAGTTATATGATAGTGCATAAACTTTTGGATTTATTACATTTTTTTTCAGAATTTTGCTCTAGCAATTTAGTTATTTTACTTATTTAGTAATTTTCTGTTCAGATAATATATTTAAAATTTGTCAAATCAATTAGTTGGAAATAATTCTTAGAAACCACTGCCTAGATCATGAATCTGGGAATATTTTCTTATTGAAGATCAATCAGAAGTTGCTGAATATTCCAACTTAATGCAAAATGATGATAGTAAAACTGATGGTCAGAAGAGTGTTACAGCTGAAAAATATAAAGCAGATTTCAATGTTTACCTTTCTCCTAAACAGAGGAAACTTTACATTACTTCTGGGAGGCAAATACAGGGGGCAGCAGAACTGATTGAGCAGTTTTGAGGAGTCAATGCTCGGGAATAGGAGGGCGGAGGGAGGTGCGCACGTGGTTTTGCTCTGCTCCTTAGACATCCCCATTTCAGTAGTGCAAGGGTATGGAACGTGCATACCCACATGCCACCAGACAATCGTGGGAACAAAAGAAATTTGTCGTTTGAGTTGACCATCTCCTCTCTCTCTCCCCTCACCCTTCCACCAACTGGCGACAGGAAGTCGGATGAAAGAACGCCTATCTCACAAAGAAGCTTAAATCTTATTTGCTTTCTTTATGATACCATGGAGATTGTCCAGAAGGCGCTGCGATAAGCGAATTGTCGTGAATGGGATCTCTCTCTCGATTTCCCACAATCCGCGATATAAATAACATCGCCGTTTACCCGTCTACAGCAGAGTCCCAAATCTACTTGCGTAATCCTCACATTGAACGAGAGTCGTTGCCGTAACGTATCGACTGTCAACGTGCCGTCGAGTCAACTTGGTCGCTGTCTCAGTGTTCCTGGAAGTAAATCCTGCCCCGCAGAGTCTGTGACTAGAAGAGTACGTTCTGTTGCTCAACGTAACTTGAGTAAGAAAAGGAACATCCAAATAGTTACTGGAAGTTACTATTTGTTAGTGTCACATCCAGTTAGGAGTGAACTAACCGGAACTGCAGCCAGCAGCCCTGAACCCGTCGTCTTATCCGTCCTCTGTCCGAGAACTCGTGTTAACACCACCTAAACCACCCCGTCTGGACCCGAGTAGTCATCTCTCCAATCCATCAATTAATGGTAATCTGTAAGCCCAGTGTCCCTCTATTCTTAAATTTCCTAATTAATTAACCGTGATTGATACTCCCATTGTGTCATTATAAATCTAGACGCTTAACGTCAGTGTTTAATATTTAATCCTTAATTTTGCCTGTTAACTATTGCTAATTATTATATTTGTGTAAAGTAAAGTTTATTTTGATATGTGTGTTTATTTGTGGCTCCTCCCTTTTGACGTACCCTTGGCAAGACTTTAATTAAGTATCCCTTCGCCTAATTTATCCAACCTGTATTATGCACTCTTAGAATTCAACAATCACAAACCTCCCCCCAGTAACAAGTGGGACTTTTATAGTGAGAATCCTGGCTACGGCACAACATGCCTCTAACCAGCTTTCGCACGTTCAGTAGGAATTAAAGCCTACCTATATATATATATATATATGATCGTAGGATTGAGTCATAGGGTCAATACCACCGACTTAGACAAAAGCGGTGTGTTCAGATCAAGGACTAGAATAATTATTGGACCAGACTATGAGTAATTCTACGACAAGTAGCCATATCACAATTTGGTGTAATAGGCCCATACTTCTTTGAGGAAGGAATGACTGTGACCGTGAATTACGAACATTATGTCTCAATGTTGTACAATTTTCTGCAGCCCAGAATGGAGGAAATTGTTGAAGATGAGGGATTGGGGGATGTGTGGTTCCAGCAGGATGGGGCTACAACTCACACAGCCTCAAATTCACTCAATGCTTTGAGACTAATGTTTCCCGGATGTCTGGTATGAGGGATGATTTAGGGTGGCCTGCACCGTCACCTAATTTGAGCATTTGTGACTTCTTTCTTTGGGGATATCTGAAAGAAAAGGTGTTTAAACATCGCCCTCACACCCTACCACAACTAAGTGGGCGGATTATTGAAGAAGTTAATGCCATAACCCGCAGAATGTGCTGTATGAAACTTCAGAGATCTACTCCAACAGTGTGTTGCTGTTAACGGCCGCCATCTTCATGACATTATTTTCAGAACCCAGGGATTATAAATGTTATGTACTGCTAACCTAGAGTATAATAACAATTCTTCTCTATATACCCCCCTTACTTTTTTATAACTCCTTAAAACTGCTCAATCGGTTCTGCCGCCCCCTGTATTTGATCATCACTGATGTCTTTGAGAAGATTTGGGACAAATGATAAAAGGTCTGTTGATATTCATGAATAAATTCTTGATATGATGGCAATAGATAACCAACCTTTTCTTTCAGCAGAATCAGGATTCATTGACCTGATGGGTCATAGAGACCAAGGTAGATTATTCCTAGTGCAAGATATTTTTCAGACACGATGCTGCCTAAAGTATATGAAAATACAATGCAAAATATTATGACAAGTTTACACAAGGATTCCTCAAAAAATTCTTTCACATCAGATATATGGACCAGCCAGTACTCTATTTAAGTGTTTTTTTATCATTAACAGCACATTGGATTACTGATGATTTCCAAAGAAAAGATGCTGTACTCGCACTTTCCTGAAAGATACAGGTGGAAATATTGAAAATATAATTAAAAACATGTCAGAATGGGAAATACCAGAAGAGAGGCAGCATATACTTGTCCATGATGGTGCTGTGAATATGTGCCTTGGTGTTAAATTAGCAAAAATAGAAAGTTCATTGTTTTCTCCATATTCTTGATCTAGTAATAGAGATTATCTTATCCCAAAGAACAGTAATAGATAATTGTAGCAAGAGTCACCATATATCCACTCACTTTAACAACTCAACTATGGCCCAAAGAGTTAAAGAAACTAGACAGAACAAAATGTAAGAACCCCACTTTTTCCAGCTCAGGATGTATCCACATGGTGGAACAGTACCTACATATTTAATGCTTGACAGAATGTTTACTTTAAAAAGGTTGATATATACTGTTAACCATGATGTACCAATATTTTCAACAGATGAGTGGAATCTTATAAAAAAATTAATTAGACTACTAAAACCCTTCTATCAAACACTAAATCGATCCCGAAAAAAATGAAGACGGAACTCAAGGTGTTGGAGTAAGAAGAGAAACACGGTTTTCTGTGAGAAATCATAAGCCCATGCATCGGTTACATTATAGATAAAAATTCATTGTCTTGTGAAGTAATTGTTGATATAGTGATGGAAATTTGGGTCAAATCTTAGAGGAGCTATCAAAACATGTTTTGCATGACCATTAAATATTGCCCAACTTTCATACAAGGAACCAGAGAGGCATGTACTTAATATCATTAATTTGATGTACTACTAATACAAGACTGGGACACCCTACTAAACATCTAAATATTTTATTTCACAACCTGGCATACACAGTGGCTCTCAGCAACAGTAGCAGGTCAAGTATAAAAATGGTAAAGGTTTTAAATAAAACCATTTGACCAAGTCTGGCAAAGGAAGAATGCTGCTGGAACCAAATTCACTAACCAAGAACCTTTGGGACCAAACTCAGTCATGTATTCAGAGTAATCAGGGCATGTTAAAAGTTTAACCATTTCATAAACAAGCTTAACAAATAAGTCTTGAAACTTAAACAAAAACACCTTTATATGCATATTACAGACATTATAACAAGAAAGACAAAATAATTGCATGTCTAAATGTGTCAAAATAGTAATGGAACCATGAAATAAAGTACATTAAATGCTCAGCAAAATTTCACAGACAAAATATTTACCTTGCATTGCTGTCAATTTCACGCTGATTATCAGGCCTGACTCGGACAACCACCTTTAAATTTGCTTTTGAAGCCATCCCAAATTGAACTCCATTACTCAAGGTTCGAATCAAGGCTTTCTTCCGCAATGAAGTATTAGCCAATTTAGGGGACTTTGGGGAATTGACCTTCCGTAAATTCCTATAACCCAAAGTCATCTTCAGTTAGCTCCACTAATCTGGAAATGAGAAAAGAAATTTATTCCATGGAATTTCCTATAAACCGAGGATAAAAATAATTTTAATAGAATTATTGGAGAAATATACTACTTGTACAGCATCATTTCTTTAGACTGAAAGCCCTGATTTCTCCAGTATTTATCTACCATTATTACTATAAAATAAAACTTGTTTTATTTAAAGTAAAATAATAATGGCAAGAACCAAAGATAAATTTTCTACAATTTAAATGATAGTGTAATATGAATTGATATAGGTGAAAAACATTAGTTATCAGAGAATAAAAGGCAGATACAGATACAGGCTATTGATAGAACACTTGTACATTATATTTCCAAAGTACACACACTAAACTTAAATGTGATCTAATCTATATTTTTTAGTTTAGGGATTAATATAACAGCTTTCAAGGTAAGCTCAGTGAAATGAAAAGCAAGAATTCCAGCTATTGATAGTCATATCAGAATATAATTTTTAAAATATAGTGTTACTTGTGGGTATTCCATCAGATGTGGCTGGCAGTTCCCTTTTCAGACACTTAGAAATCTGGTCATCAACTTTGACACCAATTGTATCTCAAAATTTATGTTACTGATTTCTGCAAATTCTCTACTTCCAACACCTTCAAATTTGTGGAAGGTTAACAGCTGATTTCTTTTCTGCCACTGAAGACATCTCTCCTATCCAATCTCAGTCCGCAAAAAAAAAAAACACATTCTGCCTCCACCCCTTTATTAATAGCTTGTTCCTCATCTGTGCAGCATGGATGATCATGCTTTGCTATTTGATCCTAGAATGTGAATTGATCCAGTTGCTATTGAACATCCATCCCTACCCTTGGTCAATTAAAGATCCATTGCCTCAAGCTTTTCCTTAGTTGGTAGAGGGGCACTGAGAAAAGACTTTGGCTTTGAAGAGCATAAGACAAAAATTCGTCTTCTTGCCCAACTTTGCTGAAAACTAGCTGTCATCCAAGAAAGTATAATTATAAAGATAGAATTAAAAATAACATTAATAAGATCAGCTCAAAGATTCTCAGTAGATTTAAAATGCAGTTTTCACTCACAGTTATCTTAAACTCAAGCTCTGATTGGAGGATGGGAATCCTGAAATTTGAGCTAACATAACATAACAATTTCATGGATGACAAAAGCCACAAGGGGCTATCAAAGGTCATCCGCATCCGTCCAAACCCACCCACATGGACTATATCAGATTATGCAACTACTTTATAAACAATCCATAGGATTGTGTCAGATCATGCATCTACCCTATACAATTTAAACAATCCACAGGACTGTGTCAGATCACACGCCCACAAGTCTAACCTCTTGCAATCTCACCAACGCCAAACTTCAGGATTTGATTGTTGGCAAATTTGAATCGCCATCTTTCCAACCCAGCCACAATCGGTAGAGCACCTGATTCATGAATTAGCAAGTGCATGCAGTAAAATTGCTGGCCATGATGAAAGAGATGGGTATATTCATGCAAGAATGGCTTACATAGAATTTTTGTTCTAAAGCCGACACAAAAAAGATTTTAGTTATAAGCCTTCTATTTCTGTGATGGCATTTTTTATGTTTTTAGTCCTTGCATTCATTTGATTTGACGTTCCATTAAAAAAAACTTTCCTTGCTTGGAATTTAATTATATTATCAAAACTTAATTTAGAGATAAGATTAAGTTGGAGAAAGGTAGGCATTCTCAGTTTGGAAACCCCTATCCAATAAGCGGTTTTGAATAGTCACGTGACCAATCAGAATGCAGGATATTGATTGGATTCCTATACATGATAATATACAAGGGGCGGGCAATAAGTTTTGAGAATCAGTAGGGCAAAACAGAGGAAAGGGGATGGCTGTTTGTGGGGGTGCTATGAAAAGTCAGGACCTGCAGCCGAACGCTCCTGCCTCATCTATTTAAGAATCAGTAGCTGATCGCAGATCGCCAGTCATAAATTTTTCAACAATGGAGGGTGAGCACCGCAGTGATCAAATTCTGGCCAAGATTCATGAACACATGGTTGCAGTGTACACTGACACCGCCCCTTCCTATGCAACCATTGCTCGCTGGAATAGGGAGTTCCGCCATGGTTGTGTTGGAATAGGGAATTCCACCATGGCTGTGAGTCCCTTGAAGATAATGCCAGTCAGACGTGAACAACGAGGACAATGTGGCCCGTGTGGAAAGAAGGATCCTCGAAAATCGAACTTGGAATATCACACAGAAGTGTTATCAACATCATCCACAACAATTTGGCCATGACCAAGGTCTCTGCCCATTGGGCCCCTAGAAACCTCACGCCCCATGATCGACTTCAAGTCATCAAAGTCCACAAGGCCAGTTGCCCAAGCTGCCCTGCGCGAGTGTGGATTCGAGGAGCCTTCCTACAGTCCAGATCTGGCCCCCAGCGACTACTTTTTATTCTGCCAGTGCAAGGCTGCACTGCGTGGACGGCAGTTTGGGGATGAAGATGTCCAGCTCGCAGTCCAGGAGTGGATTGAACAGCAGCCCGGAGATTTTTGGTTGTCGGGAATTTGAAGCCCTCAGGGACAAGTGCATTGAAAGTCGAGGGTAGTTATATTGAAAAATAATGAAACACTTTTCCTCGTATCTCAATTGCAAAACTTATTGACCGCCCCTCGTATTACTAGAGACATGGTTGAATTGGCCGGATGTATTTTTTTTACCACAACCTTTTATCTTTAAAATAGTCCAATTTTATTCCTCCCTACTGTCCAGGGATTCCACTGGAATAATGCCCAAGCCACTCTCCATCCATTTGTATATTGCAGGGATCCTGCCGGCAAATTTGATCAATGAGATGTCATATCTGATGTCTGAAACATGACAATTGCTGCCTATGTCTTTATCTCAGATGTTAAATCACATCAGAACTATGCTCCCTGGTATTTCCAAAAGCATGTACTTTAGTGACAGGGCTACTGCCCTGTATGAAAAGTATAAGAACTTCTCCATTCTATCGGAACAGATGACTGACTGAGCTGGTTTGCAGTGGCATTTTTTTTGCTACCAATCATGGGAAGAGTCCATGTGATGAAATCAGGTGTACTGTTAACTACATCAAGCCAGATATTTACACAGCAATATATTTTATTGGGCATCAACTGACAACGATTTGCCATGCCATATTTATATCATTTTCATTGTCTACTAATGAAGTGAATTTCTACTGGCATAGACCACAAGTGACTGGTAACTGAAGAGGAACTACCAGGAAAATATGTAGTAGGCATGTATGCTGAGGAGTGACATGTTGGATGGAAATTAGAATATTCAGTTAGGCACCAAGATATTAGTTGATCATGAAAATATTAAAATCAAACAGACTTCTCAGCTGACTAATTCAATCTCATTAAGATAGGTATTGTCACATTTCAATGTGTTATCTGTCCTTTGTGCTTCAGAAATGTAGATTTCACCATTTTTCCCACCACTGTTAAACTTACTGGTCGGTAGTTAGACAATTGTTTTATCCCCTTTCTTAAATATAGGTATCACATTAGGTTTCTTCCATGCTGCTGGTACAATGCTAGGCTAACATTTTCTAAATAGGAGGGGGAGGGGGTACTTAACACATCTTTACATTACTTCAAAATTCTAGGGAAAACCTCACCAGGGCCCAAATGCTATTTCCTTTGTAAGTCAAATATCTTCTAATTTCTCATCATTAGCCCTGAAGATCAAGGTCCCCTCAGGTACAATTACAATACCCTAGAGTATAAATACTGAAAGAAAATACATTTAACATCTTAGCCATGGCATCACTTAACTCACTAACTCTCCATCTGTACTTTTATGTGGACTTATTTTAAGTCTTAGTTCTGTATAATTGAAAGGAACCTTTGGGATCCTCCTCCTTTCCCACAATTTCTCTTTGCTACCCTAATTAACTTTAATGTCCCAAGTTAGCTCATTATATCTATGCCTTAATTGAACCTCACCATTTTTAAAATTTTCCTATAAATGTCCTAGGTTCAATAGACTTGGCTCTCATCTCCCCATTTGGAATGATCTTCTGTCCAACAATTAACTGTTTAATCAGCGTCTCATATTCCTCTCTGCCTATGGGCTGGGCTATCTTCCCCCCATCTGCTCTCATTGACATCTCAGTTCCTGACCTGACCTCAGTCACTAGTTCTGAAACAACTGTCTCCAGGTACTTCCTCTCCTCAGACACTAATCTGCTTTTTCTAATCTAGGATTTTTATCTTATTTATCCACTGATAACCCTGTTCCATTTTAACTTCAACCTTACCTTGCAATCGTCCCCATTTCCACAATTTCCTCCAACCTCTTTATCACTAATGCCCTCTTCCCTATTTATTAAAACTAAATCAACTACATTATCACCCCTAGTGGGTTGGTTTATAACTTGCACCAGTCAAAAATTCCTCAGCTTGCTGATCACCTACAAGAGCTTTCCAGTCTATTTCTATGTAATAAAGAAATTTCCCATTGCTGAACCAAACATTAAATTGATTATTAAATGGGAACTTAAAATTCTGAATATATAGTGAGATGAGGTTAATAATGTATTCAAAATTAAATACCTACCAACAAAATTTATTTTCAGCAAATTTGCAGATTTATGGTCAAAGAATACATCTCCAATAAGTCAGAATATAAAACATCTATAAACTATCTCTATTTTTCTATCATTTTCATTTTCCCCCAATTAGGTTACCACACCAAATATCACTGATGTATACAATTTTTAGAAACTTTCATGTGATAATCTGTCTGAAAAGCGTGATCTATTAAATGTAATTATGGTGGTACCTCTAATCTCAAAACAAAAATTATATTTGAAGAAAAATTTATTGACTCAATAACTTAAAAAGTGGGCACAATCTGAGGGAGGCTCATTGGATACCAGAACAATGTCAATGAATAGACAAATTCTTTAACTTAATATAAGTTAATAATTTCATTATTTCATCTTAAAACAAGCTATTATAAAAAAATAAGGCAACTGAAACTTTATGAATGTGTTGAGGTGTTAAGACTTCTTAGAAAGCTAAAGAGCCACTCAAATATTTCCTTGGAATACCATTCAAACCACAATGGTACCTTGAGCCAAGATCCGAGGTATAGGTTACAAGTGAACAACCAGGCTTCACATACACTACCACTAGGTAGCATAGTGGGTGTGCCACCACATTTAGTTCATGTGGTTACCTTGATGTGCAAGCAGCTCTGTTGTATCACTGTTACTACTACCATAATTTTTTGTGTAGTTATTTTGTTATACTGTACAATATTAACCATGGGTTCTAAGAAAGTGAGTGTCAAGGCCTTTTATAATTTCTACATTTTTTTTTATCAATTTACATACTATTTCAAACTATACATATTTTTTTCAGACAAATTTTTGTCACCTATACAGTCGCTTCAAATCTTGAATCAGTCTTCACCATGGCTTCATTATGTGGTGTCCAAGAAATTGTGTCATGCTTTCTGCGTTAAGTTAGCAACTGTGATAGATTACAATTTTTAGGCGACTACAAACTAATCACATCTTCAATTCCCTGCGATCATTGTGATAAGCCCCTCAATATACAAGGCGATTGTACTTTAAAATACATGAGAGAATTTTACACAAGGTTGATATTTCAGAAAAAACATTGGTTGATCAGTTTAGTTTCTTTTGGGAGGTTGCAATTGACTTTTATCTTGCAGTTATTTCCGAAATCCATCCACCTGAATAATGTAAGTAACAATAAAATCGATTTTCCATTTTTTTACAGTATTTATTTGGGTGTTTCCAACAGATTTGACATTTTAGAGGAAACAAAGAAAGGATAAAATGAAAGAAAATAATTTTCCATTGCTGTGTATGATGTCACAATTGCTAATAAAATATTTGGTCAGAAAAATAAATGTAAAATAGGGAAAATACTATAAGAAGGGGGCTTTGCCCCCTATATCTTTTGTTTTGGTGGGGGCTATGGCTCCCACCCACCTTAACTAGTAAGTTCAAACAAAACATATTGGGAAAGAGGACAAATCATTATGAGACAAGAGGCGGTACTTTTTTAGGTACATTAGTGACTGGGGTGTTTGTTTGTTTTTTATCCCATCAATGCTTTGTCCTTTATTCCAAAATGTTTACTTGTTCTGAGGGTGAGCATAGCGAGTGGGGGAGGTATGGGGGAGCCCCCTGCCTTAATGGCAACCCATAGTATAGCTTGAAGCTGGTTTCCAGGAACCAAACATTTTATTATGCTTATTTTTCTCTGATCTTCAGTCCAACAAAAACAGCACCTTCATGCGTAGCTGAAGGAAAGATGAAACAATATTGTTCATTTTGGAATGAAACACAACAACAACAAAGCCTGAGTGACTAATGTAAAAGATTACCCAAAAGTACTTGAAAAAATAAACTAAAGGAACATGATTTCACAGATGACAAAGAGCCTAGCAAAGGTGATCCGCAGACAAAATGCGTCAGATCCTGCATTTAAAACATACAATTTAAACCATCCACAGGAATGTGTCAAAACCAAAAAGCATTGCCATCATGGTTTGTCAAAATCCAAATCAATCATAATATACAATAATAAAAAAGCTATCCACAGGAATGAGCCCAGAATACCCCCCCCCCAATATAATCATCCAATCTACGTTTAATAACATTCAAGTTTGGACTATCTACCCTCTCAGGTGGCAAACTATTTGAATAATCTACCACTGCTGATGAAAAAATATTTTCTAACATCCAACCAGCACCCCTTTTTAATTTTCGACTGGTGACCCCTAGTCCTATTACTACTTTCCAACTCAAATAACTTGCTTAAATCAAGCTTAAATCATCCCAGAACATATTTTAAAAAGCTCAATCATATCTCCCCTCACACACCTTCTTTCAAATGAGAACATATTTAGAACCCTCAGTCTATCTTCATATTCAAGGTGCTTCAGGGAAGGTATTATTTTTGTCATGTCAAAAAGGTGGTGACCATGTTTGTATATAGTAATTTAAATGTGGCCTGACATAAGAGTTATAGTTTAAGGATAACCTCCTCACTCTTGTAGCTAACATTCCTCTCAATTATCCTAGCACCATATTTGCTCTATTTTTTGCCTCAATACACTGCTTCAAAAACCTGTGACATATCTACTACTAACCCTGTAGTTCAAATTGACTCATGTTATCATTAAATTTATTTTCATTAACCCATGATTCTATTACACATATATCTATATCTCATCAATAATATAACTAAATAACTTTCTTATTTCTAAGACTACAAGCATTGGTATAAAGACAACTCAGTCCTCCTATCCCTGAAGCACCTCTTAGAATGTATACCTTCCACTCTATCTCCTCTGCATCTCTTTCCTTTTCCTGCCCCACCCTATACTCTATATTTCCCTGACCACTATCAGTAACTAGTTTCTCACCCACAAAGACCCAACAACACGACAACCCCAGCGCGGCTTAGGTGGAGTCCATACAATGCCTTATTCTGATAAAACCCATTCCAAACATCTACAAACACTAATCCTGACTCCTCACACAGGCCTTTCACATACTCAGTCCAATTGCATGAGACAACCATTCCATCCCCACATCCAATCTCTGAAACAACGCCTTTCACTCATCCTTTCAACTAAACTTTTGTACCTCTCTCGTAACTCACATGAACCCACCTTCTTTACATCATTACTCCCGCCCAGACTATCATATCTCTCTGACATCATTTATACCAGCACTCGGCAAACAAACTCTCTCTCCCTTCCATTTGCTTGCACTCAACTTCCTATCTAAATATCTAATCTGAGAGTCACCCATCACAAGCACTTCAGTCATCCTCCTAGTCCCCCTAGGCCTAGCATTACCCTCCCTCTTGTTCTCATTCAAACTACCACTTATTTCACTTTTAGGCACAACTACATCAGACAAATTACTTTCAACCTCTTCCTCTCTCAGAGCATCGAACTTGTTAGTCAACCTAACAGGTTCCATGTCCCTCTTACTCACAGACCTAACCTATCTATTCTATCCATCATCAGTCACTCCTTTCTCTCCAGCCCATAGTCTAGGCCTATCTTCAAACCTCTTGTTCCCAGCTACATTCTTCATGTGTACACTCGCATCCCTTCTCACTTCATTCACCAACTCACTTAATCTTGTGCATTCATCACGCAACCGACTCACCTCCTCTACCAAAGCCACATTTGCACTAGTCACATAACAAACCGGGAATTCAGATACATTTGCTCTTCTTTCAATACCACACAAAAATCACAACTAGATACACACAGCTTAGATAAAAAGGCACACTCATCTTTCAAAGCAACAGCCATACAGAGAAAATTTTCAAAATATAATTAAAAATTCCTTTAGTATAATGTCTAATACTCAAAGTTAACTATCTTCCTGAACTTAAATATATTACACTGAAAAGTAAAAAATTAAAAAACATCAATGAATGCTTTTTATATTGGTCACAAGTAGTTTTTCTTTTATGTTCTATGTTTTTTCCTAATTTCTTTTCTATATATCCTACCTACTCTATGCCTGAAGTTATTTAGTCTTTTTAATTACTTTTTACTTAATTTTCCATTGTTTAATGTTTGATAAAAACTATATTTTGGGGTTGTTAGTGAAGCCTGACTAATTAACTGACTAAAAAACTTGGGGGGGGGGGAGGGTTTGCCTCTATATTGATCTCTCTCTTATTTTTTTAAAAGGTTTCTTTACTACCTTAATTTTGATTAAGATTTCAATTATTTTGGGGGGGTGGGGGGGGGACATAGCACCCCAGTATATAATTGGAAATCACCATAAACTTTGTCCATATAGATTTTGGCTTGGGGAAAAATAGCCCAAAATAACATTTACCAGTGTTTAAACCACCCATGAGCAGTCCCCTTGAATTTACTCCAAAAAGGTGAAATATATTGCAAGGACGCAATAGTTTACGTCTATCGTATGCGCTGCCGATCATAATGTTTACCAAATAAGTTATTAGCTTGGGCTCAGAAATGTAGATGACTTTTAACCTTAAAAAAAATGCAAAGTTCCTCAAATGGGAAGGGATAATAGATTAGGTGGGATATAGAATTCAGGAGGAAGAATACTTATAAGATGTGGGACACTTTTAAGACACTACTAAACATAGTCCAGGAGCAGTGTATTCCAATGAAGGCTATTAGGAAGAAATGTAGGAAGCCGTTGTGGTGGAATCAGGAGATAGCTAGGAAAATTTCTGAGGAGAAAAGGGCATACCAGAGATTACAGAGAAAGTATTTTTGACAATTTAAATTATTATAGGTCAACCAGAAATGAGCTAAATAAGATTATTAAGAAGAGCAAAAGGGCGGCAGAAATTAAATTAACTCAAAATAATAATAAAGATTCAAGAAAATTATTTAGAATTAATAACAAATCTAAGTGATAAAAATTGGCTTATTCAATATGAAGGGGGTTTTGAAAGAATCTGATGACGAAATAGTAGAGGTGCTTAATTATCATTTTTCTTCAGTATTTACACAAGAGAACCAAGATAGATTAATTGATCATAATTCTAGGTCAAGGGAAGCAGTGTTGAATACCTTTAATGTGACAGGGAAATAATTAAAGGGCTTATATTGGAGTTAAATACTAGTAAGTCATCTGGCCCAGACAACATTCATTCTAGGTTACTCAAAGATGTAGATAGTTTTGCAGTAGCAGTTGAGAAGATCACTAGTTTGGAGAAATACCTAATGATTGGAAATTAGTGAATATAATGCTAATTTTTAAAAAAGGAAGTAAAGGGACCCAAATAACTTTAGGCTGTCAATTTTTGCTGATGACACTAAATTGGCAGCTGTAGTCAAAGAAGTGGAGGGCAGCTTTAAAGTGCAGTGACTTAAATAATTTATTAGCTTAGGCTCAGAAGTAGTAAATGACTTTTAACCTTAAAAAATGCAAAGTTCTTAACATGGGAAGGGATAATAGGGAATTTAGCTAGGAAATGGATAGGCATTGGCTGAATTCAGTTGAGGATGAGAAGGACTTAGGCATAGTAGTAGATAGGTCACTGAAGTTTTCAAAGCAGTGTATTGAGGCAAAAAAATAGACCAAATAGGGTGCTAGGATACAGTAACAGGAATGTTAGCTACAAGAGTAAAGAGGTTATCCTTAAACTCTATAACTCATAGGTTAGGCAACATTTAGAGTACTGTATACAAGCATGGTCACTACATTTTAGACATTACATGATAGTCAGGGTAATACTTCAGTTTAGGGATGCACGATAGGGGGTGCTGTTTCTGGGCTACAATCTAGGTCTTATGAGGTCAGAGGGTAGATTCAAAGGGGGGCAAATCACGGCATTGTACAGTGGAACCTCGCCATTCGTCCAACTTGTTCAAGTAAAATTCAACTCATCATTCGTACGTTTGCCTCGCGATTCAGACAGCGTCACCTTGTTACTGGCCACTTCAGCTCAGTCTCGTGCTGGCTTTCATATGTTATGCATCATCAATGCAAGCTTTGTGAAACTGCTATTTTAATGTTAGTTTTTGTTATTTTCATTAAAAATAGTGCAGCCATGGGTGCAAAAAAGATTAGTGATTCAACCAAGCCTAAAAGGAAAGCAGTGAGAACAACAATTGAATTGAAAAAAGAACTTGTTGCAATTAGCAATCATCTGTGGGTCTGGAATTGATTAATCCAATTTACATTATATCTTGTGTGAAAAAATGATTCGCCATTCAAACTGCCTCTTGGAACGGATTATGTAGGAATAGCGAGGTTCCACTGTATGTTTTATTTTGTTTTTTCCTTTCTTTATTATTTAGTAAATGCTTGCACTTCTACTTAATTATATTATTTAGTAATGCATTGATTTTTTTATAATTACTAATGTATTAAACTTTGTATGTTTCATTTAACTATTTTTGTGAAACTAAACCCTTAATTCAACCTTATTTCAAACATTGTCAACTCTGAAACCGATCAGTTAAAAGAGCGTGATTCCTGTGAATATTGTTTATTTGACTTCAATACGACTTGTGTTAATTTCTCACTCAATTTAATACTTTTCTATAGATCATGGTCTCATTTAAAAGAAGGGCAGCTCAATTATAATAGTGAAAGGTGGAGATGGGGTAAACCTGAAGATCTGCATCACATGCTTGCCTTCGCTGTCCCCAGTCCTGGCCGCATATTTCGTCCATGTTCCACCTTTTTTTTCAGTAAATTCAAGGGGATTGCTCATGGGGGACCCCCCTACAATAATCCTGAGTTTCAATCAATTGGGGGGGGGCCTAGCCCCTGAGTATATACTCATAGTAAATTTTAAACATTTTTTGGCTGCAATAACCTAAATTAGGTGGCGCTATTGGCTTTTATTTTGATGAGCGACTTGCTCTGCACGTTTATCAAAATAATAAAGACGATAGCACCGCACCGCTTACTTTAGGCTATTTCCACCAAAAATTATCATTTTTAGTTACTTTCGAAATTAGGGGCTTCGCCTTATGACGTCGACACCTAAATTATAGCCCAGAAACAGCGCCCCTAATCTGAACTATTACCCTAGTCAGTACAAAATACTGTCACCAAAACCATTGAGGATAAAGTAAGAAGTGTCTGGGAGACTGAGAAAAATAGGTCAGCCAGGGCAAAAAATGTACTGCTAGCCAATGTACCCGAGTTGGAAGCCACTGGGTGAGCAAAGGAAAAAATATGATGAACAGGTTATATCAAGTTTGTTTACCGATACTCTGGGAATTGACTCAATCGATATTAATAGTAAAATTGTATCAGTTGGTAGGCTAGGAAAAAAGGAGAGCGACAGGACAGCCAAAAGCCCAAGGGTAATGAAAGTAGTATTAGACCAGGAGGGTACCGCACATAGGGTATTGAGAGCTGCCCCTAAACTGGGGGAATATGCTGAGGAAAAGATAAGAAATATCCAGATTTTCAGAGATATGAATCAGGAGGATAGAAACAGAAGGAAAATCCTGGTCGATAACATGAAACAAAAGAATGAAGATCTCAAACAACAGAGTATTAAGGACAGTAAGTGGATTATTAGGGGTAACAAGCTAGTTAAAGTGAAATTTAATCCAAATGCCTCTCTAAGAAGGAATTTTTAGACACCCACACCACCTTCAAATGTATGTATACCAACACTGATGGAGTTTTTAATAAATCAAGTGAACTGCAGGTGCTGATTGATGAAATCAAACCAGATATTGTATGTCTAACATAAACTAAATTGAGTGATCATCATAATTCAAAAATTTTTGATGTTGATAATTATACTGTATTCAGAAAAGACAGTAAATCAAGCAGTGCCTGGAGGTGGTGTGGTAGTGTTAGTGAATAAAAAGTTGGTATCTTCAAGTAGCAATGTGAATTTTTTGAACAACCATGATTATGCTGAAGCGGTTTGGTGTGAAGTTAAATATCATAATAAGGACGTGTTAGTTGGGACAATATACAGACCCCCAGCTTCAGTAAGAGAGAAGAATAACCTTCTCTGTGACCTTATAAGGCTAAGTGGTGATTATAACAATGAATCTCAGGTGTTTATTTGTGATTTTAATTTTAAGGAGATAAACTGGGAAAACCATGAAATATCTAGTGTTGGCCAGATTCTGGATGCAAGAAATTTTCTTGATAGTGTTGATGTGTTTGTAGGGGTGCGAAGAAGTATCAGAGAAAAATTCCATCCAAGTCGATAATATAAATAGCCCATTAAATTACCAACTCAAAACGGACTTGCCATAGAGTGATGGCTGCCATTTGGATTCAAAGACCTGCGATCGAAACTCTCAAAGTCCACAATTTTTACGAAGAAAATGGAAATCAAGGAAAATGCTTTAAGGACCACTAAGAAGACTCAAGATAAAATGGACTGCCTCAAGAAAGAAAAATTGAAGAAAATGACTTCAAGGGCTAACTCAAGAAATCATCACATCCTCAAGAATCAAGGAGAAATCATCACATCATCAAGAATTAAGAAGAAATCATCACATGATCAAGAGTTTGGAAGGAATCATCACATCAAGATAAATGCAAGTTAATATGAAGATACATAGAGAAAGAAATCGAAGATCAAGAACTAACCCAGCCAAATTAAAGAAGAAGGAATCTCAGCCAACAAGAATACCAAGAGTCAGATAATCGGAAGACAAATGTTTCAAGGGGCAACTTCAGTCAAGAAGAAATAAATAGATTTCAATATAGAAATTTCAAGATGAAGAATGATATTGATAAATAAGAAAAAGTTATAATAAAAATGCCCCCCCCCCCCCCTCATAACTGGTGACCCTCAAAAGGCCGAACAATCTTCTGATCTTGTTACAACTGCACCTCCTCTCCTACTAGAGTTTAAGAAAAGGTACTGCTGGGAATCGGAGACCCGGGAAGGATATTACTGATTAGCAACAAAACTTAGTTCGCTCTCCTCAATCCCACTAAATTAGCTCATTAGCTCCACTCATCCCGCAGACTCAGAGGCCAGGGAGGGAGAGCTATTACTCCTCGATTAAGAAATCCAAGACTAGTCTCTCCTCAATCCTCAAATTCGCTCCGCATTCTAGAAAGGGACCTGTGTAGGGGTGCGAAGATGTATCAGAGAAAAATTCCTTCCAAGTCGCTAATATAAATAGCCCATTAAATTAATGACTCAAGACGGACTCGCCATAGCTTGACGGCTAGAGTGCTGGCATTTGGATTCAAAGACCTGTGATAGAAACTCAGTCCACAAAATTTTATGAAGAAATCTCCAGAAGAAAACGGAAATCAAGGAAAACGCTTTAAGGACCACTCAAGAAGACTCAAGATAAAATGGATCGCCTCAAGAAAGAAAATGACTTCAAGGGCTAACTCATCAAAACAACAAGAAATCATCACATCATCAAGAATTAAGAAGTGAATCATCACATCAAGATAAATACAAGTTAATATGAAGATACATAGAGAAAGAAATCGAAGATCAAGAATTAACCCAGCCAAATTAAAGAAGAAGGAATCTCAGCCAATAAGGATACCAAGAGTCAGATAAAAAAGGAAAGAATGTTTGAGGGGCAACTTCAGTCAAGAAGAAATAAATAGATTGGAATATAGAAAAATCTCAAGATGAAGAATGATATTGATAAATAAGAAAAATTATAAGAAGCTCCCCCCCCATATGTTCTTACAACATGTTTTGGAAGTCGCTCACAATTTAGAAGAAAACAATCCATCAAGGCTTGATCTCATTTTTACCAGGGATTCTCATGACATTACAGGTTTAGAATTGCTTCCCTCCTTAGGGAAAAGTCATCATGCTGTGATTGCATGTGATCTCTGACTGGACATAGGTAATGAAGAGGTAAATAGTAGCCAGCATCCTAGATATAATTTTCACAAAGCTAACTATGTTGGAATGAAAAGAGAATTAGCAGAAATTAACTGGATTGAACTCTTTTAGAGAAAAGGAAGTTGAAGAAATGTATAAATTACTAGTCAGGATATTATGTAAGGTTGGAAAAAGAAAAGCCAAGTGGATGACAAAAGAAGTGCAAAACCAAATTAAGGAAAAAGAAAGGGCATGGAAACGGCTTAAAGCTAGGAAGACACCAAGGAGAGCTGCAGAATACAAAGGGTCAGAAACCTAACTACAAGTGTTATTAGATAGACAAAAAATGCTTTTATAAAGAAATTATGTAAGGACATAAAAGTAAACCCTAAGCATTTCTGGAGTTTTGTGAGGAGTCAAACCACCATAAAAGAAAAGGTACTTAAAGTAAGGAATCAAAATGGTGAAATAACCAAAACAGACTTAGAAACTGCCAATGAAATGAATACAGCATTTCAAGGTGTTCATACAGGAGGATGTATTGAATATACCAGCATTTGATATTGGATATTATGGGCCAGTAATTGAAGACATTGATGTGGATATGTATGAGATTGGGGAACTAGTGAAAAAAGCTAATGGTAATAAAACAAAGGGTCCAAATGGAATTCATCTGAAGCTCTTGAGCGAATGTCACAATGAATTGGCCTTACCAGTTTTAATTATTATCAAGAAATCGCTTGATTCAGGGATAGTACCGGCTCTTTGGATTCTTGGATCTTTGTGTCCAATCTATAAAAAGGGTGATATTCTTGACCCTCTAAATTACAGACCAGTATCCCTGACCTGTGTACTTTGTAAAATGTGTGAAAAACTGATAAGAAAAGTTGTAGTTAAGCATCTAGAAGATAATGAATTGATTTATGATGGTCAAAATGGGTTTAGAGCAAAGAGAAGCACACTTACAAACTTACTGACATATATGGAGACCTTGACATTAGGAAAGCGTTCAACAGTGCCACATGAGAGACTATTAAGTAAGTTGGAGGCATATGGGATAAGAGGTAAAATTTTACATTGGATTAAGGCATTTTTAACTGGAAGGGAACAGCATGTGGAGATAAGAGGGACCAAGTCTGATAATCTAAGGGTAACTTCAGGAGTACCACAGAGTTCCGTTTTGGGTCCTGTACTATTTCTTATTTACATTAATGACCTAGTGAATGAATTGGAATTGGAATTGGCTAAATTTGTGATAATCTACATCAGCAAAATTTTGCTGATTGTCAAAATTTTAGCTTTTTATACAGTTTTGGTGGCTGAATTGGGCCAGACAACATAGTTGTGTTACTAGTTACTACAGCTTTATTAAGTAACACCTTTATTGTTTAATTCTGGTCAAATTATAGTATATACTATTAGGGATGCTTGAACGAAAGTAGTAAGCTTCAGTGATATAATTACTAAAAAGTTTTAAAAAATACTCAACCATATGATTGTTTCTAATAAATGTGCTTTCAATGATTAGTATTTTGTCTGGAATTTTAAGTCCTATATAGCGGTTCACCTACTCAGGGACATTTTATGGGGTTCCTTATCCATGGACATTGTCCATTTATCATGATATACTGGCCCCGTGTCAAAATGTATAAAGAAACTAAAAGAGATGAAAACAGTGAATCTGAATGGCTTCAATCCGTAACTAATAAAAAGAAAAGTGTAAATATACTAACTAAATGTTTAAAAAAACAGTAAAAAGTAAAAGGAAAGCAGTGAGTTGAGAAAAATAAAAACAAAACTGCTAAAGAAAGTTAAAAAAACACTAAAATAAAAGAACTTCGGCCAATAGTCATATCAAATATCTAGTATATAAGAAATGTGAAAAAAAATAATAATAATAATAGGGGGTTAAAAATTAAAATTGAAACAAATGGTGTTGGGGAGGTGCCGTTGGAAAGGTTATACTTCCACACTCAAACTATAAAAAGTAAATTAACACACCTAACATGCTGACACAAATGTCTCTTCAGAGTGATTTTCAATCAGAATTCTTGTCAGTGAATATCAAAACCTTAGGTTTAGTAACAAAATAAGGATGTAAAAAGCAATATAGGTGGCCATAGCCCTAAATACATCGGCGAAGAGACGCCTGTTTTAACCAAGAGCAAAGTTAATCCTGCTGCATAAGCAGTATTGACAACCCAAGACACACAATTTGCTAATTAAAATGGGTACAGATGCTATTTTTAATTTACAACATTTACTAGGGATTTGAAGAGGCCTAAATTTCACCTCTAAAGTTGTTAGTACGAAAAACCAAGTAAGCAAAAAGTTCCCTCTCAAGCTAATGTCGAAGTAAAAATAAAAAGCCAGGCGAGTCATTTGTCTTCAAATAAGGTTTGACCTCCACACACACACACACCCGCAAGCAGCGATCCCTCAACCTCCTTCCACGTTAATGGCTATATATATATATATAGAAAGGCTAAGCGAAAAGTAGGAATTCAGAGTTAGCCCCACGTTCGTTATAACCCAGTTACGAACCCAAAAAGATAACTATTTCCAAAGCCGATCATTCCCAAGAGTACCCAGAAGAGACTAGTAAAATGATAAATTCTACAAACTTCTACCGAGCAAGGAAGACAATTTCTATTCTCAACGAGAGTATTATTCAACCAGAAGAAAGATTCTTTAATCTAAAGGAATACCTATCGGGAACCGTAGATAAGTGAATCGACCGGAAACCTCAGAATTTCCACCTATGAACGTGCAACTAATCAATGCCTACCTTTTTGGCTGGAGAGAATCTACGCCAATCAGCTGGGATCTGCCTACCATAGTTAGATGATGGAAATCGGACTAGAGGTCACCACTTGAAAATTATTAAAAAGCAAAATAAGTTGGATTTAAGAAAATATTTTGTCACCAATAGAGTGGTAGACTTCTGGAACAAATTGCCGCGGAGGGTAGTAGGTAGTCCAAATTTAAATGTATTTAAGAGTAGGTTGGATCAGTTTATGGGTAGGGAAGGTTGTGATGGTTCCTAAGTTTTGTATATATTAATATTGTTTGTATATATCTATAGCTGCATGATTTAGTTCTTGACAAGCCTTGATTGGTGATACCCTTGTTTCTGGACGCAATCCTCTGGATGTAGTTTTCTTGGAAGTTTGGGATCCTTAAAAAAAAGAGGCCGTTTGACTTAGATGACCTATTATGGGCCCTTGTGGCCTTTGTTATCTGTTATATTATATTATGGGGGACTGATTTTGTCTTCCCCTGGTGATGGTGCTTTTTGTGGGTGGGTTTTGACGGAGGCGGATGACCTTTGATAGGCCCTTGTGGCTTTTGTCATCCGGGAAATTATGTTATGTTAGGCCCAAAACCGCACCAAGACTGTGACATTACGCACAACCAGCCAACCCTTGAAAAAAATAGCCAGAACTCAAACATTTTTTTAAAGTATTTTGTTAAATTAATCCACAGTTCGCATTGTTGGGTGATTACTGAATTCGTTAAAATGAACGGTGGCCCAAATTTATCTGGGTAGCCTGTTGTAATATTCCTTTAGTAAGCCAGTGAATTTAAATTTTTTCAAAGATTAACATTTGCGTATTTAAAGAAGTGTAAATTAATTATTTTATGAGTCAAGCCTTATATTAATTAGCGAGTTAATGTCCATTCCAATTATTGGCACCTGGAGTGGGTAGCCAAAAATGATTACCTAGCTGCGTCTAGGGTAATCCACAGAGGAAGGTCCTGTGTAACCTCTGACTCTGAAGGGGTAAGGATTCTGCCAGAAGTTTAGCACCTACAAGTAACCTGATGGCAACAACAAATTCGACAAAGTTTCTTCCTTGCAACGGGTAAACTGTTTCCTGTGTGAGACTAGCTGCACATACAACATAGGTCCAAGATCTTCGGCCCAACTCTGGAGAAAATTTCCTCTTTTATTTCCCTCAAGAGCTAAAATTGAGAGAGAGCACCGGATTCTCATAAAATTCTTATAGTAGCGCGAAAAGATCTTTCATCTGCCACCAGGACATGCCAAACATTCACACCTCAGCGCCATCCAAGTTTCCTCATCTTAAGCCGCAGGTTTATGACGGCATGAAGAAACTCGGGCCTTGGATGGCTGGCAGGTGTCTTTTGAGGCAGACATTTTCCTGTGTGGCTGACCGCAAATTTGGTTATCTCAAAGGCGCGAAAAGGGGGTTTGATGCGAAAAGGTGAATTTGGAATAAGGAGGGGGGGGGATGACACGCAGCTGCGTCAGTGTATTTAAGTATATACTAATGTATGGAGGTATTTAGACTTCTACAGGTATATAGGCTATTCCTAATATGAAAGGAAATGAAATAAATTCTGTAAAGATCCATATTCATTTTGTATCCTAAAACCTTCCATCAAAAGCTATAAAATTCCATAAACTCAATCGCTATTGAAAAGTAAAAAAAAAAAAAACACTAAAGAATACTCCATTGTTTTGTCTATTGGCTTCCAAGTTCCAAGCATCCAACAGCCTAACAGTTGAGTAATATAATTATGGAAACTAATTATAAAGTATCTAATAAATTAAGCATAATACAGTAAAAACAAATATTAGCCAGAATCGGCATTGGCTAGCAAGTATAAATAAGAATTGACATCGGAATCGGCACAACTCTAATTGGAATGTCCAGTATTGCTTATTGCTGATGATGCAAAAAATTTTAAGGAAATTAGATCACAAGAAGACATTGAATCAATGCAGAGGGACTTGAAAAAACTTGAAAATTGGAGTGTTAAATGATTGCTAGACTTTAATGCTGATAAATGTGTCACCATGCACATTGGTCACAGAAATCCACATAAAAACTATGCACTGCCAGAAGTAGTAGTAAATGCAGCAACTATTGGCTTGTTCAAGTCAAGGTTGGACAATTGTGATTATTGATGTTATATATGAATAGCAAAATAAATTTTGATAAATTTTTACATATTGATATGGAACTATTATTTAGTATTAAAAGGAGATTATATTCTAATGAATTTATTTTTGAGTGAACAATTTAAATTTTGTATTAAGTGTTTTGTGTGTCTACTCATCGTTGTAGTCAAGATGGGAGAAATAGAAGACAGTCTCTTAACCTCCCATGTTATTGAAATAGGTGTTTCATTAAAGGGGGGGGGTCTGGGGGGGCACAGCCCCCCCCCCGTATATAATCCTAATTGTATATAGACTAATGTCCTAACATTTACAGAGGGGAAATGATTTAACCAAATCATGTCAGCGCCTTTAATCGTTTTGCGAATTATAATGGTGGTGGGGGGGTGGGGTCTCACATCAGACGACTCAAATAAGAACATAAGAAAAGGAGACTGCAAAAGACCATTCATGGCCTACACTTGGCAGCTCCTGTTCCAGTCAACACACAAAAGATTTCTTACCAGAGAAAAGTCATCAACATTGTCACCCTTTACAGGAGTTTGTCAGATCTAATCTACAATATACATAAAATGCATCCAGAGGATTATGTCCATTCATGCAACTGCAAAATATAATCTCCCCACTCCTTAGAAAAATATATACATATGTACATAAAAAAAGTCAGTCCCATCTAGCGCATGAATATTCCGGTAGGGGTGAATGAAAATATTTACCAAAAAGACACTTTTTCGGCTGAGTCGCTAATCAACATATTTACCGTTCTGGGATAGATAAGTTGGATTTTAGCAAGTTATTTGAGTTGGAAAGGAGCAATAGGACTAGGGGGAAACCACTTCAAAATTAAAAAAAGAGGTGAAGGTTGGATGTTAGAAAATATTTTCTCACCAATAGAGTGGTAGATTACTGGAATAGTTTGCCATCTGAGACAGTAGACAGTCCAAACTTGAATGTATTCAAACGCAGATTAGTATATTATGATTGATTTGGATTTTGACGAGTCTTGACGATAATGCCTTTTGTTTTTGACACATTCCTATATATAGTTTGAATTGTATATTATAGATGCATGATCGGATACAATCCTATGGAGTTTAAATTGTATATTGTAGATGCATGATCTGACACAATCCTATGGATGCATTTTGCAGGAGGGTTTTGATGGATGCGGATGACCTTTGATAGGCCCTTATGGCTTTTGTCATCCGTGAAATTATGTTACATTGATATAACAGAAAAACACTGAAAATAGCCCACCAAATAAGCTAGAATCGCATCCATCCATAACCACAGCAAGAAGTCCACCTAAGAGAAAGATAACTCTGATTTTAAAACTCTGGAGCCAATCATAATTTGCCTCTTCCAGAAGATCCTTTGGTAATTCTGAAGATCCATACCCTGTGAGCTTTCCCACTCACATTCCCATAATATGGTAAATATGTAGACAAGCGCACTGGCCAATAAGACGTACTATTTTCGTCTGTGTTCCAAAATGTTTGACGTTTTTGGAGTAGATTTAAGGGGACGGCTCGTGTGGGGGTAAACACAAGGGGGGGGGGGACCACACTATGAATATCCTGAGTTTCATTAAATTGAGAGGGGGGTCTGGGGGCACAGCCCCTCAGTATAGAATCGTAATTGTTTATAGAATAATGTCTGGCTTTGTTCTGGAAGGTTGTCTTACAGGAAGCTCCTGATTCTCATTGTAAGATTGGGATATAATACTGATTTGGGTGTGTAGTTTTTCTTGTATTTATTTAATACACCAATCACTGTAATAAATATTAGTGATTAATACTTTTGGGGGAGATAACTGGCACCAATCCTGAGCAAGAATTTTTTTGGGTGAGTTAACTTTTTCCTTAGTAAATTTCTGAGAGTATGGCTTTTTGTATAGATGGTGAGAGCATGCCGTTTGAAAGTAGTGTGTATGTGGTGTGTGATGCATGTGGAGTTGAAAGGAGAGTGAATGTAACTGAATGCCGTGTGTGTTTTCTGGAAGGGGAGGTTAGGAGGTTGAATGATTTGGTGTTTGAGGTGAGAAGAGATGCAAGTGTGCGATTGAAGGGTGAGATTAGTGCTAAGAGTGTGGAAGATAGGGCTAGGACTGGGAACAGTGTGGAAGTTGTGAGTGATGATGAATGGTGGGTGAAAATGGATAGGATAGACAAGTTAGGGCATGTTAGGTGCGTGAATGAGAGGGACATAGAACCTGTTAAGTTGACTAACAGATTCAATGTCCTGAGAGAGGAAGAGTGTGAAAGTGATTTGCCTGGTGTGATTGTGGATGAAAGCAGGATGGGTGGTAGTGTGACTGAGAGCAGGAGGGAGGGTAATGTTAGGCCAAGACAGAATAGGAGAATGACTGAGGTGCTAGTGATGGGTGACTCTCAGATTAGGTATTTAGATAGGAAGTTGAGTGATAGCAAGTGGAAGGGAATGAGAGTTTGTCTGCCGGGGCTGGTGTAAGTGATGTTTGTGAGAGGTATGATAGGCTGGTTTCTGGGTGTGAGAGGGATGCAGTTATGATTACTCATGTGGGGGTGAATGATGTAAAGAAGGTGGGTTATGTGAGTTACGTGAGCAGTATAAAAAGTTAGTTGAAAGGATGAGTAAAAGCAGGGTAAAAGGTTGTTTCTGGTGTGCTTCCGAGATTGGATGAGGGGGTAGAATGGTTGTCGCGTGCAATTGGTTTGAATGAATTTGTTAAAGGACTGTGTGAGGAGTTAGGATTGGTGGTGGGAGATGTCTGGGGAGGGTTTTAGGGGAATAGGAAGTTGTATGCAATGGATGGGCTCCATCTTAGTCGGGCAGGTGTTGAGGTTCTATGGGGGGAGCTGGATAGTGTGATTAGGTCCTTACAGGTGGGAAACTAGAAGCTGTTAGAGGTAAGGGAATAACAGGAATAGAGGGCAGGTGTAGGAAATGGAAGGGATGCAGAGATAGAGGAATAGCTAAGGGAGAGGGCATACTGATGCGTTATAGGGGGACTAATGCACAAGTGAATGAGCAGATAACTAGGAATAAAAAAGCACAATGCAATGAAGATGGGAATAATAAAAAAAACTTAAAAATATACTACACAAATGGTCGGAGTATAAGGAATAAGATAGATCTCTTAAGAGCGTTAGCGAGTGAAGAGAATTTTGATATAATTGCGATAACAGAATCATGGCTTGATTTGGCAGGTAATCACTTTAAACCTGAGGTTGAGATTGAGGGCTTTAACATGTTCCATACAGATAGGAATAGGAAGAGAGGAGCAGGCGTTATTATTTATATTAGAGATAATCTCCAGTGTTGTGTAAACAGTACAATCAAATTAGATGATAACACAGAGTCATTATGGCTAAATGTAAAGGAAGGTAAAACAAGCTTGTCATAGGATTATTATACAGACCACCAAATCTTAGTAAGGAAGCTTCAAATGATATCAGTTAGTGGAGACAATAATCACCAGGAGGAAGAGATTACAATTGAAGAGGAGTATGAAAGAATAATTGAGCAATTAATTACAGGTCAGATCATTAACATTCCTTATAAGGAGATTAGGACTAAAAATAATGACCCAAAATGGATGACAGATAAAATTAAGCATTATATTGGCATTAAAAAGGGCATTTATAGGAAAATAAAAAATGGAGAGGATCACTTAAGGCAGAGATATAATGAACTAGCAAGAGATGTTAAAAAGTTAGTTAGAGTAGCAAGGAGAAATTATGAAATTAAAGTGGCAAATAGGGCAAAGGAAGATCCTAAAAGTTTTTATCAATTATACAAAACTAAGGTTAGAGATAAAATAGGCCCACTTATAGATTCCAATGGAGAATTAGTGAGTGATAGGGACTCAATGGCTGGAATGCTAAATGACTTTTTTCTCTCAGTATTTACACAGGAGGATACTCTAAATATACCCGAGGTGTCAATGATCTTTCGGGGTAATGATGAAGAGAAATTAAAGGATATCTTGATCACAAAGGAGATAGTGACAAAGGAAATTGATAAAATCAAAAGTAGTAAAGCACCCGGTCCTGATGAGGTCTTTCCTAGAATTTTGAAAGAATGTAAGGATGTGTTAAGTGAGCCCATAGCATGCATCTTTAGAAAATCATTGGAGAGTGGCATTGTGCCAGTGGCATGGAAGAAAGCCAATGTGATACCTATATTTAAGAAAGGGGATAAAACAAATATGTCTAATTACAGACCAGTAAGTTTGACATCAGTGGTAGGGAAAATGATGGAATCTATTATAGCAAGGAACATTAGGGATCACTTGGATAAGCATAAGTTGATAAAAGAATCACAGCATGGCTTTAGTAAGGGTAAATCCTGCCTGACTAATTTGCTGTCTTTTTATAGTAAGGTGTATGAAGCAGCAGATAAGGATGAAAACTATGATATTTTATACTTGGACTTTAGTAAGGCTTTTGATCGAGTGCCACACTTACGGCTTCTGAGCAAAGTTAAAGCACACGGGATCGATGGCAGTATATTTAGGTGGATTCAGTCATGGCTTGGTGACAGAGAGCAAAGAGTTAGTATAGATGGAGTTAAATCTGAGTGGGGGTGTGTTAGCAGTGGAGTTCCGCAAGGATCTGTTTTGGGTCCCTTGCTATTCTTAATTTATATTAATGATCTTGACATAGGTATAAGTAGTGACCTGAGTAAATTTGCTGATGATACTAAGCTAGGTAGGGCCATTAGGGCTGATTCTGATGCTGTTGTAATGCAGGAGGAATTGACCATTCTGTCCAATTGGGCTGAGAAATGGCAAATGAAGTTTAACATAGACAAATGTAGTGTACTTAGTATAGGTAGAAATAATCCACTGAATAGTTATAAATTAAATGGGAGAAATTTAGGGAGGACCGATTGTGAGAGGGACTTGGGTATTTTGGTAAGTTCAGACCTTCGTCCTAGAAAGCAATGCCTAAATGCTAAGAATAAAGCTAATAGGATATTGGGATTCATTAGGAGGAGTGTAAGCAATAAGAGTGCTGAAGTCATTCTAAAACTGTATCTGGCGCTAGTTAGGCCTCATCTAGACTATGCAGTACAATTTTGGTCACCATATTATAGGAAGGATATTGATTTGCTTGAGTCTGTGCAGAGAAGGATGACAAAGATGATTGGTGGGCTAAGGAACTTACCTTATGGTGAAAGGCTCAGAAAACTAAATCTACATACATTGGAAAGGAGAAGAGTCAGAGGGGGATTGATTGAAGTCTTCAAATGGGTAAAAGGATATAATAAAGGGGATCTGGGTAAGGTTCTTATACTTAGTGAACATGACAGGACACGTAGCAATGGGTTTAAGCTTGATAAGTATAGGTTTAGGAAGGAGATTGGGAGGAATTGGTTTACAAATCGTGTGGTAGATGAATGGAATAGGCTCACTAGACATGTGATAGAAGCCTCCTCTCTGGGTAGTTTTAAGAATAGATTAGATAAATATATGAATGAAGCTGCTAGATGGGACTGACTTTTTTATGTACATATGTATATATTTTTCTAAGGAGTGGGGAGATTATTTTGCGGTTGCATGAATGGACATAATCCTCTGGATGCATTTTATGTATATTGTAGATTAGATCTGACGAACTCCTGTAAAGGGTGACAATGTTGATGACTTTTCTCTGGTAAGAAATCTTTTGTGTGTTGACTGGAACAGGAGCTGCCAAGTGTAGGCCATGAATGGTCTTTTGCAGTCTCCTTCTTTTCTTATGTTCTTATGTTCAAATCTTCTGTGGCAGGAGATTGAACGGGCATGTAGAAGTAAGCATGTGTGTATAATGGGCGATTTTAATTACAGAAATATAGACTGGGAAGCTCTTGTGGGTGATCAGGAGGCTGAGGAATTTTTCAATGTTGTCCAAGATAATTTTCTGAGGCAGATTATTAACGAACCCACTAGAGGTAATAATATACTGGATTTAGTTCTGACAAATAGGAAAGAAGTTATTAAGGATACTGAGATTGGAGGAAATTTGGGTAATAGTGACCATTGTGAAATTAGATTCAAGATGAAATGGAATGGTATTGATAGTAGCATGAACAATATTAAAATTCCTGACTTTAGAAGAGCAAATTATAATGGGCTAAGGACTTACCTGGAGGCAGTTGTACAGAAAGCAGGCAATGAAATCAATTCAGGAATAGATTCAATGATATCAGTTAGTGGAGACAATAATCACCAGGAGGAAGAGATTACAATTGAAGAGGAGTATGAAAGAATAATTGAGCAATTAATTACAGGTCAGATGATAACATTCCATATAAGGAGATTAGGACTAAAAATAATGACCCAAAATGGATGACAGATAAAATTAAGCATTATATTGGCATTAAAAAGGGCATTTATAGGAAAATAAAAAATGGAGAGGATCACTTAAGGCAGAGATATAATGAACTAGCAAGAGATGTTAAAAAGTTAGTTAGAGTAGCAAGGAGAAATTATGAAATTAAAGTGGCAAATAGGGCAAAGGAAGATCCTAAAAGTTTTTATCAATTATACAAAACTAAGGTTAGAGATAAAATAGGCCCACTTATAGATTCCAATGGAGAATTAGTGAGTGATAGGGACTCAATGGCTGGAATGCTAAATGACTTTTTTCTCTCAGTATTTACACAGGAGAATACTCTAAATATACCTGAGGTGTCAATGATCTTTCGGGGTAATGATGAAGAGAAATTAAAGGATATCTTGATCACAAAGGAGATAGTGACAAAGGAAATTGATAAAATCAAAAGTAGTAAAGCACCCGGTCCTGATGAGCTCTTTCCTAGAATTTTAAAAGAATGTAAGGATGTGTTAAGTGAGCCCCTAGCATGCATCTTTAGAAAATCATTGGAGAGTGGCATTGTGCCAGTGGCATGGAAGAAAGCCAATGTGATACCTATATTTAAAAAGGGGATAAAACAAATGTCTAATTACAGACCAAGTTTGACATCAGTGGTAGGGAAAATGATGGAATCTATTATAGCAAGGAATATTAGAGATCACTTGGATAAGCATAAGTTGATAAAAGAATCACAGCATGGCTTTAGTAATGGTAAATCCTGTCTAACTAATTTGCTGTCTTTTTATAGTAAGGTGTATGAAGCAGCAGATAATGATGAAAACTATGATATTTTATACTTGGACTTTAGTAAGGCTTTAAATCGAGTGCCACACTTACGGCTTCTGAGCAAAGTTAAAGCACACGGGATCGATGGCAGTATATTTAAGTGGATTCAGTCATGGCTTGGTGACAGACAGCAAAGAGTTAGTATAGATGGAGTTAAATCTGAGTGGGGGTGTGTTAGCAGTGGAGTTCCGCAAGGATCTGTTTTGGGCCCCATGCTATTCTTAATTTATATTAATGATTTTGACATAGGTATAAGTAGTGACCTGAGTAAATTTGCTGATGATACTAAGCTAGGTAGGGCCATTAGGACTGATTCTGATGCTGTTGTAATGCAGGAGGAATTGACCATTCTGTCCAATTGGGCCGAGAAATGGCAAATGAAGTTTAACATAGACAAATGTAGTGTACTTAGTATATGTAGAAATAATCCATTGAATAGTTATAAATTAAATGGGAGAATTTTAGGGAGGACCGATTGTGAGAGGGACTTGGGTATTTTGGTAAGTTCAGACCTTCATCCTAGAAAGCAATGCCTTAATGCTAAGAATAAAGCTAATAGGATATTGAGATTCATTAGGAGGAGTGTAAGCAATAAGAGTGCTGAAGTCATTCTAAAACTGTATCTGGCGCTAGTTAGGCCTCATCTAGACTATGCAGTACAATTTTGGTCACCATATTATAGGAAGGATATTGATTTGCTTGAGTCTGTGCAGAGAAGGATGACAAAGATGATTGGTGGGCTAAGGAACTTACCTTATGGTGAAAGGCTCAGAAAACTAAATCTACATACATTGGAAAGGAGAAGAGTCAGAGGGGAATTGATTGAAGTCTTCAAATGGGTAAAAGGATATAATAAAGGGGATCTGGGTAAGGTTCATATACTTAGTGAGCATGACAGGACACGTAGCAATGGGTTTTAGCTTGATAAGTATAGGTTTAGGAAGGAGATTGGGAGGAATTGGTTTACAAATCGTGTGGTAGATGAATGGAATAGGCTCACTAGACATGTGATAGAAGCCTCCTCTCTGGGTAGTTTTAAGAATAGATTAGATAAATATATGGATGAAGCTGCTAGATGGGACTGACTTTTTTATGTACATATGTATATATTTTTCTAAGGAGTGGGGAGATTATATTTTGCGGTTGCATGAATAGACATAATCCTCTGGATGCATTTTATGTATATTGTAGATTAAATCTGATGAACTCCTGTAAAGGGTGACAATGTTGATGACTTTTCTCTGGTAAGAAATCTTTTGTATGTTGAATGGAACAGGAGCTGCCAAGTGTAGGCCATGAATGGTCTTTTGCAGTCTCCTTTTCTTATGTTCTTATGAGGTGAATGCTTTAACTACATCATGTCAGCGCCTTTAATCATTTTGCAAATTATAATAGGGGTTGGGGTATGACATCAGAAATGATTGATTCGGATGAACGATAATATTTACACAAAATAATGGTAATTGTGTAGACAATGGCCGGATTGTGGGCCTACTTTTCATTGTTACTATTTTAGAGGTGAAATCGAAGAATTTTATGGCAATTTTCATTTTTATACTGGGGGCTATACCCCCAGACCCCAACTCAAAGGATTGAAACTCAGGGTCATCGCAGTGTTTTTCCCGCGGCGAGCCGACGCTCAAAATAATTGCATCAAAACACCCAGTTTTTGTTCATTTTGAGCTGTGCAGAATAATTCGGACACTCACGTGTTGATTTGAATAGCCCATAGGCTTCGAGAAACGCTACACATTTCTCATTGTCGGTTAAAATAGCACCAAAACATTTGAATAGGTAAGGAACAAACTTTGCAAGAAAATGACATTTTGACAAATGAGTGGGAAACGGCGTGGGTGGTCGTTTAAATATGAGAGGAGCGGATGGAAAGGTAGTTCCTTTTTCCCCGGAAAATTCTTGACTTTTTTTTTACTGAAATTGACCATTTGTGTTTCTTGAACTACACATATATAGTAATAAAAACACTAATACTGAACGCATCCATTTGTAACAATAATCAAAATGAAGGTCGTAAAAAAACCTTTAAAAAAATCTAAGAAAATAAATAAATACGGAAGAGAAAAAATTGAATGTTTTTTTCGTCTGAATTAAGATGTGACTTCATTAACACCAAAATATGGTTTAATCGAGCATTAAACAATGGGAAATTAAGTAACAAGTAAATAAAAAAACTAAATAATGTCAGGCATTGGGTAGGTAGGATATATAGAAAAGAAATAAGGGGGAAAAAACATCTAAAATATAAGAAAAACAAAGTTTTGATCAATATAAAAAGCCTTGAAACAAATAGAGCTTTCTGATTGGTCATTTATGAAACTGAATACATTCGCAAAACGAGGCCTATTTATAACCTACCATGTTGCCAGTAAGAAGTTGTTATCGTTCACAGTAAACAAAAAAATATGAAAACAAAATAAAAAACAATAAAAGACATCAAAAAACCTTACCTAACTTAGAAAAAAACTATAAACGAGCAGAGCGCAGATATTTAGTAAATAGTTACAAATCCCCAAAACAACAAAAAAATATAATGCAGATATTGTTCACCTCTGACGTCATAAGAGATATGCTGTAGCCCAAAATTGTAGCCGACTATCAGCGCCATCTACCGTGCGCCCCGAATTTGAAGTATTACCAATATTTTTTCCGGGGGGCTACTCATCTACATGTTTACCCATAATATTTCGGTAAATATGTAGATTAGTGGCCCGGCCAGAAAAAAATTTGTGTGTAAATATTATCGTTCGCTCGTGTCGGAATATTCATGCGCGCTTGAGTCCTTTTCAAATTATTATTCTATAAACAATTAGGATTATATACTGGGGGGCTGTGCCCCCCAGACCCCCCCCAATTTAATGAAACTCAGGATCATCCTAGTGTAGTCCCCCCATTGTGTTTACCCCCACACGAACCGTCAACTTAAATGTACTCCAAAAACGTGAAACATTTTGGAACACGGACGAAATAGTACGTCCCATCGTTCGCGCTGATAATCTACATATTTACCAATATTTCTTCCACTTCCTAACATGTTTCACCCAACTGTGCGATTAACTTGTTTTATTAATTGTTCCTGAGGACGAGCGAACTGAGGGGGGGGTATGGGGGGGCTACAACACACCCCCATATAGTAACCCATAATACAGCTCGCGGGGTATGATCTTCAGGTTTACCGAACCTTTGTATCTGTGAGAAACCTCACCAAATTAACCTAATACTACTCTGTTTCATGTCTTTGTCAGTATTAATGGAATTTCACCATAGTTATTCACAGAGCTAATACTAAATATTCAACACCATCTACTAAATATGATACTCATTTGGGTAAGCACAATGGCAGTCTAAAGGCATATAGTAAAATTTTAAAATACCGAACTTTCTTGCAATCAAACAGGGAGGCTGTCTTACCAAAGAACGCACTCCAAAATCGTGAACTTAGCCTGGGTAGGCAAGTATATGGGAAATAAGAGTAAAAGACGATATTTCACCAATTATAGTTAAGCAAAAGCTAACCAGTAGAAACATCTGAGGTTATATGTTACTTATAAACACCAAAACAAGATCAAATGGGAGTAAACGAGGGACGAATCTGAAGCCAGTAAAAATATTTCGTTTGGAAATCATTTCAATTTCAAAATGAAACCTAAGCGACCAATGGGAACGAAGCTTACAAAAGCAGGTTAGGAAATTAAAGTAAATGACAAAGGCTGGCACACAAAGAAGAAGATGAAGAATTATATTGTGTTCAAATAGTTTTTTTAGAGGATATTTATCAATAGAATTTTTTCCGAAAAACAATTAGTCCTTTTTAAGTGATATAAAATTGATCGAAAGTAATAATAAAATACTATAATAAATGCAAATACTAAATTTAACTTTGACATAACATAACATAATTTCACGGATGACAAAAGCCACAAGGGCCTATCAAAGGTCATCCGCATCCGTCAAAAGCCACCCACAAAAAGCACCATCACCAGGGGAAGACAAAATCAAAGTCCCAGGAAAACTACATCCAGAGGATTGCGTCCAGAAACAAGGGTATCACTAATCAAGGCTTGTCAAGAACTAAATCATGCAGCTATAGATATATACAAACAATATTGTTAAATACAAAACTTAGGAACCATCACAACATTCCCTCCCCATCAACTCATCCAACTTACTCTTAAATACATTTAAATTTGGACTACCTCCTACCCTCTGCGGCAATTTTTTCAAGAAGTCTACCACTCTATTGGTGACAAAATATTTTCTTAAATCCAACCTACACCCTTGCTTTTTAATTTTCAAGTGGTGACCTCAGTCCGATTTCCATCATCATACTCAAAAAACTTGCTAACATCCAATTTATCTATCCCAGAAATTTTTTTAAAGAGCTCAATCATATCCCCTCTCACACACCTCCTTTCGAACGAGAACATATTTAATACCCTCAGTCTATCTATATATTCAAGGTGCCTGGGGAAGGAATAATAAGAACAGAAGAAAAGAAGGAGACTGCAGAAGACCATTCATGGCCTACACTTGGCAGCTCCTGTTCCATTCAACATACAAAAGATTTCTTACCAGAGAAAAGTCATCAACATTGTCACCCTTTACAGGAGTTCGTCAGATCTAATCTACAATATACATAAAATGCATCCAGAGGATTATGTCCATTCATGCAACCGCAAAATATAATCTCCCCACTCCTTAGAAAAATATATACATATGTACATAAAAAAGTCAGTCCCATATATTTATCTAATCTATTCTTAAAACTACCCAGAGAGGAGGCTTCTATCACATGTCTAATGAGCCTATTTCATTCATCTACCACAAGATTTGTAAACCAATTCCTCCCAATCTCCTTCCTAAACCTATACTTATCAAGCTTAAACCCATTGCTACGTGTCCTGTCATGTTCACTAAGTATAAGAACCTTACCTAGATCCCCTTTATTATATCCTTTTATTCATTTGAAGACTTCAATCAATTCCCCTCTGACTCTTCTCCTTTCCAATGTATGTAGATTTAGTTTTCTGAGCCTTTCACCATAAGGTAAGTTCTTTAGCCCACTAATTATCTTTGTCATCCTTCTCTGCACAGACTCAAGCAAATCAATATCCTTCCTATAATATGGTGACCAAAATTGTACTGTATAGTCTAGATGAGGCCTAACTAGCGCCAGATACAGTTTTAGAATGACTTCAGCACTCTTATTGCTTACACTCTTCCTAATGAATCCCAATATCCTATTAGCTTTATTCTTAGCATTTAGGCATTGCTTTCTAGGACGAAGGTCTGAACTTACCAAAATACCCAAGTCCCTCTCACAATCGGTCCTCCCTAAAATTCTCCCATTTAATTTATAACTATTCAATTGATTATTTCTACATATACTAAGTACACTACATTTGTCTATGTTAAACTTCATTTGCTATTTCTCGGCCCAATTGGACAGAATGGTCAATTCCTCCTGCATTACAACAGCATCAGAATCAGCCCTAATGGCCCTACCTAGCTTAGTATCATCAGCAAATTTACTCAGGTCACTACTTATACCTATGTCAAGATCATTAATATAAATTAAGAATAGCAAGGGACCCAAAACAGATCCTTGCGGAACTCCACTGCTAACACACCCCCACTCAGATTTAACTCCATCTATACAAACTCTAAGCTGTCTGTCACCAAGCCATGACTGAATCCACTTAAATATACTGCCATCGATCCCGTGTACTTTAACTTTGCTCAGAAGCCGTAAGTGTGGCACTCGATATAAAGCCTTACTAAAGTCCAAGTATAAAATATCATAGTTTTCATCATTATCTGCTGCTTCATACACCTTACTATAAAAAGACAGCAAATTAGTCAGACAGGATTTACCCTTACTAAAGCCATGCTGTGATTCTTTTATCAACTTATGCTTATCCAAGTGATCTCTAATATTCCTTGCTATAATAGATTCCATCATTTTCCCTACCACTGATGTCAAACTTGCTGGTCTGTAATTAGACATATTTGTTTTATCCCCTTTCTTAAATATAGGTATCACATCGGCTTTCTTCCATGCCACTGGCACAATGCCACTCTCCAATGATTTTCTAAAGATGCATGCTAGGGGCTCACTTAACACATCCTTACATTCTTTCAAAATTCTAGGAAAGACCTCATCAGGACCGGGTGCTTTACTACTTTTGATTTTATCAATTTCCCCTGTCACTATCTCCTTTGTGATCAAGGTATCCTTTAATTTCTCTTCATCATTACCCGAAAGATCATTGACAGCTCGGGTATATTTAGAGTATCCTCCTGTGTAAATACTGAAAGAAAAAAGTCATTTAGCATTCCAGCCATTGAGTCCCTATCACTCACTAATTCTCCATTGGAATCTATAGGTGGCCTATTTTATCTCTTACCTTAGTTTTATATAATTGATAAAAACTTTTAGGATCTTCCTTTGCCCTATTTGCCACTTTAATTTCATAATTTCTCCTTGCTACTCTAATTAACTTTTTAACATCTCTTGCTAGTTCATTATATCTCTGCCTTAAGTGATCCTCTCCATTTTTTATTTTCCTATAAATACCCTTTTTAATGCCAATATAATGCTTAATTTTATCTGTCATCCATGTTGGGTCATTATTTTTAGTCCTAATCTCCTTATATGGAATGTTAATCATCTGACCTGTAATTAATTGCTCAATTATTCTTTCACACTCCTCTTCAATTGTAATCTCTTCCTCCTGGTGATTATTGTCTCCACTAACTGATATCATTGAATCTATTCCTGATTTGATTTCATTGCCTGGTTTCTGTACAACTGCCTCCAGGTAAGTCCTTAGCCCATTATAATTTGCTCTTCTAAAGTCAGGAATTTTAATATTGTTCATGCTACTATCAATACCATTCCATTTCATCTTGAATCTAATTTCACAATGGTCACAATAACCCAAATTTCCCCCAATCTCAGTATCCTTAATAACTTCTTCCCTATTTGTCAGAACTAAATCCAGTATATTATTACCTCTAGTGGGTTCGTTAATAATCTGCCTCAGAAAATTATCTTGTACAACATTCAAAAATTCCTCAGCCTCCTGATCACCCACAAGAGCTTCCCAGTCTATATTTCTGTAATTAAAATCGCCCATTATACACACATGCTTACTTCTACATGCCCGTTCAATCTCCTGCCACAGAAGATTTGAAGCTTCCTTACTAAGATTTGGTGGTCTGTATAATAATCCTATGACAAGCTTGTTTTACCTTCCTTTACATTTAGCCATAATGACTCTGTGTTATCATCTAATTTGATTGTACTGTTTACACAACACTGGAGATTATCTCTAATATAAATAATAACGCCTGCTCCTCTCTTCCTATTCCTATCTGTATGGAACATGTTAAAGCCCTCAATCTCAACCTCAGGTTTAAAGTGATTACCTGCCAAATCAAGCCATGACTCTGTTATCGCAATTATATCAAAATTCTCTTCACTCGCTAACGCTCTTAAGAGATCTATCTTATTCCTTATACTCCGACCATTTGTGTAGTATATTTTAAAGGTTTTTTTATTATTCCCATCTTCATTGCATCGTGCTTTTTTATTCCTAGTTATCTGCTCTTTCACTTGTGCATTAGTCCCCCTATAACACATCAGTATGCCCTCTGCCCTAGCTATTCCTCTATCTCTGCATCCCTTCCATTTCCTACACCTGCCCTCTATTCCTGTTATTCCCTTACCTCTAACAGCTTCTAGTTTCCCACCCGTAAGGACCTAATCACACTATCCAGCTCCCCCCATAGAACCTCAACACCTGCCCGACTAAAATGGAGCCCATCCATCGCATACAACCTCCTATTCCCGTAAAACCCACCCCAGACATCTACAAACGCCAATCCTAACTCCTCACATAGTCCTCTCACAAATTCATTCAAACCAATTGCACGCGACAACCATTCTACCCCCACATCCAATCTCGGAAGCACACCAGAAACAACACCTTTTACTCATCCTTTCAACTAACCTTTTATACTGCTCACGTAACTCACATGTACCCACCATCTTTACATCATTCACTCCCACATGCGTAATCACAACTGCATCTCTCTCACACCCAGAAACCAGCCTATCATACCTCTCACAAACATCACTTACACCAGCACCCGGCAGACAAACTCTCATTCCCTTCCACTTGCTATCACTCAACTTCCTATCTAAATACCTAATCTGAGAGTCACCCATCAATAGCACCTCATTCATTCTACTATTCTGTCTTGGACTAACATTACTCTTCCTCCTGCTCTCAGTCACACTACCACTCATCCTGCTTTCATCCACAATCACACCAGGCAAATCACTTTCACACTCTTCCTCTCTCAGGACTTTGAATCTGTTAGTCAACCTAACAGGTTCTATGTCCTTCCTTTTCAAACACCTAATCTGTCCTAACTTATCTATCCTATCCATTTTCCCCCACTTGCATCATCACTCACAACTTCCACACTGTTTTCAGTCCTAGCCCTATCTTTCACCCTCTTGTCACTAATCTCACCCTTCAATCGCACACTTGCATCTCTTCTCACCTCAAACACCAAATCATTCAACCTCTTACATTCCCCACTCAACCTCCTAACCTCCCCTTCCAGAAAACACACACGGCATTTAGTTACATTTACTCTCCTTTCAATTCCACATACATCACACACCACATACACACTAATTTCAAACGGCATGCTCTCACCATCTATACAAACAGCTATATACTCTCAGAAATTTACTAAGGACAAAGTTAACACTCACCCCCCAAAAATTCTTGCTCAGGATTGCTGCCAGTTATCTTCCCCAAAAGTATTAATCACTAATGTATTTATTACACAGTGATTGATGTATTAAATAAATACAAGAAAGACTACACACGCAAATCAGTATTATATCCCAATCTTACAATGAGAATCAGGAGCTTTCTGTAAGACAACCTTCCAGAACAAAGCCAGACAGCCAACTGTGTTGCCCTCCGTTACACTGACTCGATAAGGTTAATATCGTGTCTAAAATGTGGGGACCATGCCTGTATACAGTACTCTAGATGTGGCCTAACATAAGAGTTATAGAGTTTAAGAATAACCTCCTTACTTTTGTAACTGACATTTTTCTTAATGAAACCCAGCACTCTATTTGCCCCATTTCTTGCTTCAATACACTGCTTAGAAAACCTTAATGACTTATCTATTACTACTCCTAGATCTTTCTCATCCTCTACTGAGCTCAGCCAATGCTCATCCATTTCATAGTTAAATTCTCTATTATCTTTTCCCATGTTAATAACTTTGCACTTATCAAGGTTGAAAGTCATTTGCCACTTATGTGCCCAGGATAACAATTTATTTAAATCCCCCTGCACTTTAAAATTATCATCAATATCTTTAACTACAGCTGCTAATTTGGTATCATCCGCAAAAATTGACACTTTATTATTAACTGCCTCCCCAAGATCGTTTATATAGATGACAAATAATAATGGACCGAGAACTGATCACTGAGGAACCCCACTGATAACATCCCTCCACTCTGACTTTACACCATTTAGCACTACCCTTTGCTTCCTGTCTTTCAGCCACTCAGATATCCAATCCCACCCAATTGTGGGTGGGATTTGACAGATGCAGATGCGCTTGTGGTTTTTGTCATCCATAAAATTATGTTATGTTATGTTATGTTACTAGTTATAACACGTGTGATAAAAAAAGCAGCCACTAATTAAATGAAAAGTTGAATGTATCAAATAATGAATCAGTAAATAGTATAGGAACAGCCAGGGCTGGATTTAGATTTGATAAGGCCCTAAATAATTTTAAGTTAAAGGTTAATAATTATTTCACTATTAATATACTTCTTATTAATAAGCTATTTGAGATAATATGGCTCTTTATATGTCCAGATGTCCTACGTCAGCGACAAATTGTCACTGTTTTTGTGTTTAATATGTTATACGGTAATTTTTGGACCTAATAAATATCTAAAGACATATGCACTTGGCAAAATATGTATTTTATCAAAGTAATTGTTGAACTGAAATACAATTAATAAGAAGTATATTAATAGTGAAATAATTATTAACCTTCAACTGAAAATTATTTTTTATTCACAACAAACTTAATAATGCAAAAACTTTGGTAAAAAAACAAAAGTTCTTTTAGAAACACAATTCACAGAGGCTTATAACCTAGTCCCTAGAAACTTGCTATGACTAATTATAAAGGATAACCTCCCCAAAACGGGCCCCAACTTTCGATAGGCCTCATTTCTTAATTTTCTGCAAGGATCGAATGAAACTTTGGTGATAACTAGTTTATTGTGTTTAAAAACATCATATCAAAACATGAGTCGTTGGACTTTTCTACTTCATTCTAGAGCACGTGTTCGAGATCACCTCCATTTAGCTCTGTGCACTTCTTGAGACGCAGCACAAAGTAGTCCATGACGTCCTTAAAAACTGTCCGACTAATGGCTCTGATCAACTCCCTGATGGCTTCCTTGAGTTCCTTAATGGTCCTGGGTCTCCCCCCGTACACTTTGTCTTTAAGGTAACCCCAGAGAAAGAAATCTCGGGGGGCTAAGGTTTTGGATGTGAGGTGTCCACTCAAAATCAGTCTTGACACTGATCACACTGACACCAAAGTTCTGTTACAGGCAATCTTGGTCCAGGTTTGAGGTGTGAGAGCCTGCTCCATCTTACTGGAACCAGAACTTCCCCATAAGCGACGGGAACAGGGTCTACAGCTCCCTGCTGAAGATTTTGACGACCTCAACATACCGCTCCTTGGTGACTGTCCCTGTCGCGCCAGATTCACCAAAGAAGAATGGTCCGATGATGCCTCTGGTTGAGATTGCAGTCTATACCTTGCACTTAGGGGAGTGTAGGGGCTTGGGAGCTACCTGATTTGGTCTGGAGGTCCCCCAGAAGACATTTGTATTCGAGTTTACCTTTCCTTCAAGATGGAAGTGAGCTTCATCTGAGGTCCAAAGGAGGTTAAGGAAAGTTGGGGTCTCCTAAATTTTCTCCAGTATCTTGACTGCCATAGCCTTTCTCTGCTCCTTTTCTGGGGCTGTAAGGGTCTGCTTCGTCTGTATTCTGTATGGTTAGGACTTTACATCTATTACTAGCACTCTCCTGCAAGTCTCACGAGATATACCGAGGGACTGACTTCGCTTGCGCACAGAGCGAGCGTTTTGGATTCTGCTGAACTGACTCTTTCACGCTCTTGACCAGCTCAGCTGTACGCTTCCTGGGGCGTCCTGAATGGCTTGGACGGTTGCCACTGGCTGCATTGAGGTTCTCCACTGTCCCATAGTTCTCGAAGTGGTCCATCCAGTCCTAGATTCTGCTCTTGGGTTAGGCTTTTTCACATTCGAACTGATGCACAAAAGTATCCTGCACCTTCTTGAACGAGCCTGTCTTGTAGTAATGTTTGACGCAGTATATTTTTTTCTGGAGTTCCCATTGAGATCTAGTTGTGTTCACAGGCGTTGCTTCTGTTATACCCTGCAAAGTAAGGGTGATTAGTGAATGAATGGAAGATATATCACAAAAAGTGTGTGCAGGCCCGTTTTTTTTAGGGGGGAGGGGTCACCCAGCTCCCTTTTCAGTAGGATTCGTGAACCTTCCTATTGATGACAATTTTCATAGGGTATTCATGCCCTTCATTATGAAATTCGGTCTCAGTAATTAATTTCAAATATTCACCGGTGTATTTATGCATCTACCCAATACCCATTAAATTATATAATTTTAATAAGATTTATTTTATACCGTCCATACAAAGAGAACACAAACATGATCTAAACTAAAATACTTTCTTTCTTGCCTTTGCCATAGCAAAGTTACTGATGATATCATCAAATGATAAACTGCGTAGTTTGTCACTTTCCATGCACATGAGACTGAGGGGACGAAATTTATCTTGAGTCATTGTTGTTCTAATTCATTTTTTGTATCCTCTTCAGCTGGGAAAAGGATAATTCTCCAGAGCAATTTTTTTATCATTAATTTTTTTGGGGGGGCCCCAAGAAATTAGAAACCAAATACGTCATCTGCAAAACTGTTGCACTATGTAGGTTTTATTTATTTATTTTTTTATCGTATATTTTGGAGATGTATACCCCTTTTTTTCTTTCAATTATTTTGAGGCCCTAAGTTATAGCTTGTATAGCTTATACGTAAATCCGGCACCGGGAACAGCCTATATAAATGAGGAAGATAGAAACAGAGAAGAGGCTAAGTTAAATGTAATTTATTCAGAAGAACAAAACAACATATCGCCCATCTTCATTGCCAAAGAGGAGGAAACATGCTGCACGCATAGCCATAAGTTGTTGTTTTTGTATTTACGGCAAAACTGCTTGAAATATCTTCCTTCTGAGATATGTCAGTTCACCACTATCCATTTATGATGACTTATAAGAATTATTTCAGTTCACACCATTCTAAGAAAATAGATTTTTACTTCGTGTGTATACCCCTATTCAGTTAAATCCCCATTATACTATATATATATAATTATCACGCGTCAAAAGGCGTTGCCATGTTATTTATTGGCGTTTTGTGAATCTCAGATTTGTAATAAGCACTGCTCCCAAATATTATTAATATTTATTTTCCGTTCTTTAATTCATTCATTCATTAACATTTTAATTCTGATTTCGTCTCTTACTTGAATGAGAACAATTCTCAGTTAAGGCGAGTTCATCTTGTTTTCAAAGAACAAGAGTTCGGATTGACTAGATTTATTTAATCCATCTATCTATTTCTTTGTTCTTGGGCTAACAATCGTGTTAAGCTATTATTATACTGTTGGGACAATATAATTAGATTAAAATTCACAAAAGAATCTCGTGAGTAAGCAATGCAGACAACAAGGCCGACAATGAAAATGAAAGGAAATTTCCGAGGAATTTCAAACTTTATTTCAAATTAATTAGCAAAGATATAAAATGGAATTATTGTTTTATTTTCCACGTGGGCTTTTGGTGCATATATAATATATATGCACCAAAAGCCCATATATAATATGTATGTATATATCGTGCAGGTACCCAAATTTATAGCTATTTATTACCATTGTAAACTCATCTGTAGAATGACGCGAGACGTTTATGGGCAGGGGGACGGGGGGGGAGGAAGGGAAAAAATACTTATTGCGGAGCGACCAACCAGGACAAATGGACATGCCTCAGTGATTGGATACCATTGAGGATCGATAATAATAATAACTTAGATAAATAAACAGATAGAGAGTATGTGTTTGGTTAAACTTATATAAGATGAGTTTTATCATTATAGAACTTAATTTGACCGCGCTCCTCTTAGAGAAATTTCTTATTCCCTCTGATATCTATGGGGCATGCTGTGTGGCCCTGGGGTAATGGGGTATGCTGTGTAAGTTTTGGGGTTCTGTTTGGTAGCTACATTTTGATTCTTCTGGGAATACCTTGTACGTAAAGCAGTGATTCCAGAGGGTAGAGAGTTTTACATAACATAACGTAATTTCACGGATGACAAAAGCTACAAGGGCCTATCAAAGGTCATCCGCATCTGTCAAAACCCACCCACAAAATGCATCCATAGGATTGTGTCCAATCATGCATCTACAATATACAATTAGAACCATCCACAGGAATGTGTCAAAAACAAAAAGCATTATCATCAAGACTCGTCAAAATCCAAATCAATCATAATATACAATAATAAAAAAACTGCATCCACAGGAATGATGAGTCCAGAATACCCCTCAAAGTTAACCCCCTCTCCCCATAAAATCATCTAATCTCCGTTTGAATACATTCAAGTTTGGACTGTCTACCGTCTCAGATGGCAAACTATTCCAGTAATCTACCACTCTATTGGGGAAAAAATATTTTCTAACATCCAGTCTGCACCTCTGTTTTTTTAATTTTTAAGTTGTGACCCCTGGTCCTATTACTACTTTCCTACTCAAATAACTTGCAAAAATCCAACTTATCCATCCCAGAACAGATTTTAAAAAACTCAATCATATCTCCCCTCACACATCTTCTCTCAAATGAGAACATATTTAGTACCCTGTCTATCTTCATATTCAAGGTGCTTCAAGGAAGGTATTATTTTTATTGCCCTCATTTGTACTGACCTTAGCAGGTTGATGTCATTTCTGAAATGTGGTGACCATGCTTGTAAACAGTACTCTAATGTGGCCTAACATACGAGTTGCATAGTATAAGGGTGACCTCTTTACTCTTGTAGCTAACATTTCTCTTAATGTATCCTAGCACCCTATTTGCTCTAATTTTTGCCTCAATAAACTGCTTTGAAAACTTGAGTTACCTATCTACTACTACGCCTAAGTCCTTCTCGTCTTCAACTGAATTCAGCCAAATGCCTATCCATTTCCTAGCTAAATTCCCTATTATTTCTTCCCATGTTAAGAACTTTTCATTTTTTAAGGTTAAAATTCATCTACACTTCTGAGCCTAAGCTAATAACTTATTTAAGTCATTCTGCACTTTAAAGCTACCCTCAACTTCTTTGACTACAGCTGCCAATTTAGTGTCATCAGCAAAAATTGTCACTCTGCTATTTTCAGCCTCCCCAAAATCATTTATATAAACTATGAATAATAAAGGGCCTAGAACGGATCCCTGAGGTACGCCACTGATAACGTTCCTCCATTGTGACCTCACCCCATTCAGCACAACTCTCTGTTTACAGTCTTTCAGCCATTCAGTTATCCAATTCAAAACTTTACCATATATCCCATACATTTTTAATTTGTGAACTAGTCTCCTATGTGGAACCTTATCATGTAATTCTTAAAATTTTCTTGTATTCGAATTAGAGTTCAATTCGCTGAAGATGGTCATTGTTAATGACCGAAACGTCCGGAAAATGAAATGTTTGGAGCTATCACATAGGTCTTCATATTCCTCATATATATATATATATATATATATATATATATATATATATATATATATATATATATATATATGCCAAAAAAACATAGGAAAATAAAAGGAGGATTCTAATACTTTCGAACTTGTTCAGTTCATTCGCAAGGAATGAACTGGCATGTGTGACTTTTGAAGATGAGGAAGCAATTCCCAAAGCTGACGTTTTTCAAGCTTTTTTTAAGAAATCGATCTCGCTATTCTTCTGATTTTATTGAAAAATTTATGTTTCAACATGTACAGACTTCCTGGAACCAGACTTGAGAGATTGCACTGAATTACAAAGAATTAAACTTATTAACAATTTCAAAAGTTTTACAAAAACAAATATGTTAATTCAAGTAAATATGTTAATTAAAAATAACGGTTAATTTAGGGTTTATGCCTACCCTCGAATTTTGTGGGCGCTTTGTTATAAATATCTCTATTTTTTAAAAATACGCAAAGGCCTACCAGCTCTGCTAAATAAGCACTTTCACTACTTAATTTGCGCAAATTTCTAAATATGTGGTTAGACAAAAAATAGATTGGCCGCCATTTTCGCCATCTTGTCAGTTATATATTGTTTTAACCAATCGAAAGAATCGGTGCCGTAAGGGTTTATGTATTTTAGTTTTTAAAAAAAATTTTTTGTTAAACACTTAAAATATTTTTTTTATAATTAAGATGCTATAATTTTTCACATAATTAAAAATATTTCTTTTATAATTAAGATGTATAATTGTGTACTTACATGATTTGGCAGTAATTTCCCTCTTTCAAGGCCTAGTCTAGTCTAACTTAAAAATACCTAGCTCCATGGTGCTAATATGAATCGCATCATTGTGTATTATATATCATTTGGAAGGGATTTTTTTCTGAATTAAAATATAATAAGTACTTTTAATAATAGCCAATTTTAAAGAAAATATCATTATTTATAATAACATTCGGGGTGAGGCTTATATGTGTGTAATCAAACAAAACAGTATCAAAACTAGAGGCCTAACGGCATTTAGCAATCGGCATTTGGATTCGAACCTAAGGTTAGGCTTTCGAATTAGGAATATTACGAGTTTTTTTTTTATATTTGCGGGTGGTATGGAGGCTTCGCCCCCATTTCGAAATAACCGTAAAAATTATGGTAAATATGTAGATTATCGGCCCGGCCGATCACGGCCGATAAACCGTAGTTTTTTCGTCCGTGTTCCAAAATGTTTCACGTTTTTGGAGTACATTTAAGGGGACGGCTCGTGTGGGGGTAAGCACAAGGGGGGACCACACTACGATGATCCTGAGTTTCATTAAATTGGGGGGGTCTGGGGTGCACAGCCCCCCAGTATACAATCCTAATTGTTATAATGTTCTGCCGTTTACAGAGGTGAATGCTTTAACTACATCATGTCAGCGTCTGTAATCGTTTTGCGAATTATAATAGGGGTAGGGGGGGGGTATGACGTCAGAAATGCTTGATATCAATTTTTTTTCCTACTAAATAGCTTTTTATTATCCTAATTCGGAGTCATTTTTATTTTTCAATATATTTTTTCCCATTTTACTATTTTTGTTACCTTCTTTTATACATTTAAATGTAATTGGCTAGATCATTTCAAGGAACTACTTGTTTTTTAGCAGTTTGGGTGTCAAATATTCCCCTTTTACGCAGTTTGAAAATAATCATCGAATTCTGAATTTTGTCTGTCGGCTATTGCGGAATTATTAACCCTAGTTTCTGATAAAGATAAATTAAACACCTTTTTGGATGTGTATAATTTAGTGCGAATTAAAAGTGAATGCGACATTTGTGCCCAAGCATTAGATGGGAACCCTAACTTCGAATTTAGATGATCGAAAATAAAATGTGATTCAAGTCAGCTAGATTTCGAATAGGGCGCAGACGCGCAAAATAAATAGGTTTTCCTCTTCGCTATTTTGGGAGTATAACCTCTGCATTTAAGTACGGGAAACAAAGTTTTTCGTTTGGTTATTTTCGGGCAATTTGGTAACTGAAATGGCCTACGTTAACAGCATTTTCGGTGGGTTTAATTTCGAGATTTAAAAAAAAAAAAATGGCACCTAGCATTCGAACAAAACTCAAACGCGCATAAATATTCAAACACGGGTGAACGATAACGCGAACGAAGATTCAAACACGCATGAACGATAATATTTACACAATTTTTTTTTTCAGGCCGAGCCGATAATCTACATGTTTACCAAAATTATATATAATACGATATTATGTGATTGCAATAGGCTAACAAAGAATGCCCCCCCAAAGCAATTTTTTTTTAATTTGCCCAAGAAAAAACAGTCTACATTAAAAAAGTTTTTAAACACACACATACACATACACACACACGCATATATATATATATATATATATATATATATATATATATATATATATATATATATATATATATATATATATATATATATATATATATATATATATATATATATATATATATATATATATATATATATATATATATATATATATATATATATTATATTATCCACAAATTCGAGGGTGGGCATAAACCCCCCAAATAAACTAAAATAACTATAAAATTGTAAGTTACTCACCTTATTTAAATCTTCATTTTTTTAATGTTATTTTTTAAAACTTTATTTAAATTTTAAAATAGCTTCTGTGAGTATGCACAACCAGCTAGACAAGATGTTCTATTCTATTGACCTAAATTGTATTTGCGAGTGCAACATTGTTTTTGATGACAGATCTAGTGTTGGCGTAGGCCTACCTGTTTTAATAAAGTTTCTTTTTCATTATAAGTCATCGCACTGAACTTCCTTTTTAATAATTTTTCAATAATACAATCGCATTTTCTCCCAACTTCATTCGCATCCGTTGTTTAAAAGGGGTATATCACTTTAAAAAAAAAATAATAAATAATACGACACACATATCTAAGCACTTCTTCAGTGCTACTGATTTCAGATACGAACGGGTACTATGGTAGACCCACTAGAATCCCTGAAATATTAACAAACTGCTTAAGATATAAGTGCTTAACCTTACGCGAGTTTTTGCTATTTAGCTGCTTTCTTTCCTAGAGCTAGTATTTGAATATAACCTAAAAATATGTTTAATCTTCAGAGCATAATAATAGTTACGCCACTGTGTTTTAGATATTCTGTTGCTTTTTCCTAGATTCTGGCAATTCGGCAGGGTTGCCAGATGCAAGCTGATGACTGCAAAGCCAAATTTGCTTCTTTTTGCGTATACAAATAGATTATTTCTTTCTTAATTCTAACACAGACATTGAATTAAGAAGAAAAACATCTTTTAAACTATTCATTCCAAAGCACCAAAAGCAGAACTATTATTTAAATTAAGAGAAAAAAATAGTAGAAATCTCTACGAAAAAGATGCATTTCTTCAATTGCAGTCGGGCTCATCAAGGTCTAAAGCCAATTAGATTGAAAGTGAACGGTACCGTTCACTTGTGTGCACCATAACTTGGGGTTTTGGACAAAGAAGAGTTGTCCCCATTAAAGCAGTAAATGGCGACAAACCCAGAGATCGGATGTCCAGAATAGTTTGTAAGGCCATTAGTCATCCTTTCTGACGAGTCACAATAGAACTCTTCAGAGTCTTATGTGATCTTTCCACTATTCCGTTTATGGTCGGTCGGTATGCCGTGGTTCGCAGGTGACGAAAACGAACGAGGGCAGCTAACTGCTTAAAAAGTTCAGATTCAAACTGGGCACCTCCGTCAGTAATCACATACATCAGACTACCAAATCTGGAGACCAACCGTCAAGAAGGCTAAATCAACCGTTACAGCACTGATGCCTGGTATCGGTAAAGCTTCATTTTACCCTCTAGCTCTGTCTATGCATGATGACAGGTAACGATAATGAGATGGGTCGGATTGTCCAGGCAGGTTGCACAGCAAAGGTTGGTGACTTGGTGTGACGATTGGCCAAAGCTGCTTGACATTAGAGGCATTATTTCTAGCAACGTATTTTCCTAACCATATTAGTCCAGTATTTTTGGAAATATCGTTCTATCTCGTTGATTTGATGTATTTCTCTTTGTCCTATTTATATATTTTTCTTGGGTTAGATCCTCTAAGACTTCAGTTTTGATTGTAGAATCTTTATGGATCTCTTTCTATTTCCATTTTGTTTCAGACAAGATCTGATTTGTCTTTTTATCATTAGCCGCGACTCTATAAGTTACTATGTCGGTCCTTAGGTCGGTCAATCGGATGGTAACCATTTTACTTTTCAATGAGTTTTTGAAATTTTTGAAGGTCAGATGGTCATAAGTGATAAAAATTCCTATTTATCCTTCTGATGTTTCTCAGCCTTCAATTCTTTCAATGTCATTTCCCAATTCCATTATTTTCCTCGTGTGTAGTTTGAATTCTTCCATTTTGGGCTTTAGTTTTTCGTCCCAACGGAGTTGCAGGTATTGTTCCATATTCTCTTCTTGGTGTGTATATTTTATCAACCTCTCTTACCTTTGAGATTGTTTGTTTTATGTCTGCTTCCATGTCTTCTTTTGTTAGGTTGTTTAGGTATTTATTGCAAACGTATTAAAGTAGTCCTTATATTGTTTCAAATCTGTCATTTGCTGAGTAAGAGAGAAATATATAATACTTGAAATGCGTGTCATATAAATTCTGCTGAATGGATAAATTACTACAGTTAATAATTATAATTCGAGAATATAAAATATACGTGAAGGAAAAAAATAGTAAAGAAATTGAATAATTACTAATAAGAATAATGACAATGTTGTAAGAAAATAGAGAATGGTTGTTGAAATGGAGTGATCAAATGGAATTTATTCAGGTGGAAATTAAATTGGCGTTCGGAACGATTTAAGGATGACACAAATGGACAGTTTATAATAGGATATTTAAAATATAACACGGTAGGGAAATGGCAAATGTCAAAATGATATACAGAATAGGAAAATAGAACTTAGAATTGTTTATATTGAACTTTTTATTTTATTTTACTTTAGAACACAGATTTACATCCGATCCAAACGATAACTCACCGATAATGGCCGTTTGCTTGCGTGCATATCTCAGCGGCTGGCTCGTTCTCAAATATTCTATAATACAAATTAGATCAGATATTTTTTGCCAAATATAATTGATCATAATATTTCTTTGCGTCACGTTATAATTTTTTAACGATATTTGCACATTACAATTTATATCTGTTAAATTAACTTTTCTGTGAGGAGACCGCTACATCACTCCCCGCCCTAAGAGTTGTCCACACCCCAAAATTTAAGACTATACAATATATAAACATAAATTTAGTTCAAGAAGTGACTCGATCTTCGTATAAACCGGCCACGGCGTGTAATAATGACTTGTGACTCTTAAGCTGACGACTTGGATTCGTGTACAAGAGGAGAAAGCGATAGCATCATGGTAGTAGAGGTGGGAAGGATAGATGGAGGAATATACAAGGAATTATTAGTTATCTCTATACAATTGACTATACTAGTAGGGAAAGACAAGTTCTATTTAGGGTAAACAGCGTCGATAAAGGCAGGTTTCATACAATCCAAAGAGACACTATCTTGTTTGGTGCCACGCTGTAGGATAAAGAGTGGTGGCTTAATGGAAAGGAAACAACTTGTTTGTTTCTGTGATATGGTTAATTTCTACCACATATTCATTCATGAGGATGCAACCACTCAACACTCTGCTGTCAAAAACTAAAAAGAACTATTCTCGAATTTGGTATACCAATGCGTGCGAATCGTTTACTCGCACCAAAGAAGCTATTGGCTACGCTGTTTGTTTGGTCCATCCTTTCCCTGGTGCCCCTATCAGCGTCATCCACCTATGTAGTAATACGGGGCAGCAGAAGTGCATGACACTTGGCATCCTCGCGCTTTCTTTCTGATTCTCTTACCTTTGAGATTGCTTGTTTGATGACTGCTTTCATGTCTTATTTTGTTAGGTTGTTTAGGTATTTATTGCAAACGTAGTAAAGTAGTCCTTATATTGCCGATAGTTCACTATGCTACGCAGAGAACGGCATACTTTTAACTGTAATCAAAGCGGTGTTCGCTGCCTCAAGTGTGCATAGTTCGAATCGCTTCCCTGCACGGTTTCTTTCGAAAAAAGGTAATAAAAATATTACTGCAAGGAAAAATTATTCCGTTTTCTCTTTCAATGTGGTTTAATGCACTCATTTTCCTCATTCTCTCGCGCTACTTTGAGGTATATATATATATATATATATATATATATATATATATATATATATATATATATACGTAGGTACTTTGGAGCTTTGGGCCGAAGTTAGTTGAAGACTTTTGGTGAATGGGGAAATTGTTATGAGTCCAGTGGGGATAGTTTATTATTAACTTTGCGGGATCCTTTTTAAAACAAATATTTCAGAGTGCAAGTTGGTCAAAGATTAACAGGTAGCCTGTACGCGTTGGGGTTGAAAAAGAAAGACAATGACGAAAATATATCTTTACTAACAACAAAATGATTTTTAAATTTACACAAATTCGAGGTTTAAAGGGAATGGTCTCACATACGGAGTTAAATGTCTACTCAAGATACAGGTGGGTTAATTAGAGGAGTAAGCAGGACAGATTCAGGTTGGTGATTTAAAGGAGGATTTTTAAACCCGGGTTGCTCACACAAATAATGGAGCGATTGGGTAAGCCAGATTCTAGACCAATCTGCAGGCGGCAATGGTTTAAATTTCTCACGTGCTCGTTGCAGAAAAGGGACCAGTTGGGATACGATGAATGCGACGGAAGAAGTCGGGTTACCTCTCGCTTCAGAAGATGGAGCACTCGTAGAGCCTTCGAAGTTGGGAATCCTCGCAGATACTTGCTGATTGACTATGGCAGAGTTCACGGATGTCGATACTTACCGATTGAATATGGCAGAGTTCACGGATGTAGATACTTGCCGATTGACTATGGGAGATTTCACAGATTGATTCAGCCTTCAACTCGAATCGAAATCTCCACGGGGGAGGATGGGGGGGGGGGTGAGCGTCCTTCAGCTCGTTCGCCGGAGTTGGCTTGGAATGCTCAACGGACTTCGATCTTCAGACGGAAGGCAAGAATGTTTGCTGAAAAGTGTCCGTGGGAGACGATGAAATCGGTCCCTAGGCAAATGCAGTTGGAGCGTGTGATAACGGCATAGGCTGCATCCGTACCCTGTTTCAGCCATGCTTTCACAGCTCCATGCGGTGAACTCAGGATCACATGGGTACAGAAGGGCAAGTGGTTGCCCTTTGACCTCATTCTACATCGACAACTAGATCGATATGAATGGCATCAAAACGAGACGAAGGAATAGGAAAGGAGACAGAAGGCTTTTGTTGTTGCGATGGACCTTAAGGCCGCTGACCAAATATGCACGAACGAGTCCATTTGGCTACGTCTGAATTAATACCTCGAGACACGGAATGATGTACGATCAGAATGTGAGTAGCTCTTACCTCAGAATGAGAAAGGGCGTGAAATTTAATCGAAAACTACAAGAGGAACAAGGTGACAAGTACATTTAGATAAAGAAAAGTTGAACAGGATATGTCGGGAAGGAACGTCTGGAATTTATATTTCTCGAACTACAAGTTGCGAAGAATTACACAAAGATTTCGTCTTGTATATCCTGGTCTTGAGCTAGCGCTATTATCGCAAAGTCAATGACTGAACACAAGAGAGTTGCCAGACCAAACTGCGGAAATTCGAGAAAGCACATCCGTTCCGACGTTGGTAGAACCAGGAACACAACGAATATCACTCGTGATTTGCAGGGGATTAAGTCAAGATAACGATCACCGAATGAAGAGTGCACTGAAGACCTGTCGCGAGTGGAGAAGATACCATACAAAGGCTTGTGGTCAGTGATTATGGTAAATTCATGCCCTTCCAAATATGGAAGGAAGTAACGAACTGCGAGGTAAACTTCAAATAATTATCGAGAGAACATACTTTACCTCCTTTGAGAATCAGAAAGAAAGCGCGAGGATGCCAAGTGTCATGCACTTCTACTGCCACTTATTACCACATGGGTGGATGACGCTGATAGGAGCACCAGGGGAAGGATGGACCAAACAAACAGCGTAGGCAATAGCTTCTTTGGTGCGAGAAAATGATTCGCACGTATTGGTATACCAAATTTGAGAAAAGTTCTTTTCAGTTTTTGACAGCAGAGTGTTGAGTGGTTGCATCATCTGAGCGCCGTCATGAATGAATATGTGGTAGAAATTAACCATATCACAGAAAAAAACAAGTTGTTTGAGCAAAGAAGGTCGAGGATAATCTCGAATCAAAGCAACTTTGTCTTTAAGAGGACGAGTTCCGTCATGAGAAAAATGGTGTCCGAGAAAGGAGATTTGTGAGACACCGAAAGTATTCTTCTAAACGAGTGAAGACCTGACGAACATGAGATAAATGTTCATCTAAAGATTTAAATGTAATTAGAAGGTCTTCTAAATAGCAAAGGACGAAGGAACTTGATCCATGAAGCGTTGAAAGGTCTGATCATTGTTTTGAAGACCATAAGGTATTCATTCAAACCATCACGAATGAGCCAAAAAGAGTGATGATAGCCGTCGTTTGGACGTAATCAGTATGAACATGGATCTATTTGAAAGCACGAATCCGAGACAGACTAGAAAAGATGGAGCAGGCAAAGAGAGAAGAAAATGAAATTAGGCACCTTTACTCGAAGTGAGAGAGGTAATGATAACTAACAAACATTATTTGATGAATTGAGTAAAGTTTGAATAATCTTCAAAGGTAAATTATATAATGTATTGCAAATATGATTACTTAATAACGAACTTGGATGATATAGATACTTGGAGAAACTATATAAATATTTTCAATCTATGAATTTGTATATCAGCTTGGTTATGAAATAGGAGTTGATTTAAGACACGAATAATTAGGTTGTTTTAAGAAAATTGTAACTTAAGTTGGATTGGCCTTACGTGAGTTGAATAAGGTTAACTGGAGGACAAGGATTAGGATAAATTGATTAGGTAAGAGTTGAAATGTGTAATTATGTTAGGAATATGTAATTATGTTAGGATGATGTAAGTATGTTAAGAATATGTACAATGCAGCTTGGTCGGCGAAGGGTAATACATGAGTTAATTTACGGTACTCACATTTTTGTGAAGGTTTCCCTTGCACACTTTAATATCGCTAAAAACAAACCTCTTGAGGCGGGACGCGACCCATGCGTGAAATGATCTTTCAAGGAAAAAGACGCCAACGAAAAAGAATGTTGCCAGATTATAGGAAAAAATATAGATGTTTTTAAATGGGTTGGAAACAGTGCTTAAAATGGAGTTGAAAAAAATATGCTTTTATATTTGTAAGAATTACAAGATATTTTAAGAGGGAATGTAATCCACTACAAGTCTAGACCCCCCGGGAAGATAAACGTGAGCCACTATGATGTAGACCTGGAAATTGGTCTTCATGACTCTTGGTACTTCTTTGGGGGACGCAACAAGCATTAGTTTAATTTGCAAGTTCAACAACTGTTCTTATTAGAAATTCTTCTCGTCTGAGAATAACTGAAGCCTGCCAGGATTGAGGGATGCTTCAGTTTGTTCAAAAGCTTCGCGCGCATTCCTTCCGCTTGTTCGTCATCTTCCTGCAAGGAAGCTGGCCCTTTCATATCTTCTTTAATAGGTAGCGGATGTTCTTATGCACTAACTGCCTCATTAGAGATTTTGACACTCTTCGTCCCTGGCTATGGACCTCATTGACTAGCCGCGAAAAAAATATGGTTTCTTTTCGTCTGAGAACGCTTAGAGTGAGGTCTCCGAGCCGCTGTACCCTCGTAATCACAGTCTGACTTATCCAACTCTTTCCTGATCACATGCACCGTCCTTAGATTGACACCCAGGCACTTGGGGATCTTCGCATTGGAGCTCCCAATGTGAATACCAACTAGCGTAGCTTGGCTTTTCCAATTTTTTAGGGGATTAAATCCAGTCATAGTATTGTTCTTTCACAGATGATCCATAATGGGTGTACTATTATACGATCAAGAGAGAACCGACGCCAGACAACCCGCATGCGCGGAACATGTTATAATATATATATATATATATATATATATATATATATATATATATATTATAACATGTTTTATTAAAAGCGACTGCTAGTTTCGAATTAATGACAAGTAGATGAAAGAGCCATCGAGGACATTATAGACCGAGGAATAAAACCCATAAACGCCGAGAAAAAGATCGCACTAATCATCTACTATCAAAATAGACGTACTTAAACCCTCTTCATGAAAAATAACCTCAAACCTACGCTACAACCGAAACAAAGGACACATCTGATATACGAGTACACATGTAAACTAGGAGACTGTGAGCTCCTACCTAACTCGTATATCGGCATGACCGAAACCATTCTCTCAAGAAGAATGTCATACCATCTGAACAACGGTGCACCTAAAAAAACATACACAGGGAGTACACGGAACATGCTTCAACCGAAAAATGATAGAAGAAAACACCAGTTAAATTAAAGAAAGTGCTAAATTACATTAATTTACTTCTACCTTCGGCAAAATAACAAGCATCCGTCCCCGATGAACTTCGGTACGCTTATCCGCAGGTTAAACAATAAAGAAAAGGCGAATATAGGACAAATCGAGAAGATTGAAAAAATAATTATTAATTCGAAACTAGCGGTCGCTTTTAATAAAACATGCTATAATGAAAATATACTGCCCAAATTCACACGTATATATATATATATATATATATATATATATATATATATATATATATATATATATATATATATATATATATATATATATATATATATATATATATATATATATATATATATATATATATATATATATAAGCTCGCGGAGAAAAACTTAGTCACATGTGACGGGAGCGTACCTAATAGCGTGTAATTCCTCCACGAACCTGGATAACATCTATTTTTCGACATGGCATGATGGATTGGATAAGGCTCTGGATTTATCAGACATCAAAATTTAGCTACTCTTGTATCAAAGAATTGAGCAACTTGGCCAGTTTGCGTGGATGTTTTCTCAGGCGTTTGACACGTCATCGAAGGTTGTCACATATATTTACGCTGAGGTTCAAATCCGGTGATTTTGTAGGCCAATCCAGATGTGTATTTATTTCTGAATGTTCATCATGCCGCCAATCACAATTTAAGCTCAGTGAATGTGTGAGTTATCAACCTGGAAGACAGGGATTGGAATGTTACTTTCCGCTTTAAGATAAATGATAAACGGCGAAGCTGTTCAAAAAGGACCCATTTCCGCATAATTAAAAAAAACAGTACATTTACAGAGCCTCTTCTATCTTGAACCGCAGGCTGCCGGTTGTCTTCCTTGAAATCTTTACGAGATCTATGATGAGAACGAGGAGGCGTCATTCATATCCAGGTATTATAATGATTCCTCTGACCAAATAACGCGTTTCAAGTCCTCCACGGCCCACGGTTTGTATCTTCCCGCCCTCTGCACCCGGTTAATTTTATGGGCAGAAGTGAGCGAAGGCCCCTTGCGTGCCACTCTGCTCCATATGTTTATGCTATGCAGTTCCCTGAGTGTTCTTTCAGTAATGGGTGACAAAGGAACGGCGTTGAAATCTTGCTGCGAGTCCTGCTGTAAATTGAAGCGATTTTTAGCCACAACCGGTCAGCCACTTCGGTGGTAGCTGTCCGTAAGTATCGTCTTTCGGCCACAATTCCGGGCGGAATTTCTTGTAGACCGAGATTTTTCCCATTGCAGGTAGACCCGCATGATCGTACGAGTAGATATGCCATTTTTCCCCGCTAAATCCTTAACACGATAAACTTTGGCGCCGACATATGCAATCACTCCTTTTTCAACTCATTTAACATCTCCATGTTCCAAATTTTACACACAGCGTATGCGACAGGCACTGCACCATATCACATTGGCGCAAATCTATGAATTCCACCACACACTTCTTACGTAGTAAAATCCCGAATGTTATCGTTCAATGCTAAAGGTAGGTTCCTGCAGTTTAAACTATTTTAAACACCTAACTAATTTTTTTGTTCTGTAAATACAAGGTGGGGCAGAGAGGACGGGCGTTTTTGAAATGTCTATTACTCAGTTCCAGGAAGAGGGACATATGCCTGGCAGGTACCATTCTGCCCGTGGTGTCTTAGCATTTTTTCCTTTTCTTTTAAGTTGTCTTAGCATTTTTTTCTTTTCTTTTCAGGTGAAGCCATGGCGCTGTGGACGATAGAGCATCGAGTGTTTGCCTACCACAGTTACGTGAAGAATAACGAGTTTGTTACAGCAGTTCAGCGTGAATTTCGGCGCCACTTAAACATTCATAGAACTGAGGCTGTTCCCACCCGTAATACAATCTTACGCTGGGTTAATGCACTTCGTACATGAGGTACACTAATGGATAGGAGACCAGTGGGGGCCCCACGAACGGTACGGATCCCGGAAAATGTGGAACGTGTTAGACAAGCTTTGCTGTGGAGTCCGAATCGCTCTGCTCGTAGGCATTCCACTGAACTAGGCATCGGTAATCGATTGGTAAGGCGTATTTTGCATGAAGACCGGCATTTCCACCCCTACAAATTGGTCAATGGTCAACAGTTGCAACCAGGGGATTATGAACAGCGGCTTAAGTTCACACGTCAGATAGAAACAATTTTTGAGGCAAATGACTTCATTTTGTTAATGAGTGATGAAGCTCATTTTCATCTCAATGGCATGGTGAATCAACAGAACTTTCGTTATTGGGCTCTTCAAAATCCGAGAGAACTGCATGAAATACCACTGCACAGCCTAAAAGTGACAGTCTGGTGTGCTGTTGGAAAAGCTGCCGTCATTGGTCTTTACTTACTTTTTTGAAGACAATAATGGAAATGCTGTTACTGTGAACTCAGAGCGTTACATCGAGATGATTAGCAACTTCTTTTGTGCCTGAATTACGAAGAAAACGTATGCCGATCCGACGTGTGTGGTTTCAGCAGGATGGGGTGACGGCTCACACAGCCAGAGCATCAATGGACGTTCTTCGCCCTCTCTTCCATGACCGCCTCATTTCCAAGTTTGCTGACACTCCTTGGCCCCCTTGATTCCCTGATTTGTCCATGTGCGATTATTTCTTGTGGGAAACCTCAAAGCACGTGTGTATAAGCATCAGCCCCGTAATTGGACGATTTGAAGGAAGCTATTCGCTTGGAAGTCGCCAAAATCAACAGAGCAATACTGGAGGGAGTGGAGGCCAACTTCCAAGAACGCCTTCAGAAATGCATCAATGAAAACGGACACCACATGATGGATGTTGTTTTCCACACTTGGTTTTGTTAAAGGATGCTAATCTAATACGAACACATTGATGCCAATAAAATTTGTTTGAAGCTAAAATTAATGACTTTGTGAATTTTTCAAAAACGTCCGTCCTCTCTACCCCACCCTATAGAATATATATATATATATATATATATATATATATATATATATATATATATATATATATATATATATATATATGAAAAAGCTCACAAAAAGTGCACGTGAGTCAAAGTTATGCAGATACACCCACAAAGGAAAAAAGGAAAAGTGACAAAAGATTCCGAGCGCTTTCGTCTTTATTCTTAAAGACCTTTTCAAGGAATGAACAGGAGGCTGGACATACATTGCCTTAAATAGTGAAAGGGGGGATTAAACTACCCACCTCTGAACCTTAATTAGGGGGTACAAAATCCTGAAACAACTTTATTTGAGATTTTATGTATGTAGTGATAATAGGGTCTAGCGTGAACAAACCAAGGCTAAGATTGAAATTTGGGAACGCGTTAATGGAGATACATTCTAATATATTTCTCGAAATATAATTACTGCATTTTATGACTGGTTTGGCACTGTGCCAGTTAATGCTATGGTTAAGTTTGTACATATGTAGAAAAAACGCAGATTGTTCACTGTGATTACGTACATTGGCTTGATGTTGCTTAACTCGGACATCTAGTTCTTTTCCGGTTTGCACATAATAACATTTTTGGCAGCTGTTGCAACCTATCGAATAAACAATGCCAGGTCGGGGGTGTGGTAAATTTTAAACAAGGATGCGATAAATTGTAGTCTCGTACTTAAAAATAACACTTATGTTCAGAGGCCTAAGTAAACGAGGTAATTTAATGAAAATATGGTTGTAGTGTAAAACTAATAAGTTTTTGGCCTGAAACTTACGGATATTAACATTAGTTTTATAATAAGAACTCTTCGCGGAATTATAGCAATTGTCGAGAAAGTACAGAGGGTAGCACAAATTTATCCCTATTTTATATATTCTATCGACTTCTTTGTCTAGGTATTCTGGTGAGACAATTCTAAGGGCACGCAAAAACATAGAGGAGAAAACACTTTTTTGATGCTCTTATGGTGGTTAGAATAAAAATGTATATAAGAGTTCTCTGGCTGTGGGTTTCCTATATATTTCATAATTGAAACAATGGTTTATCCGATGAATTAAAATATCTAGGAAAGGGAGTGTGCGATATTTTTCAACTTCTAAAGTAAATTTAATCGAGGGCACTAAAGTGTTAATTTTAATAAGAAATGTATTAATATTTAACTTATTAGGCCAAAGGCAAAGGATGGCATCAACATATCGCCTCCAGGCTATAGGGGTTTCATTAATTCGGGGAAGTATTCTAGATTCGAAGAATTCCATGTATAGGTTGGCAAGTACGTTTCGGGATTTTGTACCCCTAATTAAGGTTCAGAGGTGGGTAATCTAATCCCCCCCTTCCACTATTTAAGGCAATGTATGTCCAGCCTCCTGTTCATTCCTTGAAAAGGTCTTTAAGAATAAAGACAAAAGCGCTCGGAATCGTTTTTCACTTTTCCTTTGTGGGTCTATCTGCATATATGTATATATATATATATATATATATATATATATATATATATATATATATATATATATATATATATATATATATATATATATATATATCTCAAAGTAGCGCGAGAGAATGATGAAAATGAATCTATTAAACCACATTGAAAGAGAAGACGGAATAATCTTTCAATGTGGTTTAATGGATATATATATATATATATATATATATATATATATATATATATATATATATATATATATATATATATATATTTGGATAGATATGTAAAGTTATAAAAAGTCAAAATGCGCTTAACATGGGCTAGCTGTGCTTGAGGGACATTCCGGCCCTTGTGGTTCTAGATTCGTCTGTTTTAGGCTCGTGTCCTGTGATATGCGATGGCGTAATGGACAAAATACATAAAATTTTGTTGACCTTTAGAAAATGAAAATAAAGGTTCCCTGTCGTTACCCTCCCCCCTCCGGTTTACCGGATAGAAACGAAAAATAGGAGAACCCTTTTTTGTCATATTCTAGACATGTATCCCTAGTTAGCCTCGCAGCAATGCACAATAACTACGAGTTTTTGATATAAGCTGGCTTTTTCCGTCCGTTTATGTCTCCTTGGGCCTCTTCATTCCAAGTTGTGTTTAAATCTACATCTGGTAAGTTTATGCAAATGTGCAAATACAACACTTTGGAGGCTCGTTCTGCCATACATATCCACTTTCATCTCTCCTCTCTATGGTTGTTCAAAATTTTATTGTCTCTATCTGGTTAGGGTTTTGAAATAGATCACTGTTCATCCAGATGGTGTTTCCAAAATTTCTGTCAACACTCCTTTTGGCTGATTCAAAATGCTTTGAATGCTTTATTCCTGCATAACATTGATGAGACCTTCCAGCGTTCCATTAATCAACTTTTGGGAGCTGGTCTTCCTTTCTTCTTTTGCTATATAGAAGACCTCCAGACAACGTCTTTGTCTTTAGAGAAACACCTTTCGCACCTCCTTCATGTATTTTATCACAATACAGACTACCGCATCTTACTCAACCCTTCTAAATGACTTTTAAGTGTATCGCAACTGTTTTTTCCACGATGATCATGTTTCTCTTGGCGGAATTTAACTATTAGAAAACAGTGATATCGATTCGTGACTTTCTTCAACATTCTTCATTCAAACAGCTTCATCGAATTTGTGGAATAATTAATCAATACCCCAAATTATCATTTGGTCATATCATGCGTCCCCTAAACGTTCTGATATCCAAAACTATAAAAGAGACTATCATTTCTATAGTTATCTCCCAATGCCTGCGTAGCATTTTATCGCATCAAAAAGGTCATTTCTTTAGCTATCTGCTTAGTCTATCCCTGTCTTAATGTGCCCATTGGTGTTGTCATGGACGCGTCATCTACTAATGTAGGTGCGTCGCTACAGCAGAAGTTTAATGACATTTCGAATTACCTCGTCTTCTTTTCTCATTCACTTTCTGTTTCACAAATATATAATGTGCTTATCTCGCGAAATGTTTGGAATGGACCTTTGCCGTTCGCCACTTCCAGCAATATACGGATGGGCGAAAATTTACAACATTCACTGCTTATAAGCATTTAGATGATGTTTTATCCGCTCGTAATACGACCTCTTTGATGACGAGCGACATTCGTAATGCCCTGGATCCTCTGACGTCAATCCTTGGCACGCTCTTATATTTTCGCAATTTTAGACACAATTCTTCCAACCAGAGCCCTAGAATCTCACCTGCGTAAAAAAAAGACATGGAAACGCAAACATCGCATAAATCGACGTGTAATACAGTTCTTCTAGGCGTATTCCGGTCGATTTTTTATTGTCTAACGTATTCTCCTTCCTCCTCATTTCTCTTGTTTACCCGATGCATATCTTCGAAGAAATTCTTAGTTTTCTCATCATTTTGTTCGATTTACTAGCAAGTTAATAGATAGCACATGGTTTTGTCTCGCCACGAATGAACGCTGAGGTAACTAAATGGACTCGGCCCTGCATCCTTTGCCAGCAGAAAAAGCGCTACGAAATGTACTTTGGATTTTTTTGTCTGCCCTCGTTGCGCTTTCAAGTTAGGCCTATCGATATTGTTGGTCCTCTTCATCACCCCAGTGGATACAACATCGTTTGAAAATTACCGACCGTTCTACTCGTCGGCGAAAACCTTTGCCGTTTCCTGACCTATTGTCAGGGCCAATTCGAATCTCATCAAGGACAATTGTTCATTTTTACTTGTATCATTAGTTATTGTGTTTAAATCAACGGTTGCTTCAAACGGTTCCACCACAAGCTAAATGAATCATTACGCTCTAAAGATGCGTCTCTTACGTAGGTGAACACGCTACCGCTGATTCTGCTTGGAATTATTTTCTTGCTGAAAGTTGTTACTATTCGCATTCTGTTGCAGATCTGGTACATATATGTACATATCTTCGTATACCCTAAATTCTATTTTATTTGTCTCTCCTTTCCCTTTCTACTCTTGACACATCTTTTTAGTTAACATCTTGGTTCGGCCAATGGCTGAGGTTCGTTCTAGTGTCCCAGGAGTGCCCGCAAATCAAGTTGCACTTTACCTCTGTCTGGTCTTAGATGTTTAACACAATTTGTCAATGTCTTTTAGACTCTTCTGTCTAAGAAATAGGTCTTGCTAGTTGATCAAGTGGTCTGTGAGATCCAAAGGATAATATTAGTCATGTAAACACGTAGGAGTTGTGGTCCAGCCCATTTTTAGCGTAGGTTATTTTATAGGTATGTGATGTAGTGTACCTATCATTTTAAATGCAACGGTGAGTCCGTGTATAGGCCTCTATCCGCGTCCTGAACATGGGAAGGTGATAGTTTCAGGTTACTCTGCGAGCGGCGAGTGGTCTGGAAGCAGTAGGATCTGTGTAAGGACACATAAGTAAATTATTTCACTATTATAATACTTGTTTATTTCCTGTGAAAAATGTGTTCATTGATCTACATTCGGTTGTATTTTTGTATATCTTTTAACATCTTTTCCATAATTCGAGGAGCATGTATCTTTTGATATCTGATCCATCCTTCGCTCTTTGATTGTTAAAATGACACTCTTCTCTTCTTCAATATCCTCGCCTTCATTTAGTGTTTATAATGCACTTTATTTAAATTATTTTCATATTTATCAGCCAACTCTTGCATATCTGTATAGATCGACCTTTACCATTTTCGTTCGTTGTGTTGTAAATATTTAGAATTAAGCTTTTGGGTCGACTTTAAGTAGTTCTATTTACCCGCCCAACACAGTATAATTTGCAAGAGAAATGTTTGTGTATTATTTGTTAAAACCTGAATATTAGTCAGCTCGTGTAAAAAAAATAGTATTTTAAATTAGAAAGTTTTATTATAAACGTCATGTACATTTATCAAGAATATTTATAAGTTATACTTGACCGACATTAGATCTACCATATGCAAAAATTTAGCGCCATAACTTGATGAAATATTATTAATTTATTAACTTGAAATTAATTTTGTACTATTAAAGTGGCTTTTACCAAACTTTGTGAAAGTTTATAGTTATGTTATATAAGAATTAAATTGATGTGGGTATATTTTAAATTTTGTGAGAGTATTATAATTAAAATTTATATTGAAAAATAAATAGATTTGATTGATCCCACAGATTAAAAACCAAACATAAATGTAACAGATTATCTTACATTATTATTATCATAGGTAGCAGCCACGAGTGGGAATTATTTTGGTATAAGAATCTGCTGAAAAATTTAACGGCAAAAATAAAGACGCAATCATCATCATATCGATAACATAGGAATTCTGATCTAGCAGCGATCTGAACTATTGAGGTGCGAGGCTTAACTCCCATTTATTAACAAATTAAAGGCCTCCGTTATATTTTTGTCAAAGACCCAGAGCCACATTTAAATTAATGCACAGAGCCTGTTGTTAACATTTATTTCTGAACTAATAAAAAGAAAAATGACATTGCTACTACGGTAAAAAAAGAAGAAAATTTCTACCTATAAAAATAGTTTAGAGAAACATGTTATATACATATATATATATATATATATATATATATATATATATATATATATATATATATATATATATATATATATATATATAGTTACTTTTGTACAAGTGGCAACAACCTACTTAATAAGGATTTCATAATAAAAATAAACAATATAAAAACGAGGGTAAATAGACATAATTCAAAAACATCTGATAAATTTGCTATTTATATTATGAAAGATGAATTTCCTTAAACTTCAAACCCATATAAAACCTTCCATAATTGACTATAGATCAGTTACATTAGAGCGCGACTTTAAAATTAACAGGTTGATACCATACAATATGAAAGGATGAGGTATAAACTCACAACATACTGTATTTAGAATTGGATTAAGAACACAAGATTTAATGCCCAGTGTTTTCAAGGAGAGATCATTTTGAATTTTATTCATTATGGCATAAATATTAGTCAGTTATACAGTCGCTAACGAATGGCTGTAACAGTAACAACGTATTCTGCCTTCGATCTCAATCTGTTCTACATTATTTGCCTCCATCATGGGAGTAAGATACAAATAAACTCTAATTAGATTGTCCTGGGACTTTTCGTCCACCCTGTATATTTGTCCTGATGCAACTAGATTGACTCAATTGCAGGAGTTCTTCCAAATCGACAGAGCGGTGTTCAGTGTAGTTCTTAATACAGATAATAGACGGTCCCAGCATGCCAAAAAACCGGCATTGTACTCTAAGGTTTCCCTCTGTTTTACCGTTCCCAATAAAAACTTGAAATTATGGGAAAATATTTTGCCTTTTCTTTTCGTTTCACAGACGAAGTGAAACTTCGCCTCCCCTTTCATCAATTGAGGGTTTATGGATAAAAGAATCCGCCTCAATTATCAATTTCCAATTTGTTGCCTTCGAGATTAAGAAGCAAATCTGTATAGGAATCCTCTGAAATAGAGTTTGTCCGGTTGAAGTCTTGGTCAAACTTCAACCAAACGATTCCTAAATTGATAACAATTTTCCATAATTATATATAGTACCAAGGTTAACCTAATTGCAACCCATTGTTCGTCATAGAACCAATGCAATGTAGTGATACGAATAATATATATTATCAAGTTGCATGCAGTTTACTTATTTGATGGTGAAGAATCCATCTTCAGTTGTAACAATTGGAGCTGACTCGGCACCTTAGCCATATGCAATTACTCGAATGTAATCTAAAGCTCACTGATAAAGAGGTTCCCTCCTTTCACTCGAAATAAACAAAGTAAAAATATAACACTTCATAATAATAATAATATTAATTTTGTGGGCTAGAAATTCACCCGTAACCTGATAATTGCCACCTCCTGTCGTACGCCCGGATCAATTTGGCTTTAGATGAAAAAATCGTTAAACCGTCTCAAAAAACCGCTCTTTCCGTGGTTGTCACGGGGCAAACAATCTGCTTAACGAATGGAGGAAAATTAATATAATTGACTAAATTATGATATCATATCATATTTGCATCCCGAGTCCCTCCATCGGGCGGGTATCGCTTGCAGATCGAATGCCAAAAGGCCACGTAAACCAGGCAAATCTTCAAGTTGGCCCTAAACAGGAGTGAATCTGGTAATCGTCACGTTTGTCCAAAACAGTAGTAGTTGGTTCATGATCTGGTAATCTCGAAGCCACAAGATCTCTAGATTTGTTGGTTAATATCTACGAAATGAAGATGTAATCTCCTTCTTTTCGAACAGTTTTGCAATTGATACTATCATCTAATCATCATTGTTTCAATAATAGGTCCTTAAGTATTGGACTGTATTGCACGAGGACCAATCTAACTACTTCACAAAAACACCTAAGCCTTACTAATTAAGTCTGGCTCATAAGTAGCATATTTGCAAAATTAGTATTTTGAAACTTGAAATGTCTCTTATCGTAGAACTTGAGAAGAGCTGGGCTATATGGGTGGTTTTCCTTTAGATGAACGTAATGGTACTCTGGTTCGCCCGTAGTGTGTCCACATTCTTCACACACATACACCTTCGATCTCCTTTCCTTGTAGGCATAACTGTGCTGAACACCATGCACTTTTAGGCAGTGACTCTCGAGAGAGCATCGTTGGGTGAAAGATTTTTCACAAAGGTTGCACTTATAAGGCCGGACCCCTGTCAAAAAAAGAGGAATAGTTAGTGGCAATGTCTATACAGGCGCATTGCTCTTGGTGTCAAAAAATACCTCTCCTTCTTCTCCATCTGCCCCGAAAATTTAGCACTTTGATTTTTGGTCACTATATCTCCTTGAAGACGGTTTTTTTTCACTATATTCTTTGTTATTTCATTGTTTGAGTTCTTTTAAATGGATTTAGTATTATAACACTTATGTCAGGCAGGGTTGGGGGAGGGGATATCACTCTTGCTTTATTCTGAAACCCTCCCTCCTGATCCACCCACCATCGACCCTGCACGTCTGAAACCGGTCCCCGCGGAAATAATTTTGCGGCGTATTGAAACGCAGTGTAGTGCTATTATGACCCACAGCCCCTTATAAAATTGCCAGTTCATAAAAACAACCCGCTATAAAAACAAAGGTGCTTGTTTATGGCGCGTCCCTTTCCCCCAATAGAAAAATGATCTTTAGATTAAACGAAAAATGTCTGAGGAACATTCCAAATCAAAAGGGGGCAATGAGAAGTTTGAGGGAGACTAATTTTTCCCTCTAAAATAATGGCCGTACATAAAAAGGGGCTCCATTTAAATAATAGACCGGGGAAGACAATAACATGATCAACGCAGGTTTTTTTTTAGAGATTAGTGGAATACGACTCTTTGCAATAAAGTGGTGAGTTATAAAATGTGCTTCATAGACAGAAAAAATAACAATATTTTAGAGAGCAGAACAACAAGAAATAATAGCGTAGTATAAAATGTGGGAGGCAAATTCTTCCATATTGGAAAATATTCCGAGTCGAAGAGTAGCAAAAAAGCGTCATTTTTAAAAGGGCCAAGTGTGGCACACTGTAACAAATGATGGGATTCTTTAGATCTTTAAGAACCGACGTTTTTATTGATCACAAAAAAGCTTAGGAGAGGATACAGGGATCAGGTATTGCCTACGATAGATTTGAAGCTCCGCCCAGAAGAAGTGACATTATAATGGCCCCAGGAAACGGATGCCTTTGTCAGTGGATTAATCCGGTTACATCTTCCAGTGCCTGGGAGGGATTTTAAAGACGCATCATTGTTGGAGTGTAGCTAAATGATACTCCACCCACACATCAATGTAGGAATCAAAATATACTTTAAAAAGTGTTAAAGGGGGACTGATAGATGTTTTTTTCCAGGAAAACTTAGTGATTCAGTGAAGTTAACCTTTGTCCATCTAACTTCTAGCTAATATTTTGGATACCTCATGGATTTTAGCTCAAGTTTCCTCCCTAATTTCTAGTATTTCTAGTAAGAGTTACTACGGCCACTCGTGTTTAGTCACTTCCAAGATGGCGTTCTCTAGGGTCTTCCACTTTAAAACGACATACAAAAATGGGGTACAAAATATAAAGTGGATAATAATTGGAAGGGCCTTTCCCTCTAACAAAGCTAGAGCGAATACCAAGGCTGAATTTATTCAAAATCTGATAATAATTGACAAAATAATGAAGATGGTAAAATCGGAGTACAAATTGGCCCAGACGGGAATGGGCGGAGAACAAACAAAAAGCGAATGAACTGGGGGAGGTGAGGACGATTGCTGTGGGCTATAATAGCAGATCTATTCAACTACAACTCTTTAGAGGCTGAAAAGGTGCATTTCCTTAAGAATAAGTTCATTCAAATATAAAGAAACACCCTGGAGGATTTAAACCAACAATCGAAACAATCCCCGCCTATATCTTGACAATTGCCAGGAATAATAAACCCACGAGCGAACAGTGACTACCTTTAACCCTGCTACCAGAAATAAAGACCGGCGTACCTGTATGGGTGCGGGTGTGACGCTTCAGGTCAAAGGTGTCGTTAAATCCTTTACCACAAAACGTGCACAGGTAGCGTTTGATATCCGTATGACATTTCATGTGGCGATTCAAGAGACGCTGGAGGTTGAAAACTTTCGAGCAGATTCTGCACACGAACTTAGTGGGGTCGTCTTCTAAAACTGGGGATAGGAAAGCTCAGGGTTATATCAAAGATATTTTTGATACCTTCAGGATTATTTCTCTAGAACTTCTTCGGTCAAAAACTCACTAGTTATTAGCACGCTTATTCAAGTATACTCTGTTAGGTGTTAAGTTAGGTTTAGAATAGGTTAGCTTAGGTAAGGTTAGGTTATGTTAGGTTAGGTTAGCTTACATTTATGTTATGTTAGGTTATGTTTGGTTTGATTTACGTTTATGTTAGGGTTTGTTTAGGTTTAGGTCAGGGTTTGCTTAGGTTTAGGTTAGGTTACGTTAGGCTAGGTTATTTTTAGGTTTATGTTAGGTTAAGTTAGGTTAGGTTTATGTTAAGTTATGTTTAGCTTAGGTTAGGTTAGATTAAGTTAGGTTAGCTTTAGGTTAGGTTAAGTTACCTGGTGGGACGGGTCTATCTCCTTCTGGAGAACGTTCTTGATTCGCCAGCGGATTCTTGATCCCGTGGCCACCGTTGACGAATTCCAATGGCGTATCCTCCGGAAGGCCGAGACGCTGTTGAAGAATCGATACTCTAACTTGAAGAGGAACTTCCTATAAAGACAGGAGTTTAAATTAAGTCTGAAGCCAAAGACTTATTGAATGTTTATTCTAAATGTCTCACTCATAAACTCCAACATTCTCGCCTAACGTATAATATTCACTTCCCCTTTCTCACGTTAATCTCGCAACGGGCTGATTTGCTACCAGGTTGAAAAGTTTGTGGATGGTATCATACGCTCTTCTCCCAGTCACATATAACCCTAATACCAACTGTAACCACACACATGGTCTATTAATTAAGATGTAGGAAAGAGTAGACTCACAAAAGTCAACCTCCTAAAGATGGTGTATGTACAGGAAGAACTAACTCCGTGCTAAACCGGAAAAGAACACTCGAAAAGCTGTTGACTTGTCTCAAGGCCTTGAAAGAGGATTTCCTGCCGATGAACTAACTCCTGCATTTAAACATTACACGCCTCTTTTCAGTGTACTTTTGCACATTTCACTACCTGGCATGAGATGAGTAGTAAGTCATACATCTCCCTAAAGTCAGTATCTGGGGAGTTATGAAGTACCGTTATTTCACACATGTGGAGCAAAGTAGTCAGAAAAGGCGAACACTGACGTACACAAACAAATTTGCAAACAGTTTGCTGGGGATTGAGTTAAAATGGATGCCGTAGTTTGGCCGGCAACTTTAAAGTTTGTACGCGAATGTATGAACGTGGGGGAATTTTGGAAAGTCCAGATTATTACAGGAGCAGTGGCGAGAAGAATGTTGAACTTTTAGTTAATAATGATTGTTGAAGTGTTGATATGACGGTGTTGCAATGAATGGCAGAGCAATAGTATGAATGATGAAGCGGAGGCAAATATAGGAATTTTGAGCGTATGTGAAGATTGAATGGATGTTGGAGTGCTGAAATGAATGAGTGCTGGAGTTTATATATGAATGAAAAAGTTTTGAGATGGATGATGGGGTGTCGAGATGTTATGTTGGAACGTTGAGATGAATATGGATTATTGAGATAAATGTTGGAGCGTTCATAACAATGTTCAGTTTTGAACTCATTATTGGCGTGTTGAAATTCTGAATGTTGAGACACATGTTGATCGCTAAAATAAACATTATTGTCAACATAAAGATTGGAATGTTAATATGAATGTGAATAGTTTAAACGAATTTTAGAGTGGTGAAATTAATGCTACCGTGTTGAGACGAATATTCATTGTTGAGATGGATTTTAGAGTAAGATGAGAGGTGGAGATGTTGAAACAAATATGTGAGATTTGGAGTTGGTTGGTGGTAGTGTGAATATGGGTGTTAGAGTGAATATTTTCGAAGCGACTTACCTGATAATCCCCGAGAGGAGGCGAGGAAGCGTTGGCGGCGGACGGCCGAGACCCATTCGAGTTCCCGCCGTTGTTCTGAGGAGGCGACAGCGACGACTTCTCGCTCCAGCTTCCGTTGCTCTGGACGTCCGTCGACGAGACGAGAGGCACCTGTCAAACGCACGTAAACACACGATTACGCACTGCCACGAAACCACCACTACACACTTATCGGCTTGATAAGCGACTCTTTTATAAATGGAGGGAAACAGAAACTGGGGCACGAACCGCAAGCTAAAAAAAAGGAGAGGACAGACAGCAGAAGAAAGGACCACGAAGGATGGCTTTCAAAGGCCCATGAGGAATGGACGCACATCCAAAGCCCCCTGAATGGAATTACAGTTCCAGGGTCTATGGATTTAGAATGGATGCCATCCACCGCATAAGTGGGGGAGTATGAGTGCCACCATAAATGCCACAATGCAAAGACTCACCTGTGTCTGGTAGGAGAAGGTCTCGAACGAGAGAGGCTCCCCTTGGGGGGAGTGGAGTGTCGTCTGGGGTAGAGGAGACAGGGAGCTGCAGCTAAGGGGGGGCGAAGTGACGGTCAGGGGGGAGTACTGGGGAGCAGGGACCTCGGTGGGGGTGATCTGCACCTGCTGGGATGGAAGCTGAGTCTCAACCGTAATCTGCTGGTGCACGGGGGTCTGCGGGGGTCCTTGGGGGGCCATAGGGAAGCGAGAAGGGGCCTCGCGGAACTGGAGGGGGGCAGGAAATGCGGGGGAGCGGTCGGGGACGCTGAGATTAACGCAGTGCTCCGGGAGAGAGCAAACGTGCGGCTCGATCGGAAGGGGGATGGGGGGTAGGGGTCCTTCCATGGGGAGGACCCCATCGTAAGGGGGGTCGCAATCCCCGCCGTCGCCACCATCGAGGCCTCCATTATCCCCACCACCCCCGAGGTTCCCGAAGAAGGAGAGCGTTGCGTGGGATATATCACTTCCCGAGGGGGCTCCAGCCCCCCCGCTGCCGCTCTGAGGGGCCTGACCCCCTCCTGGAGCTCCCTCGGCGCTGGTGCATTGCGTGATCCGCATAGATTCCATGAAGGGGCGCAGCGCCCGCGGGGACGTGCTCCTTCGGGGACACCGGCGGGTCGTGCTTAGGTCGTATGGGAGGAGGGACCCCTCCTCGGCGGGTTCCAGCTCCATTGGGGAGGAAGGGCGTGGGGTGCGCACCTGGCGGAAGGGGGGAAGTCGGGGGGAGGTGCGGGGTACGTGGCAATCGAGGGGAGACTCCTGCGGGGGAGAGAGGTGGGCGGGGAAAGGGGTGGCTCCCAGGCGTATGAGACGGGGCAGTAAGGGGGAGATGGGTGGTAGCGGGAGCCCCCCTTTGGGGGCGGGAACCCCCTCTGGGCTACGGGACTCATCTGACGATGGACGGGTCCTGGAGCTGCTCCAGGGACCTGAAAATTTTAAAAAATCCAATAATAATAACAATAAGAAGAAAAGCAGCACGAATAATATAAAAGGCCGACAAGTCTGATAGGATTAAGAATCAAGTCCAACCCGTTAGTTTAGTGGTTCTATAAAAGCTATCAAAATGTCTGCTGGATCAAGCCCAGCAGTTTTATTTGGAATTCAAGAAATCTCGCAAAGTGTTTCCATTGCAAAAGTGCAAATTCCTAAAAAAAAAGATGCGATTGTTAAATTTTTGCTTTATAATTTATGTATTGTGATGTTCTACCCACCGATGTATTTGCGTTTGCCACCACGCTCACTAGACATGCATCCCATGAAGCATATGGAACGAGGTGGCCAGATTTATTTACACCCCTGATCCGGCACCTAAAAATACCAGGGAACTGTGGATAGCTATCAAGACGGCATGGATCAACAGCTCTCCTGAGGTCTTCCGTCCGCTTGTGGAATCGATGCCAGTTCAATTTTGCTGCACATTGCTGGGTTAGTGAGATTCCTACACGCAGCTTGGTACTTATCTCATGACTTTCAGCACTTCAGTGTACGTTTTAATAGTAGGTACCTAGATGGACGTTTTAGCTCTATATAATAATATGAGTTTCACCCCCAAATAAATTTCGTTAACTTATTCTACTTCAGAAAGTTATATTATTTTATAAATTTAATATTGTAGGTTTTAATTTTAAGAAAAACCTTCCTTTCGCTTCACCATATAAGCGATTGAGTTTTCCATTATAGGACAATCCCGTTGCTGCGAATAAACGTTCAGTCAGAGGGTGGGATCACATACAGACTTCATTTGTCAAAGAATACAAATATATAACTGTATCGTTTGTTGTTTACAAAAATACAGGATAAAAATTGAAGGAAAAATAGGAATTTCTAGTGATTTAGGTTCCGCGACGCATCTGTAAAAGATGACTACAGGCCCTGCAATTTCCTCTCCTAATGCCCATTTTCAATCAAAGCAAACGGAGAAGTAAAATCAAAATATCAACTTGATTTAGTTACCGTTGTAAAATATAATTTTCTATAACGTTCTACTCCAAGACACATGAACTAGACCATGAATTGTAAAATGTTTTTCCTATTTCTTAGTCCAACGATAACTGTATTGGTGTTGGTATTAGAAGCATATTAAAATGTGATAAATAAACGTATGTCCATTAGTTTACCATTGTAAAATAAAGGTTTGTTGTATACCCTACGACAGACTGTAGGTAAGAAAAAATGAACTATCTAACGCTATTATTCTTCTTTCCATTTATCAACCTATTTCATCGATATATCCCTTCCGTCATTCTTTCTCCACCGTCTAGGTCTTTTCCACCTCCCATAAATTTTACACTTCCACCACCAAACTGGTTTCGAAACGTCTCGGGTTGGTTTTCGCTTATATAGAAAACTAAATCTAGAGGAATACAAACAAACTACTTGAATACGACAGATTGACTATGAAAAATGAGAGAAATACATTCAGACAACGATAAATAAGTGCTTTATTTACAAAATACACTTGGAGGCTTAATTAAGGAAAAGGCCACGCAAAAAATTCTTTAAAATCGGATCTTGAATGTAACTGACAAAGCAACCTCCTCCACACCTGTTTCTTTGCTAAACACATCTTCAAAAACATCAATTTTGCCCAATGCGGGCTCCACTCCAATAAAAAATAATACGTGTCAAAAGAAACCGTTACAAACAAGCAAGCTCTAAACATGCTTAAAATCTTGACGATTGGGCGGGAAAATTTTCCGTGTGGAAATCCTATTTTCATCGTCTCAACCTGCAATATATTGGGGGGTATCAATGGGAGTAAGATATCCAGGAAGAAATTATCGCCAAATGGAGATGCAGGCGCAGAAAAATGCTTGTGCCGCCCCCCCTGTACATATATGCTGGGGAAATAAAGACTGTCCCGTTTATGAAAGCTTGTTTTTTTTTACTCGCGACATATTTTAATTGCGATTGGGGTGGAGGCACTTTCTTTTCTACACTCTAATTGCCACATTTTCTCTGGGTGTATCCTGGAAGCCATAGGATCAAAATAGACCCCATTGTATCCCTTAAATATCTCTATTATATTGATTTATGAGAAAGAAAACGTACACATTAATAAAGGCATAGACACTCATAGTGGAGAATCTGGATTTAAGACAGATACACACACAACACAAAAATATATATATATATATATGAAAAAAGCTCACAAAGTGCACTTGAGTCAAAGTTATGCAGATACACCCACAAAGGAAAAGTGAAAAACGATTCCGAGCGCTTTCGTCTTTATTCTTAAAGACCTTTTCATTCCTTGAAAAGGTCTTTACATTTTAAAAATTAAATAGCTTTTAAAGTTTTTATTTAATGTTTTATTTTATGATGTAATGTAATTCTTTGAAATTGCTTAAGTCAAAGCATACCAAGGTAGATGACCGAAAAAGGTAAAAAGAAAAATCATTTTTATTTTGAAAATAACCATTCCATTGTGTTTACACAAAGAGCATATCGCAATCATATTGAAGTCAGAAATGCTGCCACGAGACTTCTCTTCAAATGTTGCCACAAGAGCTCTATTCAAAGTTTAATTCAACGATTTCGAACGCAAGGGTCTGTCTGATGCCGAGTTGCCACGTTCCAAACGTGTTTTTTTCCCCACGAAAAAAGGTTATTTTGTTTTGAAAATAGAAAGTGACTTCTGCGTCACCTATATCGATGCACATAGCTGGATATTTTAATAAGTAAAATTTACCAATTTCCTTGTGTAGACTTTCTATTACTTTAAAAAAAATAATAAACTTGCAGAATCTATATTCTTCAATAACCTTAGCATAGTTTACTTAGAGCAACATTACAGATATATTACGTAAGTTGTTAAAATTTAGGTCAGAGACGTAAATAAGAAGTTAAGGAATCCGGGTCGAAAATATCCCCAAATACAGTCTTTAAATTTGGGCATTATGTTAATGAAGGGATTGGCCTAAAATATTATTAATTATAATAAAATTTCCTTTTAAATTATATTTATATTCAATGAATAAATTAACTAAAGGGATGCGATAGGCGCAATTTAAGTGAATATGAACAAAATAAAAACTGGTTACAGGAACCCCCCAAAACCTTTTTACGAAACCTTTTTTTAATTTAGCCAGAGCTGTAGCTTTGAGTCTAGCCTCTACCCCTAGTATGGGTGCATATCCAGGAGAGTGTCGTGTTTTTACACTCCCCAACATACCAAGGACTCGACTCGGGCTATTCACTTTCTACACATCTTCACATTTCACTTTCATTGCAAAACTCCTTCAAAAATGTATGTGGAAGTACCTCGTTATTTTTCACTTTTTTGAATTATCGGATAGATGCGGCAGTGTCTCCTCCTGATCAGGTTCAGGAGAGTTGTGTAGCCTCTTTGTTTCGGTCTCGAGGGCCTTTCACACTCACATTCATCACATTTATCAGGAAGCTCTTCACAAACATACGGACGGAGATGCCCTCGTTTTTAGATACTTTTTATTTATATGTAAATGGATACACATCAAAATAAATAAAGCTCTCGGGAAGCAGTTGTTAAGGCACTCGATTTCCACGCCTGGCTATCGGGTTCGATCCTCAGCGTTGGTAGGGAAGTCCCGCCAATCGTGACGGGGCAACGAGTGTGAATCTTTTGCGCTTGATTCAAGCTGGAAATGACTCTGGCTGCCGATGATAGAGGGAGGGGAGGCAGTTATGGAGGAAAGTTTATACCGCCCCCCCTTCTACAAAAGGGTGAAATTGAATAGGAGTCTTAGTTAATTGCGACACCCGACCATTTTTTGGAAAGTGTTTCCCGACCGGATAATGAAATTTACATAAAAATCCGAATGACGATCGATGCCAAACGCATATACACCCTGTGTCGGTCCTCGGTGGAGAGGAAAAGGCAGAAAGAGGGGTACTACTGTGGTTTGCTACGATCCAGTGACAGAGAAACCCAACGGAGGGGAGGGGGGCTAACCCGTTCCGCGTCAGGAGTGTAAATATGAATCCCCCTTCAGCAGTTCCGGGGTGGGAGAGTGATGTGTTATGTATGTGCGGGGAGGAGGGGGTGAGAGAACAGTGCTATGAATGGCTATGTGTATGTAGTGATTTACGTGGCTGGGGCTGCCTGCGCGTATGATTCAGACTCACCCCCGCCCCGAGGGGTGGTTCGCGAGAACACCGTAGTATAGTCGTCTCTTGTATCTTACTGGTCAACCCTGGTTCTTTATTATCCCTGCTGGTGATGCGAAAGAAATACTTTGCATCGGCACTTCGATTGTCTCGTGCCACTGTAAAAAGAAGCTGATACGATCAACGTGGGCATTTGAATTGCGAGAAAGGCGACTGGAAAGTAAAGAAAGGGAAGATAGAAGATCTGAAAGCGTTCAATCATAAAGTTCTAGGAACAAGTTCGAAAAAATAGCACAGGTACTCAGAAGTATGAACTACTCCACCCTTGGAATTGACCATAGAAACAGGAACAACAAGATTCAATTAGTCGAAAGACTTCCTAAAAATAAACTGATAAACTTATTTTCAAATACTTTCTGTTGATGTCGTCGTTGGTTATCGTTTTATTTTTAAATAATTATTTCCTCCACTCCCTCTCCTTGAGAAGCACCGATGCATTTAGTAATGACCCATCTACAAAAAGAAAAAAAAGGTAAGCCTAGAAGCAGACGCCAAGAAAAATAACGATCAGGTATAACATAAAGGCCAATGGTAAGTTGTAGTTATTATTGCCTTCTAAAATATTGGTTGTATTGTCAGGATTCGAGATAATCATCACAATTGTATATATATAAAAAAAAACCATTTATTTAATTGTGATTTGGTTAAATCAAGCCTAACTTCGAAGTGGTTAGGCTATGCTGAGCTTTGAGGACTTGGGTAGCTTAGGTCTTTGTTCCCTTTTTAAGACATGAATATTTCATCTTTAACCATTCATTTTTATTCTAAAACTTTAAAAATACCCGATCCAAGGTGACCCTCTTTCAGCTATTACCCATCCCCACTCCCTACCCCACATTACGGAGCGAAAGGAGAGAGTAGGACAGTATCTTTCATCGGAGAGATGAGAAAACCAGATGAAGTGAGCGAAAATATTTCGCCATAGCTAATAGACTCTTTGAACTTTGGTTCCAATGCGATAGCCAGAGATGGAAGGTTGGAGTTTAAGCTGTTATGTAGTGTGGAATGGTGGGAGGTAGGGAGGGGGGGCTCTTTGTTCCATTTGTGCACACCATACTGGGCGGTGCTGAGATTTGTTTGTTTGGTTGAGCTGGACAGTTGCCTTGCCTGACCGGACAGTATCTTGAGAAGCCTCAGTAATTCCTGGTCCCTCATTGTCAGACCCAGAAAGATGGAAGCGTGGTTTGTTAGATTCAGGTGGTGAACCTCTTTCTCTCCTTGTCCATTGGACCTTCTAATTTAGATTCAGGGGTTAATTGTAGATTGGAGAGAGAGAGAGAGAGAGAGAGAGAGAGAGAGAGAGAGAGAGAGAGAGAGAGAGAGAGAGAGAGAGAGAGAGAGAGAATTACCTTATCGAGCCATTGTAGGAGCCACGACCAAACCTCCCATGCATGACCCGTTGCGCAGTGTGAGTGCGCTCTGAAATCAATGGGGTGGAACGAATGCGGTGAAGTGAGGAGAGAGGAGGCGGGGAGAGAGATGAAGTTGAAAAAAGATTCGAAAGAAGCAAAGGACAGATTGAGGAAAGAGTTTGACACTGATTTTTAAGAGCTCGCTTAGAAACATGCTAAATATTTGCTTTCTCGCAAGCGTGAGTGTTGTGTGTGTGTGTGTGTATGTGTATATGTGTGTATGTGTATATGTGTGTGAGAGAGAGAGGGGGGGGGGAATTGTATGAGTGTAATTAACAAAATGGACATTAGGAGGGTATGGAAATATGAACCAATCACAATAATCCTATTTCTAAACATCGAACCTATTCTTAATTCCAGACCCCAATAGGCCTTCAGGGGCATTAGAGAGGAAAAACGTTCTCTGGTATTTCTCCTTTCGCGAGACGAAACAGCACATTTTTGCTTCACTTAACTGCACCACTTTTTTGCAATCCTCTATACCCCCCCCCCCATTTATCACGTTGGATAGAAACTTCATCTCGAGCACGAAGTTCACGGTTAGATTCACGTATTATATTCATATTGGCACCCATTAGAACTGAGACGAACTTTGGATGTACCAACAAAGGCGAGTTCTGTATATAAAAAAAGAATCCTGGAAATAAAAAAGGCGAGTTGTGTACATACGATAGTAGAAGAGGTCTGGATTTACGAACAAAACAATTTCGAGTTACGAACAAAGACAAGTTCTGTATACACAAAAAACGAGTCCTGTATATAAAAAGGGCGAGTTATGGATTTGCGATGATAGGAGAATTCTGGATGTACGAACAAAGAAGAGTTCTAAGGATACGAACAAAAACGAGTTCTGGATATCGAAATAAAGATGATTTATTGATACACGATTCTAGACGAGTTCTCAATGTACGAAAAAAAGATGAGTTTTGGTCATACGAATAAAAACGAATTGTGTGCGTATGTGCAAAAAAAGATTAGGTGTGTATCTACGGAAAAGTACGAACTCTGTATGCCAGAACATAGAAGAGTTTCGTCTTTACGAATAAGTGCGAGTTATGGATATACGAACAAATGAGAGTTCTGCATAGTGCAGCTGTTAGCGATACGCAAATGTACCCCCACCCTTTCCGCCGTTACACAAACCACCGCAAACAGCCCCAAGAAAGATATAAATATTCTCCCTATCTTCAAGACATCCACAAAAGGATCATTGTTTTATCTGGGTCGTTATTTTGGAGACAACTTCGTCACTATTTCGCAGTTTTTTCATTATTCTTCATTATCCCCTCGTATTTTGGGAGACGTCTTCAATAACCAAGACGGTAAACAGGGACACTTTATACACCGCATTTCTGCCATTACATTTTTGAAGAGATTCCAGTTATTTTTACTGGACTGATGCCACCCACTCTCTTCATACCCCTCTTCTACGTTACTCTCTCTCTCTCTCTTTCTTACACACACCCAAACACAACCGCACAATTCCTTAATGCCACATGCGCTCTAAATTTGGATCCTGGCGGTGCCCGAAACGAGTTTTGGGATCTTAGAATAACGGTGCCATGTACACGTCAGAAGGACATGGAGGTATTGGGTGCTGTTGCGCCTTCGGAGTCATAAAGTTCAAGGGGACGGAATTTTCGTCTCCGTTAGGCACTGGGTGCCACAAAACCCTACAGTGCCAAAAGGACTTCCGACGTCCCCGGAAATGGGACGCAAGATTTTCAATTTCACCAACAAAAAAAGAAGAGAGTCTGGCTTGACCAGCCAGTCGTGGGAGGGGGGGGGAGGGAATATCCTAAAAGTCCCTATACTGTGGGAGTCCCATCCTGCTGTAGCCACTGGAGGAGGCAGCGGCGGAAGAGGCAAGAAACAGCCACGAGAGGAATCTCTGATGAATATAAATAAAACATAAAAATGGGAAAGACAAGAGGGAAGAAAGGGAAAGAAAAGAGATAAAGAAGGAAGGGAAAGAAAAAACAAGAAAAAGGGGTGGAATAAAAGAAGAAAAGAGAAGAAAGTAGGAGCGAATGAAGATGTTGGGTGACAGGGCGAGAGGCACCCAGAGGTGGATCTGGCCCAAAAGGAATAGGAAGGCACGCTGTGGACCCGAGGTAAGCGGGAGGGGAGGCAAGGCATGTGTAATACATACACACAACCGTTGACAGAGAATCCATACACAATGAATGCATGTACACGCAAATACACACATGCACTAGCACATTGTCGATAACGTATGTCTCATCACATATATTAAGGGTGCTCCACTCCCAGCTCTCGAACCATTTTTGTGCAGCTGCCGAGATAAGGAAGGATCACTTGAACTCACTGTAGGTAAGTCAATTTTAGCTAAATGTTATGTAGTGTACATGTTATGTCGTATAAAGGTCTATTTATTTCTAAAATATTTTTTTTAGAATGTAATAAAAGACGTATCGTGTGGTTCTTAAACATACTGGAAACGCCCTATGTCGCTTTACATTTGATCTGGACTAATATACATACACACACTTATGTAGTAACTCCTTGCATACATGTAGGCACACAATATAAATACATCTACATAACCATCGATATACATAGACTTTCGCTCGTTGAAGGCAACCTTCATGAAGCGTTTCTCTTGCATAAAGGCAACAGAATTCCGCCCGGGTGTTAAGTAATGATGAAATAACGGAATTGCATTTAATAAAAAAAAAAACCTTCGTCGACGCTACAAAAGATAAAAGCAAAATATACGGGAGACAGAGAGGGGGCAAGGGGTGAAAATGGGGGTAGAGGGGGGATTAAAAAGGCAAAACACAAGACGAAAGTCTGGGCTCGACCTTGTAATGAAGGGGGTTTCTCTTCGGTAAGGCGATCTCTTCCACGCACACACACACACACACGCAAGCAGATAGATACACACATACGCAATAAGACACTTATACACACACGCAGACTGTTATACATACATATGAAAGGTGGCAGGTACACACACACTATAGACACACAAGCATACATATACATATACCCCTATGTTAGTATAGGGATACACACGTAAATATAAATATGCACAACCAGTTATATACACAGAAGTGGACGAGTGTATGTAGGGAGAATATTTGTTTTACACCCTGCATGAACTTAAACCCACAACTAACACTTTACCACTTGGTGTAGATGAGGTGTGATGGAGGAACAAAAGACCATGTCATCCTCGATCAAGGACTAGACATCCCTCAAAGTCTCTTTTTGAACATAGACTCAAAATCTACCACACATTCAAAACTCTACCACAACAATAGAAATGGATTGATATTAGCCTGACCTAAATATTGGGCGTACATTGATACACGCCCAACACTGTAAAGGTGCAATTGCGCGTGAGTATGCAGCCATGTGAGTGTGATTGCATACACGGACGTGTCCGAATGTCCGCCAGTGTGGTTAAACATGGAGGAAAATTTCTAGTAATGGCGGAAGGTCTTTCATAACAGACCCCCCAAAATTCATCAGAAAGAAAGAGGGGGGAGAAGAAGTGCGTGTGTGTGTGTGCGCGCGCGCCGGGAGGGAGGCAAAATCTAATCATCTAAATTTATTCTTTGTCGTTCCGTTATGTTCTTGACACAGGGGTAGAAAACGTCTCACTCAATCACATGCACACATTCAATTAGTCTATGTCTGTAATTCTCTTTCTCTACACAACATAAACACACACACACACACACACACATATATATATATATATATATATATATATATATATATATATATATATATATATATATATATATATATATATATATATATATATATATATATATATATATATAACAATCCTGTTTTTATGTATTTACCTTTTTGTTCCTCACTCTCTATATCTATCTCTCTTTCTGTCTCTATCTACTTCTCTATTTCTGCTTGTCTCTCTCTCTTTCTCTCCCTGGTTGCATTCGTTTCCACACAATTTCCTTGAGCATTATTACTCTTTTTGTCTTTCTGCCTGACATTCTTTGTATGTCTTTATCTTATATTTTCATTCTTTACTTCCTCCTCACTGTTTGCATTCATTCCTACCCGTTTCCACATCTGGGTATTTCGGTGCCGCTGAATACGTGTCTCTTGTAAATGGCACTGTCGTACTGGCACCTCTTGGGAAAAGATGCCTGGTTGTTGATAAAAACTCAACCTGAAAGCATTAAGGGTAACGACGCCCGAGTTGAGCCATGGGGTGTCGGCCCCTTATTAAGGACAAGAGAATGAATTCACGACCAAGAGAAAAACACTTATAAAATTAATGTAAAAACGATCGTAGTTATGAGCCCGAATCTGTAGTAGTCTAAAGAGGAAACTACTTTGCTCAATCTGGACAAATAGATCGCGCAACTTTCCAGAACGTTCCAAACCTATTGAACATGAGGATTTGTGAAGTGTGTGTAAGAGTTGGGTGTGTGGAAGAAATCGTGAAGAAAATGGAAAAAAAAAATCCATAATTAGTAGAATTTTGAGAAAAGGGAAAAGGTGAAGCCCAGGATAGCTACAACTGACATTTTGTTCGCATGATTGCTGCAAAGTTGTTTGAATGTTAAGTCATCTGGTCGAGTGTTGCATAACTTTCGTATTTTAGTTGAAGGCTATTTAGTCAGATAACAGTAAAATTGCCGCCACTTGTTAATAATTTCGGTGAATAACTGTAAGAATGTATGTTCAATTGTGTAGAAATTAAGATGAAGGCTAATGAAATCTGTCTGAACAAAAAGCCATCTGTTGTTTGACACCACCAAAAGAATGAATTAGAAGCTCAGTCAGACCTAAAACGACTATGAGGCCTTTATACCACATCCGAACGCATGCAGTGTGCACATGCATGCTTTATAATATCGTCATACTACGCCATGGTGCACTTCACTACATCATATCTCGTCAACACGCGCACACAGATACGCAAAGCGGCGGGGAAAGAGTTAGATGGCGAGGCCAGATGCATTGAGGTGACTTTTGCCAAACAGCTGCCTCGAACGTCGAACTCCGAAGGAAGAAGCGAGGTGTCTATTTTTGAGGAAGCAAGAGTCTGGTTGGGGAATTGAGATGTGCGTTTGGACGAAACAAGAAGTTTGGATGAAGGAATTAAGATGTTTGGATGGACAAATCGAAGTGTATGGATGGAGGAATGAAGATTGAGTTTGGAGAAGCGAGATGTCGAGGTGAATAGTCAAGAATTCCGATTGAAGAACTAAGATGTTTGGATGAATAAATCAAAATGTGTGCATGAACAAATGAAAATAACAGTTTGGAGAAGCGAGATATCTGGTTGAATAGTCAAGAAATCGGGTTGAAGAATTAAGATGTTAGGATAGACCAATCGAAATGTGTGAATAGACGAATGAAGATGTCAGTTTGAAGAAGCTAAATGTCTGGGTGAATAGTCAAGAAATCGGGTAGATGAATTGAGATGTTTGAATGGAGAAATCGAAATGTGTGGACGGAAGAATGAAAATGCCAGTTTGAAGAAGTGAGATGTCAGGTTGAATAGTCAAGAAAGCTGGTTGAAGAATTATGTATGGTTGCATGAAGCAAAGGTTCTGTCTGAATGAATTAAGATCTGTGGATGGACAAATAGAGGTGTTTGGGTAAGTAAAACCGAGATGTCAGTTTGAAGAAGCAAGATATCATCTTGAAAGATCAAGAAGTCTGGTTGAAGAATGAAAGGTTAATGAATCGAGATAACTTGTTGAAAAAGCAGGATGTCATGGTGAAGAAATAAGATGCGAGGTTGGACGAATCAGAGTGTTTGGTTGAAGAACTAAGATGGCTGGTTGAAGAATTAGGTTTTATGCGGTTAGATGAGAGAGTTTCAAAGTATCAATAACAAATCACACCAAGAGGAGAAATGCTGAACAGTAAGAAAGTAAAACTCCTCTGGTTGAGTAAACAACGCAATGGAATCACTAGTTTTATATATGAAGGAGCTGCGTGAAAGTTCTAAAGGAGTACATTACATTTTTGACACTACTCTAATAAAATGACAAAAGATGGCCCCTAAATCACGTGAGACTTTGGGTATAGATTTCTTCATTGGGGCATTTGGTAAGTAAAGATGAAAGGACTTGGAATATCAATTTTCATTTTTCTTCAGGTAATTTAGAATCCGATACCATTTGCATCGGCCGCGATATTTTAATATGAGATCGAATGATGCTTAAACCTCTAAACTGAAATAAAAATAAAATTGGATTTGTTCTTCAAATGCATTGAAACTTCCAAGAAGTGAATCGATGGAACCGAGATCTTTCACAACCCTGTATCGAGAAAATGGATTTATTCTGATAAAAAACATTTAGTTAAGAGTTTGGGGGGGAGGGTGTTTAAGTAAAAAAAAAAATGACTGAGCTATGTACTGTTCACTATCACAACTTTTCAACTCATAGTCAGACATAAATATATTTTATATTTCCTCCAGATACATTATCACATCCAACAGATATATATATATATATATATATATATATATATATATATATATATATATATATATATATATATATATATATATATATATATATATACATGCGTGTAAGCCATTTTGAGTTAATCTGGACTTAGATTTAATGAATGTTCTGTGACGTCATTAAAAAAAAGAACGTCTACATCGAACAACGACTTTTGCGAATGCCTGCTGGCAACCCGTAGGGGTCACCTTGAACAGCGAAGCATTATGAAACGTCTGAGAGAAACTTTTTGTTTTTACTTCGCTGACCGAATCATTTTGAAATTTCCTCTCCTTCTTTTTTTTTAAAAAAGGAGGCGTTTAGCAAGCGTCCCACCACACTTTTTTTTCTCTGTGTTTCAGATAGTTTCGTTCAGAACCCGCTACAAAACATTGGTCACGAATTAAGAAGAAGCAGGTGTAAAAATCTTTAACGAACTCCTCGTACGATGATATTTGGAATCTGCATTTAACTCCTTCTTATACTCCATAGGTTTTCGTTCTCGAAATTTTTAGCAAAATTTCCAGCTTTTATAAGTTCTTGACAAGATAAATGACTTCAACTACGACGAATACTAGCTAATATAAAGAAATGATACCACTACTAATAACACAAATAGAAATAATAATGAAATGTCTTCTTCCAGGGGTTGTAGTTCTTTTGGTTATCCGATGGTACTTAAAAATGGTGCGGTTGTCGGGATGGATTTTCTGACACCAACCTCCTTCCCCCTACAGTGGGGGAAACCTCCTGATGGGGGAGCTTGGCACTGGGCCAACTCAACGGCCACAATGCAGGTTAGATCCAGAACTATGTTCTCCATTTGCCCCTACACCGCCCTATCTGTACCCGTCTCTCCCCACCATCTTCCACATAAATACATATCTCCATACACACATGCACACACTTCTGTCTACACACGCACACTTATTCATCCTGACAACGGTTCTACCGTGTTTGGCTGAAGACAACATGATTGCAGTTACACTGGGAGACTGCATATGTGCGTCTTTCTCGCTATGCCTCTATGTGTGTTGTGAAATCGACATCGTTACAGACATACTTCTGCTGCACAGAGACTCAGCTCCAATACATAGAAAATTTCGCCATTTAGAAACGATTTTTATTAGAATAAAGATTCGAATATCTATTATCTATTGATTATAGAAAGTGATCAGCTATTAAAACTAGTTGATTGTTCCCCATATCGATTTTATATTGAGAATGGGTCTAACACCCCTCTTTCCCACTTGGCAGGGTCTAAGCGGACGTCAGAATGAATAAAAGACGAAGAGACAGAACAAGAAAAACAAACAAAAATAAAAGTGAGGAACAAACTCCACGATGAAAAAAGTCCCCACAGCCAAATTCACTAACCTGGAATGCGGAGGAAGGGAGGGCACGTTGGAAGTTACAAGGAACAAGTTAGTGCAACGAACACAGGAGGTCGAAAACACAAATTTGAACTCTCATTCGCGGAACGAAGCCCGTCGAGGATAGGACTTCCCAACTTTTCTATTGAGCGGTACCCTTTGGGCATTCGGACGGGTCGCTCTGTACCCCTAAAAATTAGGGATATGAAAATAAAATTGCGTCAATTTTAATGAGTTTGATTCATTAATTTTAAATCTTGATTGACACTTAAGCAAAGGCAACCAGTATTGCAGTTTCAAACTTGTAAAATCGCATTAAAAAGACCCAAGAAAGGGCATTGGCACTACAAATGGTTGCTTATAATCTTAAAACCACGCACTCCCCTTGAATAGTGTAAATGCCATGGGCGGTACATATCACATGGTTAGAAACCCCTTAACTAAAAATTCCCCCCTCCAAATAAAAATACAACGGTCGGGACACCCCTCAAAAGTAAAAGAAATCCAAGAATACTCATTATTGTTGAGCTAGTTTTGCCATAACAGTAGTCACTTCAGTCTTTTGCAATTTCCATTTTATCCATTAAACCATCATTAACCATTATCTTCTTGCAGAACATTCACCTCTGTTCGTATGTTTATTTTTTATCTCTGCACATTTGCTTCAAATTTGGTCTTCTTTTCTTTCGTGTCATTCACCCCTCCCTATGTGAACATCGATTGGATTAATCCATATTCGGCTGATCATACCCAGACCCTCAGAATACTTTAAAAATACTACTGTTATAATGCTCCAATATACATCTTTTATTTCTGCCCATTTAACACCTTTCAAACAAACTCAGTTTCCAAAATTCACCCAATCAAGATCTGAAATTTATAGGTGTCTTGGAAGGTAAACTGAATTTGGCCATACTCAACCTCACCAGGACTTAGAGCTTTCATATCTGCCTATGGTACGTACCCAAATTTCGTGTCTAAGATGCATGCAAGCACCACATAACAAGTAACATAGACACATAGTACATATACCCAGCTGGGTATACGTTTTAACTAGAATTTCCTATTAGCGAGTAAAGTCAACGGTGACAAACAGGTGTGTCTTGAGAGAGCATGTGTACAAGTGTGTGGACGTACTTGCAACTGGGCATCCTCATGAATTACTCCTCCAGGTTTAAGTGCATAATAACCTACCCATCTCATTCTCTCATTTATCGAGAGGGAAGCAATATAGGTCTTTACACACCTACATTCTTCGTAAACCTCATGAACAAACTGACATTATAATTCGCAAGCCAAAGATACATATATTATCATTCATGTGGTCATGTTAGAGATACTTTTAAGAGGGCAACCATCTTTCTCTGTCATTCTAAATATATACATGTGCGAATTTTTTCCCTCTCTCTCTCTCTGGCACATAAAATAATTAAAAATATGGTATATTTTCTATTGTTACTAATTTTTCGTTCTTGAATACTAAATTTAGCAGCACCGTAAGAGTGTGCGTGAGAGAGAAGGTAATTAATCTATCAATTTTAAGATTCACTTTGAAGGTAACCGAGTGAGAGAAGGTAATTAATCTATCAATTTTAAGATTCACTTTGAAGGTAACCGAGTGGGAGAAGGTAATTAATCTATCAATTTTAAGATTCACTTTGAAGGTAACCGAGTGGAAGAAGGTAATTAATCTATCAATTTTAAGATTCACTTTGAAGGTAACCGAGTGGAAGAAGGTAATTAATCTATCAATTTTAAGATTCACTTTGAAGGTAACCGAGTGAGAGAAGGTAATTAATCTATCAATTTTAAGATTCAATTTGAAGGTAACCGAGTGAGAGAAGGTAATTAATCTATCAATTTTAAGATTCACTTTGAAGGTAACCGAGTGAGAGAAGGTAATTAATCTATCAATTTTAAGATTTACTTTGGCGTAACCGAGTGAGAGAAAGATGTGGGTAGGTAGGCATCATGGCTACTTGTTTTTAAATATCTATACACACGTGTTAACTGTTACGTAGGACCACATCTCCCCAGTAATTGTTCTTAAGTTAGTCTTTGATTTATAATTCTCATAGCACTTAATAAAATTGGGTCGATTATGTAATATTATTTTGTATTTTAAAGAAGTATAGATTCATCTGTGACGTAACTAAGCAGGTATTTCAACACACATATGTGTATCGACTCAATTTCATAATATAAAAACAACTAAATCATAAACAACGCTTTTTAGTTATTAGGTTAGAAACAAAGTTCTCGCACAACTTTTATTAATAATGATTTACAACGAAACAATGCAGCGAAAGAAACACATAAATGAGGAATGTAATCACCGTTATTTTCGAACACCTGCTTCCAACGACGGGATAGATTATAATGGATGCCTTTGTTGTAAAATTCAACTGGTTTGTTATTGAAGAAGTCTTCAACTGCTGTTATCAGCTTGTCAACATTTGCGAACGTTTGCCATTCAAGAAGTTCTGCAGTGGCCGGAATATATGGTAGACTGTTGGGGACAGGTCTGGCGAATACAGCCTACGAGGGAGAACTACACACACCAGCTCCTGTAGTTTTTCACAGGTATGGTTTGCAACGTGTGGTCGGGCGTTATCATGAATAAAAATGACACGAGTCAATTCTGATCGTCTGTGCGCAATTACATCTATCACCTGTTGCAGTTGTTGACTGTATAATTGAGCGTTGATAGACTGATTGCGTTCCAACATGTCTCAGTAAATCACTCCCGTCACATCCTACCAGCCACAAAGAATAATCTTCTTTGATGCCGGTCGACCTTTGCCTTGAGTTGTACAGGTGCACCTTTGTCTGTCCAACTCCTTTTGCGTGCCATGTTCAAGTGTAGACACCATTTCTCATCTGCAGTAACTACTTTGTTAAGCCAAACAAAACGACGTTTCTTGGACAGTAGTGTCATGCAAATGTCTATGGGGCGTTGAAGGTCGAACTCGGTCAGTTTACCTGGAATCCATACGTCACCCATTTCCTCTAAATTATGCACAATTGCTGTATGGCTAACTCTAAGCATTTCAGCAAGCTCGCATGATGTCAGATGTGGATCAGCTTTGACACAAGTACACAAAGAATCATTGTCAATAAATGAAGATCAACCACTTCTTGACTGATGTTGGAGATCGAATTGGCCAAACAAAACGACGTTTCTTGGACAGTAGTGTCATGCAAATGTCTATGGGGCGTTGAAGGTCGAACTCGGTCAGTTTACCTGGAATCCATACGTCGCCTATTTCCTCTAAATTATGCACAATTGCTGTATGGCTAACTCTAAGCATTTCAGCAAGCTCGCGTGATGTCAGATGTGGATCAGCTTTGACACAAGTACACAAAGAATCATTGTCAATAAATGAAGATCAACCACTTCTTGACTGATGTTGGAGATCGAATTGGCCACGCTGAGACTTCTTAAACCTATCGTAGGCTGTGCGACGACTTATTGTGTCTTCTCCAAATGCTTGGTTGATACGACTTTGCGATTGTGCAGCGTTTAGACCGGATGTGTAAATCATACAGTGAAGGAGTACGTTGCTGTTCACGAGAAAGTCATTTGATGGGTAATTTTTGAAACATTAGATATCATACAGGGTGTCCGACTAATGACTGTGTAGTGGCCTAAGCTTTCTTAAGAAAGACAAGGCCACTACACATTAACTAAACGTACACCCTGTATAAATCTAAAAATAAATACACTTTTTAAATAAATCTATAAATAAATAAACTTTTATAAAAAAAGGTTGTGTTTCCAACCTAATATTTTGTGAACAAAATTATGTTGTCTTTTACGCACTTCCAATAATCTTAACCCCATTCTTGTGGTATTTTGTGTAAAAAAATGGAAGCATGTTATATAATATGTCGATGACGCTTTTATATTAACGCCACACAATTGCGCAATTTATAGCACTTTGGATTAATTTCGCCTGAAAGCTTGGCATGAGGGATTATTCAAGTTGAACTCTAGCTTCCTGTTGTGATCTGCAGTGGCGTTCAGCCGGCTTTGGTATTCCAGCGCTTACGTCTTTGTTACCGTGTACAAGCGTTGCCTAAGGAGACCTCCTTCTCAATCCACCTGTGCCACACTTCACTTCAAAACCAATCATACACACATCACAATTTCTAAATTTGTATTTTGTTGGCGGTTCCCGGAAACATTCCGAAAATGTTATTGCACCAAGTAGAGTCACCCCTCTCTCCCTCGTTTGCCCACCCTCACACCGGCCTGCTGAACGCTTTGTATTCAAATTCTTTTGGACAAGTTTCCGCCCACATAGACGAAACGCCTCTTTTCTAAGTCCACTTGTATGGATTCCAGGATAAAAGAAACCATCGTGGATTTGGGAGGAAAGAAGTTATGATTGCCTTTATGCCATTATTCTGACTTCTTGTGGTTGGTTTCTGCGATGGCCAAAAGATAGGGATACGGGGAGAAGCATATTATGGGTTTGACGGGGGATATTTGGCAGCAGGGAACGTAGATCGAACTCCGTAGATGAATCAGGGCACCTTCGTCTTACCCTGACCTTGGCATTGCATGCTTGCTGTGTGCTTCTTTTTGGAGGATTTGGAGGGGAGGCGGAGCGGGGGTTAACTGGAAGATGTGACGAGACGACCAAAGGGGCGGAGCAAAATGTTGCCAACTTGTGAGGTTATAGTTTTTTTTATTTAAATTAATTTGCATTAACTTGGGGATAATAGATATTCAACTAATGCTGTTCTAGAATCGTTTGGCGAATCAATGTTTTATAAAAGTTAGAAAATCTATTTCTCATAAATCAGCGATGTTTACCCGAAGGCTAATTGCCTAGAGACAGAAGATAACACTATCGCCGAGCAATCTTTTCAACGAAGAATGGCAGCGAATTTTGGGGAGAATTTTTCGAATTACGATGCCATACTTGGATGCGATGAACATTAAAGAGTAGATTTAAAACTTACCCAATTGCATTCATAATTGCTGCCCTTCAACACTTTATTGAAGCACATACACTCCTAAGGTAATGCATAGGACTAAGTCATTGCTCTATCTGGTTTAACCTACAACATTTCGAGGTTACCACAAACAATTTTTGTATTTTTTACCTGGTATCATCCCCCTTATCTCTAGTTTCGCAACAATTTCATAATTTTTTTAATACCACACTCTTATTCAACGGAATATCATAAACACCTTTCTGCAAAATACAAAAACAACAATTGCAGAACTCTAGTAAACGTCGGTAAACGCGCATATAGAAGTTGTTATTCGAGTACACACATTCGATTCGATACACAGTTTTAGGTACCTTAAAAAGTAGTAAATAAGATTACAGATTAGAGTGGATAAACATTAGCTAGGGCAAGATTATGACGAGATATTTTCATGAAAATAACTATGATAGAGTGTAGCGCTAAACCTCCAAGAAGTACGTACGTACGAACAATATTATGTGGCCATGAAGTCATTGACATTATGCGAATAACACTTCCTAATAAAATGACAAATCCCATTTGAGATAAAATAGTATCGTGTATATATATATATATTATATATATATATATATATATATATATATATATATATATATATATATATATAAATATATATATATATATATATATATATATATATATATATATATATATATATATATATATATATATATATATATATATATATATATATATATATATATATATATATATATATATATATATATATATATATATTATATATATATATATATATATATATATATATATATATATATATATATATATATATATATATATATATATATATATATATATATATATATATATATATATATATATATATATATATATATATATATATATATATATATATATATATATATATATATATATATATATATATATATATATATATATATATATATATATATATATATATATATATATATATATATATATATATATATATTTATATATATATATATATATATATATATATATATATATATATATATATATATATATATATATATATATATATTATATAGTTTGTCAATCGATGTTTCCTATCTAGGCCTACAGCAAAATGTGGAGTGAATAAAATTGCTTCAACATAATAAATATATCGTGTTTTTTTTGTTGTTTTTTTACTTTTAACCAAAGAAATTTTGTTCATTGTTTGATATAAGAATGTCCAAGGTTGATTTGTTTCAGGAGGAAAGAAGGCGAGAAATCATGTCGCCCGTTTTATTTTTCCAAAATCAAATATAAAAACGCATTTAAATCCTGATTAAAATATGGCTCTTGTCTAAAAATTAACGGAATTAAAAACAGGGGGAAAATATTTATTGGTTAAAAAAAAATAGATCTCTACTACCGCAAGTAAACAGCAAGATACAATAAAGATGATCTGCCCAAACACCAAGCTAATCCAACCAGAAAAAAGGCGCCAATATTTGCCAATTTGATCCCACGACTGGTGTCAGGTAAAAATATATATATATATATCACATATCAATTTAAAGGAATACTTGAAACTGAAATTTGTCACGAATTTTTATAAACTTTTTGTTTCGTTAAAATTCAAAGTCAAAATTTGACCTCTGAAAATTATATGAACGAAATTTTGCACAAAAAAAACTCATTTGGAGGATTTCATATATTTTCGCTCACAAGGACTACACATTAGATACAAAAGGGATATGTGAGGGAATATATATATATATATATATATATATATATATATATATATATATATATATATATATATATATATATATATATATATATATATATATATATATATATATATATATATATATTCAAAATACAAATACCGAGCACATCCTACACATAAATCGTATTAATCCCAACCACCCCTAAATATTAAAATTATTCCGTTTCCATCCGATTATATTTGACATACAAGACGAAAATAATTTAAAAAAGCAGAGATTGAAAAACAAAAAAAAAACGAGTGCAATCGCATGCTATAACGGTCTTTATGCAAGAGTTGCATAAAACTCATTTTGGGAGTGAAACCCGTCAATATGTCTGGAAAATCGAGTTGGTTGGTTTCAAAGAGAATTCAACCAACCCTGACGAAACACAGGCGGGACTGAATTCTGTTTTATCTGTTTCTATAGTTACGAAACACAAATACGTCATTCCAAGAACATAGAGAATGAATCAATCTAATGAATAGGTGTACTAGGTAAGATAGACAGGCAGATAGAAAGGGGAGGGGACGATTCCAATGAAAATATAACTGTTGCATTCTCTATTATTTTGTATATCGCTAAATAAGACAATGGAATGTTGTTTCCGGCAATCTTATTGCATTTACTGAGCCATGCACAGCCTCCAAACAGTTACCGATTGCTAAGAAATTTATTATATATATATATATATATATATATATATATATATATATATATATATATATATATATATATATATATATATATGCGTGTGTGTTATTTACTAGGCCCATTTTCGACATGAATTATGATGGGGCTTCTGTGGTTCCAAGACAATCGATGAATTAGACTTGTGCTAACATACCAAAAGGACTCTAGCGGTGCTTAATAGTCCCAAGCCACACTCCACGAGACAAAGCAAAATGACCTAAAGGCCTGTACCATACCCTAACCTCAAGTGTTGCCCATTTACCTTTGCCCAACCAGAATTAACTATTATTTTTATGGAATAAAAGGGGTGATTTCCTCCAACGACGTGTCTTGAAGAAAGATCTTCACTTTCTAATTTATTTGAGCTTTCGCTGGGGAATTCTTCTTAAAAAAAAAATTCAAAGTTAGTTTCCCTGCGGCTCATTTAATCTTTTATTCTTTTCTCCCACTCATTCCCTCAAATCAGTCCCCCGAAACTTCATTCTTTCTGTCTAGCGATCATTCACCGTTAGTTACAACCTTGAAATTGGAGTTGCCAATGACCTCAATAATTCAATTAATTTTCAACATTTTTCCCGATCACTTGGGTATTCGACGATTCGCTGACGCCCAATTTGGATAAAAAAAATAAATAAAATGCCAATCTAAGCTGAGAAAAACAAATCTGGAATGAATTAGGTTGGTAAATTATCAGAGAAAATATATTTTTGATAAGTGGAAATCGAACACGCACTTCTCAAAGCGGATTCTGGTAGCCCAAGGCGGTGGTTTCAAGGCCATAAAAAAAATCAGTTACGGTAACTCTGCCTTTATCTAGTTTAGAAATATTGACTTCATTTATTATGATAATTTACCTAACATTCATTATTTGGATGTCAATCAGAATCATACGGTAAACTTGCGAATTGCGAAGGTAACACAATCATTCTTCATCAGCATCAATTCATTCTTTAGATTTGAACCCCGGTCGAGAGGTCTTCTGAGTAAAAAGCGCTCGTCATATTTGAACAAGAAATTTAATAATGACAAGAAGTGTACTAGTATCTTTATCCACTTTTATTATAATCTCATTTAAAAGAAAATATTTCTTTCTGAACAAGTAAGGGAGTTTTAAGCTGTCTATAATCCAGATGTTCTTGAGATCACTGCACCATTGAAGTTTACAGACTTCAACGAGATGGTGGAGAGCAAACTAATCGGTTGAGGTACTACACGAAGCCCCGAAGGCGCACCTGTACTGCGAACCAGAAATGGCCAGTTCGAGCAGTTCTTCGCTCTTCCAAGGAGCCCCATATTAAAAATGATGAAAATTTAAGAACCTGGATGTATTCTTCGCGAAAGTACGAAAAATACAGTTCGCTATTAGTAAATACGAGGAGAGTTCTTGAAGATGGAGCTTGACGCAGTTTTACCAATTGAATGACTTTGCAAAGGCGTTTCAAGGTTCTGTCTCTCGTGTCTTAAGAGAGAAAACCTCTCGCTTGTAATAGCTCATTTGGCTACTTAAACAGAGGCACACACACAGACAAGAGTGCACCTGACTACTTAAACAGACCCGCACACAGACAAGAGTGCATTTGACAACTTAAACAGACGCACACTCAGACAAGAGTGCATCTGACTATTTAAACATATGCATACACAGATACGATAGTGCATCTGACTACTTAAACAGGCACACATACGCAGACAAGAGTACATTTGACTACTTAAACAGACATACATTTGGCTTCTTGAACATACACACCTATGCAATAGCTCATTCGGCTTTTTAAACAAACCTGCACAGAGACACAAAAACATTTAATTTTTTAAACAGAACACCTTTGGCTTATTACACAAACACACACGTAGTCCATTTAGCTTCTTAAACAAATACAAACATAATCAGCCTCAACTTGTTAAACAGAAACAAAGACAGACCTCAGAATGATATGGCCAACTTGGTAATTCAGCATCGGTCTGTAACAGGGTGAAGGAGGTACAATTACGGCTTAGCAAAAAAAGGGAGTGAATGTGCGGTAGTGGTGGTTATAGACAGCGGCCAAAGATGGAGTGGTGGATTTTTTTTTGTACTTTGTAGGGAAGCGAATGATTCGTTGAATAGGCATCAGATAATTTTTGGACACGTTTAAATAACATAATTTGGGCTGTTATTTTTCCTTTCCTCGCTAGACGGGAGAGATGATATTGGAAATGGGGGATTGTTTATTATTCTGAAGTTTCTCGATTATTATTATTATTATATAATTATCTCTAAGAAGCGCAAAACAACGAAAGCATCTCCACTGGAATGTTTGTGAGAGGTAGTCTCGAAAAGAAAGTGTTGAAGTTAGAGGAAGTGAAATTGTGTAGAAGGTGCAAGGCTTGAGTAAAGAGAGTACTTGGCGCACTATGACAGGCACGAGACGCGACTCTCGTATATCTGTGATTGTTAGTTAGGTAATGGAAGAAATGAATTAAAAAGTTCCGATTTCTGAGAAATTCGGTCCAATTTGAAGGTGTGAATGGAGAATTCGTTCCTATTTCCAGAAATTTAAGCCTAAAGCTATTTAAAATAGACCGTCTCTTAACATTTGGGTCACATTGAGTGAAACTTTTCGCTCACGGTCCACCAAATGAATTGCCTCGCATGAACTCGGTCATTTACTTCTCGGTCCTTTTGACAGCTGGTTGATCAAGAAAGATTCGATCGATGACTCTCGTCCCTTCTTAGATGATGGCGGAAGGAGGGCAAAGATGTAAGCCACAGAAAGGGACAGGAGAGTTGCGTGCACCTCTAGTTTCTAGCACCTTCCAAACAATTTCCGCTCTTGTGACGTCACCACATCCGGACAGCCCTTCTTTGGTCTTTGCTTTTTTAAATAAATAAATTAACATGGCCTTGGCATCTTTACCTGTGCATCCGGGGCGAAAAGGGAGCTTACTACTCACCGTTGATAAGCCCCGAAGTGCGTTCACACACAGACTTCAATCCATCTTTTCTTCTGCCATAACATTCATCGTAAGCTGTGCTGAGTGGTAGGGACGCCCTGAAAATGCCTCAACACCTGAGTTCGAACACCGGGGTTGCTTACTTCTGCATCGGCTAAAAAAACTAAGCGGAGTCCGGGGAAATTAAATTTCCTTTCAAGACGCCTCGGTAAAGAAGAAGAAAGCGCTCGGAATCACACTTTTCCTTTTACTTGCGGGCGAGCGTTTGCCCGAAAGAATGAAAGAGAGAAATAGAGGGAAAAGGGCGGAAGAATGAGAAAGAGAGTGGCATTGAGAGAGAGAGAGAGTGGGAATGGGAGATAGTGGGAATATGAGAAATTGGGAATAAGAGATAATGGGAAAGAGAAGGGGAATAATAAAGAGAGAGGGAGAGATGGGATGATAGAGAAAGAGAGAATGATAAAGAGAGGGAAAGAGGAAATGAGAGACATAGTGAGAATGAGAAAGAGTGTAAATTAGAGAGAAGAAATGAGAGTGAGATAGACGGTGGGTATGAGAGAAAAAGAGAGAGAGAATGAGAGATAAAGAGGGAGTGAAACAGAGAGAAGAAATGTGAGAGATAGAGAGATTGGATGAGAGAGAAAGTGGGAATAAGAGATAGAGGTAGTGATATATGGAAATGCGATGTGAAAGAGGGGATGAGAGATTGGGTGAGACCGAGAAATAGATTGGGAATTAGAGAGAGGGGGGATGAGAGGAAGAAAGGGAATGAGACAGGGAAGGAATTGAGAAAGAAAGAGGGAGGCATGAGAGAGAAAGAGGGAATGAGAGATAGAGAGTAAATGGGAGAAAGAGAAAGAGGGAATGAGATATAGATAGGGAATGAGAGAGAGAGAAAGTAAATGGAAGAAAGAGACTGAATAAGAGAGAGTGAGAGAGACTGCAAGGAAGAGATTTAGAGAATGAGAGAGGGGTTGGTGAGGCGGTTTCCATCGCAAAATGATACCCCTAATCGGATTGACTCGCCTCTTGAAAATAAGCCTCGCACGGGAAAGGTTCCTTTTGGCGATCAGAGAACGGAGAAACTGACAATTCACCCAACACGAGTGACCCTCTCAAGAGGAATGGCAGGAACGAGTTACGTAAGAAAACCAGTTAAGGACCCACCCATAAACCGCCTTTTTGAGACCTCTATCGGCAGACCCTGGTGTTAGATTCAATGTTTATGTTCCTAATGCGTTCATTACCCAAAGAATCTTGGAGGTTATGAACGCAACAAGGGCAAGACTAATGACTGAGGTCGATGCAGGTATGGATACAAATGTTAGTCGTCTTGGAAGAGCAATGGAAGGATGGGATTTACAATTATTTTCCGTTAGTTCACGCGAGGAAAGCAGTTAATGGTAAACTAGAGGAACTTGAGAAGAATCTTAGGAACCAATGTGTGGAAATTCTCACCATCTGTGTAGTATTATTAATTAAGAGGGGAAGACAAGGAAAATTTTTAAAGGAAGGAGTGATGAGTGGGGAAGAGAAAATGTGCAAAAGATAAATGTTCCGAGTAGACCTAGTTGGAGACTTCTTTGAGTCATCGGGGAGACTGAGAAGGTTTTGTTTAAAATCTGAGTCTACTATTAGTACTATTATCCACAAAAATAGTTTTGTTCCTGACATTGACAAGAACATCTATAATAATAAGTGGTAATGAAGGATTTGTTTTTGTTTTTGCCAATATTCTGTATAGGACTCTGAAGGAATACATCGAACTAATGTCCATGATCTGTTCATTTCGTTCACAATCTTCAGTAATGACCTCTGGTGAAACGCAACGAATTGATTGATATCCATAGTTGGTCTGTCCACTTAGTTCACAATTTTCAGCAATGGCCCCTGATGAATTGCTTTTAATTGGTGCCTATGCTGGGTCTGTACATCTCGCTCACAATCTTCAGCAATGGCCTCCGATGAAACGCTTTGAATTGGTATCCATGGTAGGTATGTCCATTTCGTTCACAATCTTCACCAATGGCCTCTAAATGAAACTCTTTGAAATGGTGTCCATAGTTGGTATCTCAATTTCGTTTACAAACTTTAGCAATGCCCTCTGGTGCAACGCAACGAACTGGTATCCATAGTTGGTCTGTCCATTTTTTTTCACAATATTCAACAATGGCCTCTGGTGCAATGTATCGAACTAGTAGACCATCTAGAAATAAATCTAGTGATTTCAGTAATAAAATTTACTTAAATCTGGGAAGCGAAAGTCTTTGAGGGCGGACATCTACAAATACCAGGTGTTGGAGGAGGTTGGTGGTGATGTAAAAGAAAATGAAGGTGCGTGGAGGAAAAAGAACCCGTGCAAAAATGGGACTACTGAGTGTATGAGAAGTTTATAGAGCTACGTAACTAAAAAAACAACAAACCAACGAGGGCATTTTTCCGCAGATAGTCTGTAAAGAAAGATATTAAGATGAAGGAGGTGAAAATATGAGGATATATATATATATATATATATATATATATATATATATATATATATATATATATATATATATAGAGAGAGAGAGAGAGAGAGAGAGAGAGAGAGAGAGAGAGAGAGAGAGAGAGAGAGAGAGAGAGAGAGAGAGAGAGAGAGAGAGAGAGAGAGAGAGATAGAGAGAGAGAGAGAGAGAGAGAGAGAGAGATATAGAGATGGGAAGCAACACAATCCTACAGATGTCAGCTGTAGCAGCATCGTTGACCCTTATACATCTAGCACCCCATTGCGGGGTTAATGCGAGGGAAATTATGCAATTCTCCTCGCCCCCCACCCCAATCCTGTTCTGAAAATCAGGCAGGTTCTTTTGAAGAGGGGAGAGGGTATGTTAAGGTAATTTCAAGGTTGACCAGGACCCGGCCCCCACCCCCCTCCTTCTCGGAAAAAAGGGACTGGCCCCCTTCCTAACTCAGACCCAGGGTCAGGAAATTGTGCTAACATCTGGAAAAACCGCTGGCGGGGCCATTGACCCCAACCACGAGTCTCAAGATTTATATTCCTGACTCCCTGAGCTCCAAGTAGTCTCTTCTTTATTATGTACATTCGTCAGATCTTTCCCCCCTCCCTCCTCACTTCATCACGACTCTCTTTTCCTCGAACTTTCGTCGACGTTCTCTCGTTGGTTTACGCATATTAAAAACAGAATATTAAAATTGGGGCCCGGAACTTATAATCTCTGTCTCTCTCTCTCTCTTTATATATATATATATATATATATATATATATATATATATATATATATATATATATATATATATATATATATATTATAAACACTCTTTACTCAATAACGGAGAAATTTATGTATAAAATAAACGACTGTATCAGAGCATAAAATTTATTAGGACGGGATTAGTTTCGATTATTGCAAATAAATCCCACAGAAAAAATGAAAAACTAATTCTAAGTCAAGTTCATTATTAAGGAATATTCCTTTATAATGAACTTAATAAAGTTTAAAAGCATTTTTCATTTTCCTATGCGATTTGTTCGCATATAAATAAATAAATATATATATATATATATATATATATATATATATATATATATATATATATATATATATATATATATATATACACGAGGGGCGGTCAATAAGTTTTGCAATTCGGATATAAGGAAACGAGATATGAGGAAAAATGTTTTATTATTTTTCAATATAACTACCCTCGACTTCAATGCACTTGCGTTACTTGTCCCTGAGGCTTCGAATTCCCGCCAACCAGAAATCTGCCGACTGCTGTTCAATCTACTCCTGGACGGCGAACTGGACATCTTCATCGTCCCCAAACCGGCGTCCATGCAGTGCAGCCTTGAGCCGGCGGAATAAAAAGTAGTCGCTGGGAGCCAGATCTGGACTGTTCCTGATAATGGGGCGTGAGGTTTCTAGGGACCCAACGGGCAGAGACCTTGGTCATGGCCAAATTGTCGTGGATGATGTTGATAACACTTCCATGTGATATTACAAGTTCTCGCTTGATTTCTTCGACCTTCACCCGTCGATTTTCGAGGATTATCTTCTCCACATGGGCCACATTGTCCTCGATGGTCACGTCTGACGGGTGTGCTGGGCGGGGGTCATCTTCAAGGGACTCAAGACCATGGCGGAACTCCCCATTCCAGTGAGCAATGGTTGTATAGAAAGGGGCGGTGTCGGTGTACACTGCAACCATGCGTTCATGAATCTCTTTTGCATTCTTGCCTTCCTTGGTCACAAATTTGATCCCTGCGCGGTGCTCAACCTTCTCCATTGTTGAAAAAATTGTGACTGACGATCTGCGATCAGCTACTGCTTCTTAAATAGATGAGGCAGGAGCATGCGGCTGCAGGTCCTGACTTGTCATAACTTGTCCTAACACCCCGACAAACAGCCCCCCTTCCTCTGTTTTGCCCTACCGATTCGCAAAACATATTGAACGCCCCTCGTATATATATATATATATATATATATATATATATATATATATATATATATATATATATATATATATATATACATATATATATTATTTATGAACACACCTCCCTAATGAATCTCGAAATTAATTAATAAATCTCATGTTTGTTAAAGTTCTCCCTGATTCTTTTTAACCCGTGCTGTTGCTCTTTTTCAGATAGTTATTTCATTATTTGTTCCTTATTAATTAGCTGCCCATGTATTTGTCTTTCTGCGGTAGTGCTTTCGATGGTGGATGCGAGAAGGCCTCAATAAAATTAAATGGTTCGTCTCTCTGCCCAAATAGTGCCAGACACAAATGAGGGAGGTGTTTTGTCACGAGCATTACTTATTTATTAGCGATTCTCAACGTTAATTGTGGCTAAATATAACTTTAGATCTCATTGGAAGGGTGTTAGGGGGCGGGGAGCGCATTGTTTTTGTAGAGAGTGAAGTTGTTGTTGGATGGAAGTTGATGCACTAGCGTCTGTTTTTAGTGCTAAGTATCTGCTAGTGATTAGGCCAACAAACGATGAACGGCAATTCCATCCTGTCCATAACCATCTTGTTCACAGAAGGCGGCTTATTTTAAGAGCTATCAAGCGGCCATTGTTTCATTCTATTATCTCACATGCCCCTTTGACTCGTTAGTCTAGGGAACTTTTTACATTTTACTGGTCCCAATTCGTATATTCCAAGGTTTACTAAATTCTTTTAGCCTCCTGTTCTTTTCATTCAAACGACTTTTACGAGCGATGTATTCTGTTCAGAACTTCTAAGTTCATTTACTTACACAAGTACGTAAACCTGTTCCTACACACACGTAATTTCAAGATTGCTAAGGCGTTCAGTTTTATTTCTTCCGGTCTTGGGGATATTATTTTAAGATACTGAGTATTACACGCTGGTAAGTTTGGAGGTCTCAACTTTTCTTTGTTACTTGAGAGTCAAATTATCAGTATAACATTTTTTTTTATTTCTACTTCATTTTTATAAAGTAATTTTAAGACTAAAATCTCTTTGAATTTTGCTCTGATCATGCAGATGTATAATTTTATATCTAATCTCATACAAAATTATGCTATTAGTCATATTGTTGATACAGAAAATGAAAAAAAAGTTTGGACAATAAAGCATGATAAATGGCATAAAACCTCACAAGTATTAATTAAATTTAAATATATTGCCCTAACTCACACAAAATGGTAATAGTGGAGTTAGGTACAGGAAGGAAGACGTATTTTTATTTATTATTCCATTGCCATTGAAAATAAGGACAAGGGAAATGAAATCATTATTTCATTTTTAAATATTCAAATTAAATTTATTGAAAATAACTAAAATCATTGAATGGGATTGAGCCCAAACAACCCACGAGGGGACGTCCACTAATCAGTTATTAAATAAAGTTATTTAAATGACAATGGAAATAGATGCAGAACACAGAGAAACTAAAATAAAATGTAAACCAACATGGGCATCTTTAACATCTTAGAAAAAGGAGACTGCAACTTCCACACATTTTCCATTCTTAAGAGAAATGAAAATGTGTAGAGGACCTATTATCAGGGGCTCGAGGAGGAGACTACTTGGTGAGCTAGGGATAGAGAGCACCTATGAAGGAGCCCAACCTTTTATATCTCTATCTATCTATAAACTGTATAACAAAAACAGAACCTAAGACGCTTCGTAAGATTTATTGACAACATTTCAAGATTATAAAAAATCCCATCATCAGTGTTAAATTATCAATAAAAAAACATTAAAATCTGCATAAAAAGTTCCTGTAATAAAGGCTAAAAAAAATCGTGAAACATGAAGCTTAAATTTGAAACAATTAAATGCAATGGGAGTGTCGCGGGTTTGTTTTAATCCTGAAAAGTTTGCAAAAATGTTACGAAGCGTCTTCGGTTCTATCCGGGTTATCATATATATATATATATATATATATATATATATATATATATATATATATATATATATATATCATCGCTCTCTCTATAAATTAGGAAGGGGATTTTTTTGAGTATTCGAATAATAATTTCATCTTAGTTTGGTTATGACTTATGTTTTTTTGAATAATTCTTTTATAATATCAAAAAACCAAATGAAGTTCAGAAATAAATATATGTATCGAAATTTTATTTTGTGAATTTTTTTAAAACCCAAAGAATTACAAATGTTGAAGTCCGGAAATTTATTTTTATATATCTTCTTCTATAACTCTATATTTTAGCAACGTGATATTTTGAAAGGGGGAAATTTAGTTTAGACTTTCTATTTAAAATTATTATAATTGGCGAAGTTCTGAAAATTTAGAAAAATTCAACCATGGCTGCTTTTTTATAAATTTTAAATATTAATTTTAGTAGCGAAGCGCAAGCTCCCCCCGTAGGGGAGAGTGGCGAAGTCATTGCCTGGTATATAATATATATAACATAGATTTGATTTCTAAAAATATATTTACTGAAGTTACTGTTAAAGACGAGAAGGATTCATTTTATTCAATGAAATCACCGTCGGCCTCAACCACGGCCTCGAGGCGCATAGAAACCTGCTCCACGCCTTATCCTCGACACTCCCTATCTTTAACTAGGTGAAGACTGTCGTGATCCAGAGCGTAAGCTCTACCTTGGTGGTCGACGGGGGCTTGTTGGAGCGTCTCTCTCAACCAACGGCCCCACACAGGCGGTTTGAGTCTGGCAAGTTTGGAGGCCAGATGCTCTGAGTGGTGTGGTCCAAGAAATTATCTGACAGCCAATACTGGGTCCTCCTGCTTTTGTGGCATGATGTAGAGTTCTGCTGCGACACCTACATCATTCCAGGGACCACTTCCAGGATCTAGGACAACATCAATTCATCCAGGTCATTGTTGTAGTCCCCCAGGGAGGATAAACGGGGGCATAACGTGGCTCTCGCTACTAGTAGACCAACCCAACCACCATGATGTGGACCGGGAACTTGGTCTCCATGACCTAGGTACATCTTTGGGGGATACAACAAGACAGCGATTGGTATGCAAGTTAACCACTTGTTCCTGGCAAAGGTTCTTCTCGTCTGTGAAGAACAAAAGCCTGCCAGGCTTGAGGGGATGCTTTAGCTTGTTCAAAAGCTTGTAGTACTTTCCTTTCGCTTGGCCTTTATCTTCTGCGACATAAGCTGGCCTTTTCTCATCTTGTATAAGTAGTGTCCTCATGCATTAACTGCCTGGTAAGAGAGACACTGCCTGGTCTCTAGCTATGGACCTCATTGACTCGCTGAGATCGTTCTCAATAATGGCCTGGATCACCGTGACAAATTCGGGGTTCTTTTCGTATGAGAAAGCCTTGAGTGAGGTTTCCGAGCCGCCGTACCCTCGGAAACACAGCTTGACTCAATCAACTCTTTCCTGATCCTCTGAAACGTCCTCAGATTGGCACCCAAGCACTCTTGAGATCTTCGCATTAGAGCCCCCAGCGCGAATACCAAGCAGCCCAGCTCGCCTTTTCCAAATTTTTGAAGGATTGAATTCAGTCATGGTATTGCGTCCTTCACAGACGATACAAAACTAAGTCTACTATAATAAGATGAAGAGAGAACCGAAGCCAGGCAGCACCCATGTGCGGAATTCAGAGTTGCCAACGGCAACAAATTACCCACTGCATTATATATATATATATATATATATTAAAGGCCCAAAGAAATGAAAACTGGTAACACAACCCGGACAAACGCTAAGGAAATTATTATAACGTGAACCATTAAAGCTTAAGAGAGAAAATGGGAGATATAGTAACAGAAAATATAGGGGCATACTATTTTAACCCTTATAAGAAAATGAATTAAGGAGTTGGATTTGAACCCGTGTTATTAAGCACTCTTCGCTAATATATTTATATATATATATATATATATATATATATATATTAATAATAACTGAATTAGAGGATTCAGCATGTCTTATATGTGTCGGAAATAGAATGTGTGTGGTTATATGCTGCTTGGAATTACCTTGAAATATATGCACTGCTCCAGCTAGGCTCCTAATCTTTATTAACCAGTTTCTCCAACTCCCCCCATTTGTCGCACCCATTCCCCCTACCCCTCAAGCGCGCGTGAGGACTAACCTTGAGTGGGTCATGGGGTCTTTGGCATTTGTTGCTCTTCACCTATGGTCTACCTTACTCACACACACACACACACACACACATTAGCGCGCATACACATAATTTCGACCCGCCAAAAAAAAGCCTCTTTGTCATTTGAGTTCTCCATTTTAGTGTGCATGCTCATCATGTGCTAACGTACAAAGTACACATGAGAGGGGAAGACCTCTGATTTCGTGTGTGTTTATGTGTGGTAGCTATCTACATATGTCGGGGAATAAGCATAGTGAATATAAGGTAACAAATAACCTAATAACCCAGGGGGCCTCTTCGGCCATTCTAAATTCAAGGTAGGGGAAAAGGTTTCTATAAAGGTTTAACGTCCTCTTTCTCATATAGTTGGGTCTAGTCAAGCTGGGGGGGGTGGGGGGTGATCCAATGCTGCGAAATCGAAGATTCGTTTATGAGGACAGGTATGCGGTGCTGGGTGTGTGTGTGTGTGTGTAGGAGGGGGGGTGCATTCAATTTCTTATAGTCATTTCCACGGGGAGCGGCTCATTGCCCCCCCCCTTTGCTTCCGATAGGAAATTAAGGAAATGCCAATAAAATGTTCTGGAGAAGAATCCAATGGGGGATAGACCATCCTTCACCCTCGGACTGGGCTATAAAAAAATAAGAAAACAAGAATAAGAAAAATAAGAAAAATGACAAGAAAAGGCAAAAATAGTGAACACAAGTAGAAATAAGAAAAATGGAAAAGCAATATGAAATTAGCGCAAATAAAAAATAAGGAAAAGGCAAAAAAGTTAAAAAATATCGCATGGGAATAACAAGGAAAAGACAAACTGAAAGAGTGGCAAAAGTAAAACTGCAAAAAAAAGTTGAGTAGAAAAGGAATAGAAGCTAAGAAAATGACGAACAAAAAGAGTAAAGACAACGACAAAATTTAAGAAAAGAGACTTGGCAAGGGAAAGGCAACAACAAATAATGGTAAGAGAACAAGTAATGATAAGGGAAAAACTATGAAAAAAAGAAAAAGGGAAGGAGAAAAGGCAAACCAAAAAGGAGAGAAAACAAGAAAGTTGTATAAAAAATGAACAAACAAAAAGGGTAAAGGCAACAATAAAAGGAAAATAAGTGAATTAGGAAAGAAAAGGAATAGGAATAGACAAGATAAGTAGAAAAGATAAACACAATATTTAATCCAGAATAATAAGACAAATTAAAAAAGACAAAAATAGACAAAAAAATGTAATAAAAAACACAATAAAAGGCAAATAAACTACTAATGGCAATAAATAGGCAATTATCGAATACGAGAAAAGTTTGAAAAAACGATTTATGTCACAACAATAAATGGCAAAGGTAGTGAAGAGAGAATACAAAAGGCAAACAGAAGTTTTCAAGGCTTGACAACTTTTGTTTGCCTTTTTATTCGGATAATATATAATTACCCCTATCAAGCCTTATTCATCTTTTTTTGCTGGGGCCAGTGGAGTGCATCGTTGACAACTTTTGTTTGCCTTTTTAGTCGGATGATATATAATTACCCCCAGCAAGCCTTATCCCCCTTTTTTTGCTGGGGCCAGTGGGGTGCATCGCTTCACAAGCAAATCGGCACTACAAGTACTTCAAAGTATGGAATCTAACCCAGGTTTGAGGTTGCCTTTTGATCCTTGACTTGGCACTCATCAGCCGAGTCGCAAGTGTCTTACATTTCTAAATGGAATAATATTGGGGTTAGTCAAAATATTCCCGGAAAAGAGGATTCCAAAGGTCCATTACTCCTACTAATACTTTGATCTTGGAAGTCCCTTTTATAACATCTAGGTGGATATAAAAAATGGAGTCCTTAATATCATCATTTACACTTGTCCAGGTTTTATTATTTTTTTTATTATTTTTGGACAGGAAATGCTATGTTTTTTTTAATTATATTTTATTTGAAATTACTTATTATCATGGTATTAATGATAACTGCTAATATTGACTAATAATGGTGCAGTGTTATGGGATCGTGCTGTATAGTGGGATTTATTTTGAAAGATTTATTTTGGGGGCATAAATGCTCACCCGCAGGAAAAAAAGGGCGTTTCGAAAGCTATTTTGTGTCTATCGACAACGAACTCATTCAGTAAATGATTTGAATGGGGTGTCTTTTGCAATGGGGAAGGGGAGAGGGGTAACACTTAATTACAAAGAGATTTTTATATTGTTGTGAATGCACACACCTTTTGGGGCAGTGGCAACTATTGAATAAATTGAAGACGATGATAAATTTGCCTGATAAAAGGTATTTTCCATTTTTATTTTGCAGTGGACAACCCTCTAAATATCACAATCGCCGCTTTTGTCAGTGTAATTCCACCTGAGAGACTACAGAAGAGTACTATTTGGGGGCTCTCGTGGTTATTTGAAAGGTAGAGGAGTTAGAAGGTCGTAAACACAAGAAAAAGGAGCCTGCGCTTCCCTATCTTACCTTTATCTCTGATCGTAAGGGATAAGGGCTGATCTTCGTTGTGTTTGTGGGGCGGAGAAAAACTCCTGAATGAAAAATTGGGGGATGGAGACCTCTGAGTTCTGCTCGTCGTCCTCAAGTCAAGGGTCACATCCTCATCCTTGACCTTGAAAAAGGGCACTGGAGGGGAAGAGGTTTTTCTGAGATCAAGAGTTGAATTTGTCGGATCTCTGTGAGGTTCTTCCACAACGTTAAAACTCGCTTTAAGATTCTCCTGTAGTCTTTCTTGCTGTTGCAACAGCCGATCTTTGATCAAGAAAATTTTCGGCATTTTGAAAACAAAAAACCAAGTGTTTTCTAATCACTAAAAGTAAAAATACGTTAACTTGTTTTTTAAAAAAATCTTTCAAGTTGTATTTATTTCTAGTCAACTTCACTTCACAATATGATGGTGTATCCTTTATCGTTACTCCATTCTGACTGAGGAATTTTTTTACGGAGCTAAACCATAAAAGCCGATAAGCTAAAACCTGGGGACAGAGTCGTTCTCTCCAGGGAATTTACCTTTACTCTAAGAGATTTCGGCAGGTAGTAAGAAGTGATCCGAAGTCAATCCAGTGAAAGTGTCCATTGCACTTGTAAGCCAACTGCGCATGCGCGTACCGAGTTGCCAAGCAGTACAATTTTCCGTTTGACGCTGCAGGAGAAAAACACTTGTATTGTTTATTTCGTACTTAAATATACATATTATTTTACATTCACACAAAAAAATAACATTTGGATACAAAAAAGTTCAATGAAGATGAAATATCGATACTTTTGACCTTAGAATACGAATGAAAAACATTCTTTGACCTTAGAATACGAATGAAAAACATTCTTTTTTGATGTAGTTTGTTTACAATCTGTAAATATTTTACCTCGTCACCAGATAACTGTTTATCGGGAGTGCCAATAATAAGCAGTACACTCCAATTTTACTGAGTTATCTATTGTATTTTCTAAATTAATCTAATCCTTTTAACTATATTCAATATACTTGCTATGTACATGATCTCACAAATAAACTTAGTGCTTTACATACCATTACATCCCAGGTTTTATGATAAATTAATACGAATAAGCAACAACAATTTTTAATTTATTCTCCCGTTGGTTCATGGAAAAGTTCTGATACCTTAACTTATTTTTGTCGTGTTCTCATTCAGAGGAATTTTTTCCCCTCCGAGTACTTTTAGTTTAAAACTCGTAGTACTTCAAGTAGAAAAAAATCTCTCTTTAACTCATACACACCATACATTCAGACAATTTTGTTTTCCCACTCTGCTCACCCCATGTAATATCTCTCTTTATCTCCTCATCGTCCTTTTTAGTTTCTAGTTGCTCTTTTGGTTAGAACTTTCTCCCACTTTCTGCCATTCCTTTTATATTTCACTCTCTCGCACTTTCATTCTTTCTCCCTCACACCATTGTCACTTTTTAGATATCATCATAAATGTTATGGCTCCAATCAGGGCACAGAACTTTATTTTATTAAAAAAAGACAACCAAACGGGGAATTGATTAAAAATAAACGCCTCCCAACGAAGATGAAGTATAAAGAAATAAGAGATGATTTAAAAAATCGGAATGAAAATGGAAAGAAATGATGAGAAAAATATAAATAATCAAAATTAAAACACTATTTGTCATCTACCACCTCTCAACTACTCCGACCTATCATCATTCAAAATAAAATAAATATAAAAAAAATAATAAAAAAATGAAAAAATCAACATTAAAATCAATATTAAAATTAAAATAAATATTGAAATATAAAAACATTAAAATTAAAAATAGATTAGAATATTAGAATTAAAAAGGTTAAAGAAATAATATATAAATATATATTAAAATTAACAATAGATATAAAATTTTAAAAAATATAAAAATTAAAAAAATATCCATAATACAAAAATGTACTAGAAAATTTAAAAAAATATTTATCGAAGAAGAAAAAGGTTTAGCAAAGACAATTATATTTTGGTTTCATTTTGAAGAGGTGTCAAATTCGGGAGAGTTACTTAGGCTATTTAAGTTCATATATTTTCAATTTCCTAAATTCACCGATTTAGAAAACTTTAGATTTAAGTTTACTCATTGCTTTTCTGTTCCTAATTTTAGCAAATGCTAATAATTCTAAATCGCTTTTCCACAAAGTGGGATAAGCAGAGATCAATGCAACTAAAAGCTTTCCTCCATTTCTGACCCCTTTATGCCGCTTTCTTTTCCTTCAATACCATCCTCTTAATCTCACAAAAAAATTGGCGCCAATATATACAAAAATTGTCGACAACACCTAAACATGGCGCAAACATATACAAAAATGGCGCTAACACCAAAAAATGGCACCAACCTACGAAATTTGCCACCAACACCTAAAAAATGGCACCAAGACCTACGAAATTTGCCACCAACACCTAAAAAATGGCGCTAACCTTTTAAAAGATGGCGCCAATTATACATCTTTCTGGTGCATGCCACATTTACTAACCCTCTGATCATCCAAAGAAACGTTCTTACGTTACAAAATCCAACAGTTGTGAGTTTTATTTGTACCGCTATTATTCACAATCTATCCTATATATTTAAAACACCTCACCTGTTCTAGGAAAACACCACGGATTCAAATAGCTTACCATATCCTATTCTGATACTTAAACATTCTCACCTTATCTTTTTCTGCATTCCCTTCTTTACACCTATCCTGTCAAACGCTTCGATCAACATTTCCAAATTCCACTCATTCTCAGCTATTAACAACGTCACCAGCATATATCAAACAGAGAATCCATCTCTTATCAATCTCGCCCTTACTAATTTTCCTAACTTTCATTCTTACTTTTCTCAATACTCCATCCATAACGATATTAAACAACCTTAATGACACCACACATCCCTGTCTTATACCCCTGCACGTGTCAAACCACTTTCTCTGGCTATTTTCATCCGAAGTCACGCCTTGCTTCCTAAATAAATACTTTCTACAGCATTAAACAGTTTACCTCACACTTCAGGCATTCTTAGAACTTGTTATAATGCGTCCCCATTCACACAATCATAAGGTTTATCCATATCCATAAACCCAGCTTATATCTGTCATCGCTTATCCTTTGTTATATCAGTTTGTTTCAATGTTAATACTTGCTGCACAAAAACTCAATTTTCTCGCTTTTACTTTATACATTATACAAATGACTATCAGAATTTACCAGTCTGCAGGCACTCTCCCACTTCCAAATGACATACAACCGAACAAGTAGACTCCTTCAACAACAATCATCACTGCCTTTTACGATCTCGACTACTCAAATCATTTTCTCCAGCTACCCTCCCATTTTTACCTGCGATGAAGCGCCAGTTCTATGGGTCGCTTTTTTTTTAAGGAGTAAAATTCAATTGTACCCATTTAGAACCATGAAATGACTTATATGACCATGGGACATATGGTTATTCATCCTGGAGGTTTCAAATCCACCATCGGATTTGGCGCTGGGATTCCCTCTTGTTTCAATACCGCTCACAGTAAGACAAACCTATCGCATACAAGCACACCAAGCATTAACGCCATCGTCTATCGAACGTTCATGGTACGACGCTTCCCAGACCATCTTAAAGGGTAATAATTAAAAATAATGATATAAATGAAACTTAGCAGCTTTGATTTTAGTGTTTCTTGGGTTCTGCTTCTAATTTTCGAAATACTATTTTGGCGTTGAAGTAAAGTTTCTTTATTATATTTTTTGAGAAGAATAAACTCAAGACTTTCACGGTACAAGCCATTTTCTTATATGTAATATTTCGTCAAAAGATATTGAAACGTCAAAGAAGTTAAAATATATTTTGTTTATGCCTTTCAAAATTAATATAAAGAGATTCGATTTCAATGACAGAAGTTATTTAAAAAAAATATGATAAGCTGAATGCAAGACACATTAAAATAATAATACTAATAATAATAATCTATACTATATTAGAATAGAGATTTAACATATCCACCAAAGGTTTCTTAAAAAAAATAAGCTTATTAAAAATAAATTTAAAGTTAGAGAGATTGAGATAGTTTGGAAGGTCCACATTCCGGGTAATGGGGCCCAATTAGTCTGAAAAATGACTAGCTATTTATTGCTAATCCCTGCAATAATAGAAGGCCCCGATGTGGTCAGGGGGTTAGATATTGCGAATATTAAAAACTAAATTTGGGTTAGTTTGAACACCCTCATCCCGAGGCTAATCCAAGTTTTGAATTCCAGAAGGGTTTATTTTTAAAACTCAGAAGTTTTGCAAAAATTTAGAACAGAATAGGTTCAATAATTTTCAAATCCAGAAGTGTTTTAATCTTCTTAAAATCTAAAGGGGTATTGGAGTCTTTAGATCTAAAATTGAAAACTGAATTGGGGTTAGTTTGAACCCCCTCCCTCCGAGGTTAATCCAAGTTTTGAATTCCAGAAAGGTTTATTTTCAAAATTCAGAAGTTTTGAAAAAATTTAAAGCAGAATAGGTTCAATAATTTTCAAATCCAGAAGTGTTTTGATCTTCTTAAAATCTAAAGGGGTATTGGAGTCTTTAGATCAAAATGATTTAGATACTTATCATACTCTGAGTGTTTCTAAACCTCTTAAAATTCAGATGGATTTGAATTTTTAAAAATCAAGTAGGGTTTTAATATTTTTCAATTTACTTAAGCTACATGACTTTCAGAATACGAACATTTTAAAACAATAAGAGTTTTGAGAAAACTTTTAAAGGGTTTCGACAGTCAAAATCCGGAATGATTCAGTCTCTTAAAATACACCTGAATTTTGAGACTTGAAATAATGATTTCGTCCATCTATTTAAAATCTTGATAAAAATTTGGTACTTTCAAAACCAAGAAAGATTTCAATAATTTTCACAACCCTAAAAGGTTTCTTAAACCTCAAAATTCGAAAATCCAAACTCTTAAAATCTAGCTTTTTCTACACTTTTAAAATCGAGTAGGGTTTCCGATACTCTTAAAATCAACGTATTCAACTTCTAAAATTCCAAAATTGACTCGACAAATTTGAAATCACAAGGGAGTCGATGTTTACAAAATCCCAGCTTTTGAAATATTTCAATTTCAATATTTCATTGCACTATATTTGAAGAGCGGGATTCCTTTGAGCGGTTTAATAATGCCAAATATTTTAATTTTTCTCTTAGTTCGGTTATGACCTAAGTATATTTTAAGTTTTATTCAAGTGAATTCTAAGAGTTCCTTTAAAGTTAAAAAAATGGTTAAGTTGAGAAATAAAGATGAGTATCGAATATTTGGGCTTAAAAAAAATTTACAAATGGTGAAGTTCAGAAAATTGACTAAAATTAGGCATGACTTTAAAATTTGTTTTTTTTTCTAGATTGAAACTTGTATTGAAGTTATTTCCAAAATAAATATTCAATTTAAAATTTGATCAGGATTAAATAGCTATTTAGCCCTAAAATCGAGTAAAGCAAAATTAAATTATTTGAGTAAATTTAGATAAAAAAAAAGAAAAGCATCGTGAGGATTGTTTTTTCCGTATTTAAATAGAATTGCGATAAAAGTTCATTATGACCTTTGGACCTAAAAAATAAGTACTGGTATAAAAAAAGGATTGATATTTACTATATTCAATCCTTTTATCCACGTTCTTTCTAAAATTTCCTTTAGATTTGGAAAAAATACGGAATTTAGAAAGGCTCATAAATGTTTTGGTATGTGCATTGTTCTTAAAGCGGCTCTGGAATGGAGAATATTCCTTTGTTGACGAATGAATACAGATATAGGAAAGTACATGCAATTGGAAATTGCAAGAGCTCCAGGAAGTTTAGTTGAACTATGAACTTTTCACATATTTCTGTGAGTTGGTATAGAGTTTGAAAAACAGCCCTTAGGGTAGGTTTTTCGTATATTTGAAGCTTTTATCCAAGTAATTTCTAAGAGTTACCTATTTTTTCTCATCTAATTCATTTTACTCAGTAAACCTAAGAATGAATATAAGAAAGGTTTAAATAAAATAAAATTTAAAAATATTGTTTACGAATAAGTATTTGAAAGGAAATTATGAATAAAATTTTAAAAGAAAAAAATAAATATTACGTTTACAAAAGAGAAAATCAAAAAGAAGATATTAAAGTTTTGTCTAAAAATTTCCTACTGCGATAAGATATAGAAAAAATAGAAAGCACTGAAAATATTTCAGAAGAATTTGGCACTATCGGAGAGGTAACTGCTCAATTGGATCAAGACCAACAAAGGTCTGAATGCGAAGCGCAAGCTCCTCTGTAAGGAAGAGTGGCGAAGCCGCTCCTTTTGTATTTTTAAATTTTAGAATAGATTTGATTTTATTTAAATTCTATAAGGATTTGGGGGTAACGAAATTTCTGATAGGTTCCGATAATGTAAAATTCAGAAGGTTTTCGATCTTGTCTAAATACGTAAATGCTCCCATAATTTTAAAATTTCCATCTGTTTTGATACCTTTTAATTTCAGAAAGCTGGAGACACCTCTGAAATCAAGATGGGCTTCAATACTATTAAAATTTGAAAAGGTTTTGATATATTTTTTTCATTCAATTAAAAATAAGTGTTTCGATACTTATTAAATCCGTAAGGATTTGGATAGTTTTGAAATTCAAAAGAATTCGGGCACTCAAGAAATGCATAAACTTTTATAAACTTTAAAATTCGGACGATTCTAACGAAATTTGAAACCCTCATGTTGTTTTACATTTTCTTTCGAATGCTATTATTGCCAAAGTCCTCCCAAGGTTAGCCCGAAAACTATTTCGTTTTGCCAATATCATCATAACTATTCAGCCGATTCTAGCGATATTTGAAAACCTTATGTTGTTTTACATTCTTTTTCGAATGATATAATTGACAAAGTCTTCGCACAGAAAACAACCTTGGCTCTTTCAGAGATAGAAGAATAGAACTTTGCTCCATAACTAACCACAAAGTAGAACCATTGTTCTTTTAGAGATCGTATAATAGAACTTTAGCTCTTTAAATATCGCAGAGCAGAACTTTGGCTCATTAAGAAAAGGCGGAAGGCAATGATAGCTCTTTTAAAGATTGTAGAGTGGAACGTTGGCTCTTTTAGAGATAGCATAGTAGAACTTTGCTCCATAACTAATGAGAAAATGGAACTTTCACTCGTTTAGAGATCTCAGAGTAGAACTGTGGCTCTTATAGAGTTCGAGGAATACAACTTTTGTTCTCTTAAAGGTCGCATAATAGAACAATAGTTCTTTTAGTGATCGAACAGTATAACTTTGGCTCTTTTAGAGATGGTAAAGTAGATTTTTGGCTCCCTTAGAGATAGCAGGGAAAAAAATTGCCACATTTGGAGATGGCTGAGTACAACCTTGGCTCTTTTAGACACTGAAGACTAGATTTTTGCTCGATAACTAATCATAGAGTAGAACTTTGGTTCTTTTAGGGATCGTAGCGTAGAACTTTAGCTCTTTTAGGAATCGAAGAATAGAACTTTAGCTCTTTTTAGATCGCATAATAGAACCATGGCTCTTTGTAGATCGCATAGTAAACTTAGGCTCCTTTAGATATCGTAAAGTAGAACTTTATCTCTTTTAGAGATCACAGGGTAGAATTTTGGCCTTTTGGATAATGCAGAGTAGAACTTTTGCTTTGCTGTTTTAGTGGTCTCAAAGTAGAACTTTCGCTCTTTTAGTGATCGAAGAATACTACTTTGTCTCCTTTAAAGATTGCAAATAAAACGTTCGCGCTTTTTGAGACCGTTGATTAGAACTGACTATTTTAGAAATCGTAGAATAGAACTTTTGATCTTTTAGAGATCAGAATATAATTTTGCCTCTTTTAGAGATCCAGAATATAATTTTGCCTCTTTTATAGATCGTCGACTCGAACTTTAGCTCTTTTAGAAATCGCTGAAGGGAACTCTTGCTCTTAGAACCTTGGCTCTTTTAGAGATCGAGTAATAGAACTTAGGCTCTTTTAGAGATCGCAGAGTAGAACCCTGGCTATTTGAAAGAATACATAGTAGAATCTTAGTTCTTTTAGAGATCGCAAACTTGAACTTTTGCTCCACATCTAATCACGGAGTCAACTTTGGTTCTTTTAGAAATCAAGGCGTTAACTCTTGCTCTATAACTGATCGTCGAGTAGAATTCCACATAACGAGGATTTGTTTAAAACAGCTCGGTGAATGCCACTACATCCTTGGTCACCACCTGAATGCGCTGGATGTTAAAGTGGATAAACAAGTTCTGCCGTAAAAAATGATAAATCAATTTGGACGATAATGACCCGCTTAAGGATCCTGTAGGGACAATCGGGGAGGACTTGCGGAATGTTTCTTTTATGCATTTAATTCATTAATTTATTAAATCTCTCGAAAGCTCAGGCCCTTGTCCATGAAAAAAGGTCGTTAAAACAGAGATTTGGTAGAGTTAAGCGAAGTGAAAACATATGAAACGATGGACCAGTTTTTAAAGATCTAATTTATTCTCTGGAAGACTTATTTGTAAGAGGGGAAGGGTAGGGAAAGAACTTTACTGCATAAAAAGGGTCTGCTTTGGATATCATGTTCTGGAGGATCAAAGATACGATCAATTTGTATACAAAAGACTTCAGACATACGGTGCTTTAGTGTTCCGAGTTTTTCTCTTTATGGATTTTCCTTTTCTTTTCTTCGTGAGTCTGTCGTCTGTCTCTCAGCTCTGCCCTTTTGCAGTTTGCTTCTCTCTAGGCGTGATGAGGCCCTTCCCGAGTCTCCTTGAACCTTGACCTACGAACAGGCCGAAAGTGGGTCGAGAGTCATCTGTTAACCTATATCGACACCTGAGTTGAGAAAGAGAGAGAGAGAGAGAGAGAGAGAGAGAGAGAGAGAGAGAGAGAGAGAGAGAGACGAGGGTTCCCAGCTCAGGTAGATTTGCATGGAGAAGAAGGAAAAGATGAAGGAGAAAAGAAAGAAGGAAGGAAGAAGTAGAATAATAGAGAAAACTAATAAATAGTGTGTGTCTTTTTATGGTACTATTAATATTCAGTCTAAAGAATAAGTTCGTACATCAAAGAATAGAGGCTTTGAAATACGATTTTCGGCCCCTTCTTTCTGCGCTCCGAGGGCCTCTATAGAGTGGAGATTGATGGATTGATCCGCAACTGTGTGTGGCATCCACCAACCTGGGCAACAGCTGAGCAGAGGCTTGAACAAAAAGAAATATGTTGTGAGGAAGAACGATATGTTGCAACTCCATCTGCCATCCCTTATTTTCTCGTTTAAATTACTTTCTCCCACTTACATGTGTGTGAATATGAGTGTGTGTGTGTGTGTGCGTGAGCGTGTGGGAGTGAGCATGAATCATTGGCGCCTCTGTTCTATAGTCCTTCAAGGGCGATCGCCAGACCTTCTAATGGCCCCCTCCCACACAACAGCCTCCCTTAATCCGAGGACATAAAAACTTAATCATTTTATTAAAGTTTTGCGGTGGTAACTTTTTTCTGCCATTACACAAGCGCCCCATCCACCACCCAGAACCCCATTTCCAATGTGAGTAAGAAAGAAATTATTACTGCCATAAACCGTTTTATTGGCTTTGGTGGTAGAAAGAAACAGGGTAAATAGGGGGTGAAGGAGAATATTTATTTGTCTATGATTTATTTTTATGTGTATTATTTATTTAAGGTTCCTGGTGAGTGTGAGCGAGTTAGGTGAAGTGAAACTGTATGGGGCGGTTCAAAATACGTGAAACAATTAGAGGGGAATAGGCGGTAGGGAGGGTGCGTAACTTTCCGACTTACCCCATACGGGGAGGGGGGGGGGGTTCTTTTCACCAGCCCGCAACCATCACCATTACCAACATTTACCACTACCCATGAAAGGATCTCGGATCCTCGAGATGGAGGTGAGCGCCTAACCAGGTAATAGTAAGTTGCCCCCCCCCCCCCTCCTTGTATCGTGACTGAGATCCCCCCGACATGATAATGAAATGTACATAAAGAGCAGAATGACAATCGATGGCAAATTCGGGTTGGTCATGGGCAGTCCTGGTTATTGGGGCGGATATATGAGTCGTATTGTGTTTTTGACAGCAGGCAGCGATGGTGAAATCTTTCCTTACCACCGGGGGGGGGCTAAACAGAGGAAAGAGTGAATATCTTGCGCTGCGAAGACGGCAAGGGAATGGTAGCGGTGTGTGATTGGAAACTCGCATAATGGTGCTTGTGACGCTACTTACCCTCACGATGGTGAGCATCAGCGTATCCGCCCAATGGGCGACCAGTTCGTGACGCTGCGGAAAGTCGTGTGGCAGCGCTCGCTGGGATCGAACCCGTGCCTCTGTGTGAGTAATCCAACGTCATATTCACTCGGCCAGCAAACCCCAGCAATCTTTCAAACGCGAAACAGTAGAGTGGTTTCAGCGGACGGTTCGGTGGGCGCAGCGATACATTAACCGGGTCATAATCGCCCGATAAGAATAAAGGACCTGAAGGGGTAAAAGAAGACTCTTACAGTCTACGATACATTTGTAGGTTGTTTTTGTCTTAGTATTATTTACTCAGGGGGGGAGGTTGTTTTCATTGTCTCATATAATTCTTATTCTCCTCATTATGAATATTGTTATTACTACCTCAAGTATTATTAGTAGTAGGACTAGTATTAGTAAGTGTTATTTTGTAGCGTTATGTTTAAATAGTATAGAAGCTTTGTATTTTGGTATCAGGAGAGAAAGACTTAGAAATTTAGCTATCGATTTTTTTCCCTTAATCACAATTTTATATTCTTTGGCAGGGGGAAGGGGCGGGGGGCACACATGCTAAACGAGAGCCATGGTGTTCGTTATGTCAAGAGCTTGGCGAAACTCACTGACCACTTAACTACATAATTGCTGCTCTCAAATGGCAGCCACGTACAAATTATTGCTACTTTTGCATGGTGGCCACTTATAAATAGTTCTTACTTCTGCATGGTGGCCACAGACAAATAAGTGCTACTTCCACAAGGCCTCTCGAAACGAGTGAGAAAGCAGTTTAGTATGCTTTAAGTACAGTGGTTCGGAGCAACCTGGACAATCCTAGGGACAAAATATACTATGTCGAAGAGCCACGGCAACATGAGCTCAGCCGGGCTCTTTCAAATAGCGAAATACGTGACGCTAAACTTTATAAATTCAAAGAGAACATCGGACAGTATTAGGAAGGGAAAGACTGAATTTTTTATCCGGATATACTGGGCTTTCAACACCGCCACCATGGAACATATAACAAAAATATAATACGAGATTACATAGATTTGGGGTCTAATTTGTGAAAGTGATTTCCACTACATTTATAAATCCGGAAAAACCTTTGATATTTTGAGGTCGCTTTTGGTTAAAATTAGTTTGATTTCAAACTAAATTTGAATATACATGTAAGGAAACACGCGTTGTCCAAATTAAAATAGGTAAATTTAAAATATCACTGACACAATCACAAAAGTAATTGGGAAGTAACATTATTATTTTAGCAATTATTGGTAGGAGTATTTAATAAATTAAGAATAAAAAACGAGTGAATCTTTGTAGGAAAGGATGTAAAGATAATCGTAAGTGGTGTGAAAATATGGAAAATGGAAATGTGTGGAAGGTACATAGGGTGATAGGCCTACAGAGGATCATACTGAGAGTCTCTGAACCGAGAGAGCCCGCAACTCCCCAGAACCTGCCCTAATCAGTAAAAGCAGATCTCTCTCTATGGGAATCATGACGATCAAAGTTGGTAATTGTGAATGGGGCGTTGAAACCTGAGAAGCCTCGTTCCCGAGAAGCCCCCACCATGTAGGACACAAACCTGCTTTATCAGCAGGAACATGCCCGAGGGAGGGTTAAGCAGGTGTCCGAGCAACGATGGAATCTACGTAGGTGAACGCCACGTCTGATGGATCTAAAGAAAGTGTGGAGATGAAGGACGTAAAAAGCGACACAAACAACGGGAAGTCGAGGTCGGATTTACTCGGCGGGTAGGAAATGAAGTGACCACTCCATTATCATAGTCATAAAATACACACACAGAACGCCTTCCCTAAGTAGAGAATTTAAGAGAGCTCCACTATTTTATTAATAAAATTCACATACACAACTACCACCACAAGTACTAGTTAAGGAAGTTCCATAAAATAAACACCCTCTCCCACCCCGAGTAGTTAAGTTATGAGGTCTACATTGTCGTATTCATAGAGTAACAAATAAATACCCATCTCAATTAATGAAGTTTAGAGAGGCTTATTATCGTATTCATAAAATAAACAAATGCACTACTATCCCCCAAGAGGGGAATTTAAATGAGGTCCACTCTCTTATTCCTAGAATTAACAAAATAGACCCTCTCTAAAGTAGTGATGCTTAGAGAGCTCCATTGTTGAATTCACAAAATAAAAAAGACCACATCCCAACTAGGGAAGATAAGAGAGCTTAATTGTCGTACTCATAAAATAAACAAACAGACCCCCCTCTCAGGCAGTGGAGATAAGAGAGCTCCATTGTCGTACTCATAAAATACACAAACAGACAACCTCTCAAGTAGCGACGGTAAGAAAGATCCATTGTGGTACTCATAAAATTAACAACAAGACCTCTCCCAAGTAGTGAAAATAGGAGAGCTCCATTGTCGTATTCATAAAATGTACAAACAGACCCTGTCTGAATTATTGAAGATAAGAGAGATCCATTATCGTACACATAAAATTAAAAAAAAACAGACCCTTTCTCAAGTAGTGAAGATCAGAGAGCCCCATTGTCGTATTGATAAAATAAACAAAGAGGATTCCTCTCAAATAATCAAGATAAGAGAGGTCCATTGACGTACTCATAAACAAAAAAAAGCCCCTCTCAAGTAGTGAATATAACAAAGATCCATTATCGTACTTATAAAATAAACAAACAGACACCCTCCAAAGTAGTGAAGATAAAAACCTCCATTTTCGTACTCATAAAATAAACAAACAGAGCACCTCACAAGTAGTAAAGTTAATGGGGTCAACATTGTAGTACTCATAAAATAAACGAACAGACTCCCCTAACAAGTAGCGAAGATAATAAAGCTCCATTGTCGTATTCATAAAATAAACAAACATACCCGCTCTCTAGTAGTGAAGATAGGAGATATCCATTGTCGTACTCCTAAAGTAAAAAAACAAACCCCATCCCAATTAGTGAAGATATGAATGATCCATTGTCGTATTTAAAAAAATAAACAAACAGACCCCCCCTCAAGTAGTGAAGTTAAGGTAGCTCCATTGTCGTACTCATAAAATAAACAAACATAACCCCTCCCAAGTAGCGAAGACAAGAGCGCTCCATTGTCGTATTCATAAAATAACACACAGACCCCCTCTCAAGTAGAGATGCGTAGAGAGCTCCATTGTCGTACTCATAAAATAAACAAATAGAGCCCTTCTCAAGTAGAGAAGTTAATGGGTCTTCATTGTAGTACTCATAAAATAAACAAACCTACCCGCTCTCAATTAGTGAAGACAATAGAGATCCATTGTCGTACTCATAAAATAAACAAACATAACCTCTCTCAAGTAGTGAAGTTAAGGTAGCTGCATTGTCGTACTTATAAAATAAACAAACATACCTTCCAAGTAGTGAAGATAAGAGAGCTCTATTGTCGTATTAAAAAATAAACAAAACAGACCCCCTCTCACGTAGAGATTTGTAGAGAACTCCATTTTCGTATTCATAAAATAAACAAACAGACCCCGTCCCAAATAGTGAACATAAGAGAGCTCAATTGTCTTATTAATATAATAAAAAACAGACCCCCTCCCATGTAGTGAAGATAAGAGACTTCTATTATCGTATTTAGAAAATTATCAAACGGTCCGCCTCTCAAGTAGGGAAGATAAGAGAGCTCCATTGTAGTAATCATAAAAGAAACAAACAGACCCCCTCCCAAGTAGTAAAGATAATAGAGAGACATTGTTGTACTCATAAAATAAATAAACAGACTCCTCCCCAAGTAGTAAGATAAGAGAGCTCCATTGTTAAATTCTTAAAATAAACAAACAGACCCACTCTCAAGTAGTGAAGATAATAGAGCTTCATTGTCGTACTCATAAAATAAACAAAAAGCCTCCCTCTCAAGTAGTGAAGATAAGAACGATCCATTGTTGTACTAATAAAATAAACAAACATACACCATCTAAGTAGTAAAGATAAAAAAGATACATTGTCAAGTTCATAAAATAAACAAACAGACTCCGTCTCAAGTAGTGAATATAAGAGAGATCCATTGTCGTACTCATAAAATAAACAAACAGAGCCCCCTCATTTGTAGCAAAGTTAAGGGAGATCTATTGTAGTACTCATGAAATAAACAAACAGTCCTCCCCCCAAGTAGTGAAGATAAGAGTGCTCTATTGACGTAATCATAAACTAAAAAAAACAGACCCCCTCTCAAGTACTGAATATAAGAAAAATCCATTCTCGTACTCATAAAATAAACAAACAGACCACCTCCCAAGTAGTGAAGATTAGAGAGCTCCATTGTCGGACTCATAAAATAAACAAACACAACCCCTCTCAATTATTGAAGTTAAGGGAGTCCATTGTAGTACTCATTTAAAATGTACAAACAAACTCCGCTCCCAAGTAGTGAAGATAAGAGAGCTCCATTGTATTATTCATATTAGGTTGAGGAATAAGTTCTTGCGTTTTTTTAATGTGTTGATTTGAAGTTTTGTTGAAGTGATTTGTGCACATATTAAGAAACAATAATAAATAATGAGGGCAAAGTTGCAAAGATTAGGCTACGTCTCTTAACAGCGCAGACTATTAGGCTTTTGCCTAGGCTACGTCTTGAAGTTGAGTAATAAGTCATTGCGGTTTATTTAAAAGTTGTGTCAATTTAATTTTTGTTCTGTACCCTCAAAATGGAAGGTCAAGTTGAAAGAAAGGCGAATTTTCGACACCTGTTATTTCATTTTCAATCGAGACGGGAACAATGCAAACGCAGCCAAAGCTCGTCGCAATATTTGTGCTGTGTACCGAAAAAATGCTTTATCAGAAAGGACAACTAAATAGCGGTTTTCACGTTTTAAAAACGGTCATTTCAATTTTAATGACGAAGAACGTTCTGGTCGCCCCATTATGTTAGATGAAGATCGATTGAACGACCTTCTTCCTGAAAATCCTCGTCATCGACTAGAGAATTGGCTGTACAATTGGCGTGTAGTCAGAAAACTATAGTGAATTACCTTCATTCAATGGGGAAAGTTAAAAAACTAGGTGCATGGGTTCCACACGCTTTGAGCGAAAGCAACAAACTTCAACGCTCCATGATTGCCGCAGGTTTGCTTGCTCGTCACAAGGCTACTCGTGGATATAAGGACAGATTTCTTCACCGCATCATCCCTGGCGACGCAAAGTGGTGTGTTTATGTCAACATGCACCATCGAAAACAATGGCTTAGCCCCAATAAAAAAACACGCCCGCGATTAAAGCAAGGACTTCATCCACGAAAGACGATGCTGTGTGTGTAGTGGGATTGTGAAGGCATCATTTTTTTATGAGCTCCTTGCGAACAATTGTCAATGCAGAACTCTACGTTCAACAAATGTATCGACCTTCCGAAGCTATTCGTGAAAAGCGACCTCATCGATGTTATGGAGTCCTTCTGCAACACGACAATGCTCGTCCTCACATGGCTAATATGACAAAAGACGCCATCAAAACGCTCAATTGGAAAATCCTGCCGCATCCAGCATATTCGCCAGACTTGGCTCCATCGGATTTCCATCTGTTCCGATCACTTTCCAACAATTTGCACGGCGTTTCGTTTAATACGGATGTGGAATTAAGAACCTAGTTAGACGAATTCTTCGAGTCAAAATCCAGAGATTTTTATTGCAGAGGCATCGAAAAACTAGTTGAACGTTGGGAAGAAGTCGTAAATAACAACGGATAATACATTATTGATTAAATTGCATATTGTTATCAATTCAAAATGAAGTTTTTCTAAAATTGTTAATGGTAATGAATAAATTTGATAAAACCACAAGAACTTATTCCTCAACCCATTAAAATAAACAAATAGACCCCATCTCAAGTAGTCAAGATAAGAAAGCTCCATTGTGGTACTCATAAAATAAACAAGCGACACCCCCTCTCAAGTAGTGAATATAAGAGAGATCAATTGTCGTATTAATAAAATAAACAAACAGACCCCTTCACAAGTAGTGAAGTTAAGGGAGCTCCATTGTAGTACTCATAAAATAAAACAAACAGACCCTCCCCATCTAATGTATTTAAAGAATATCCATATTTATCCGTTTATTAAAACAATCCGACGGGATGGTTTAACAACCTGATTTCTCAGTGTTTGAGTTCGAATTTTTGTCTAAATCTTGGTGGACATCATTTTTTTTTTTACGAAAACCAATGAGGATATTTCTTAAGGAAATAGTTAAGATGTATAGAAGTTGGGGGTTAAGAGGTACCTTCCTGCACGCTGCACGGTGATAGCGCAGATTAGGTAAGTTAGGTTAGGTTAGACTAAACTAGGTCAGTTAAGTTGGATGTATGAGAGTAGCATTGTAACACACATGCAGAGTGGCTGATTGATTTGATCAGTGAATACTTCGAAATGAAGTCGCTGATTCGTTTTAGGTCATAAAGAATCCATCAACCAACACACCTCCGTTGTACCCCGCAACCTAACGAGTACGCCATTTTGTCACATTAATGCCGAATCTCTGATTGTTAGGTTAGTAAATTTTTTGGAGTGAACTCCTTGATTGGTTTGAAGTCATAAGTGATTCACCCACAACACTGACTCAGTTATACGCGCCCCCATCCCACCTTCACTCTCACATCCCCCTCCTCCACACTCGTTATTTTCCCAGCCACAACAATAAATATTAAGAGCATGTTCATAGTGAACCCTCAAATCTGTGGAAGCTTCGATGCACACTGTAGATATAAAGAATGAAATTTAAAAATAGATAACATGTTGCTTATGATTAAATTTTGTGTATGGACACATAATTGGTATTATCGGTATTGCAATAATAATTCTTTAATTAATAGTTTAATTAACTTAATAGGTTTCATTAAAATAGCCGTTCATAAGTAAAGTTGTTCGCATTTTTTAGCTACTTAAGCATTCATTAATATCATTTCACTAGCAGAGGGAGACCTAGCCGGCGTTGCCCGAGTAAAAAGGTGCTTTCGGAAATAAAGTAAGACAGATTTGATCTTTTTCTATTTTTTCTTCACAAATAATATTCTTATTCTAGGAACTAAACTCAATGTTGTTCAGCAGCGCTACAGAACTTCTTGGTACACAATATTCTTAGTTTCACCTTGTGGAACATGTTATTATTCTTATTCTCTAACCCAACCTAACCTATCCTCGACTAACATCAGTTGGCGCCACTTTTGCCATATTTGAGTAGCCTATGTTACTCCCCAGGTCAAGTTACGCCCAATTTTAACCTTTGTTGGCCTTCAAGGTTGCTCTAAGTGGCCTTCTATAGTGGTTATATATATATATATATATATATATATATATATATATATATATATATATATATGGTGTTAAAAAAACTATTGGTACATACTTTGACAGTAGGTATAAAACCCCAAAGAACGATTCTTTTACATGAATAAGTAAATATCCAAAAATCCATCATTTTCGAGATACCGAGTCGTAAATTTGAGTATGGTATAACTAACTCTAGTGGGGGCAGTCCCCAGAGTAGTAGGTGAGGGAAACACATTTGAGTACATACTTTATTATGGAATTGGAATTACAATAGGTGTTCGAAGTGTCCTCCTTTTACGTCAATGCAGGTCTGGTACCTACGCAGAAGCGTTTCCCGAACACGATCAAACACTCGTGGATTATCCGCAATGAGTCCTGCAGCGTCCATTATCCTTCCACTATCCTCTACTGAAGTTTTATAAATTAAACTCTTCATGTGGCCCTACAGGTAGAAGTCCAAAGGTGTCATATCTGGAGAACTCACTGGCCCTGGCACTGGCCCAAAGCGTCCTATCCATCTGTTGGGAAAAGTACGGTCTAGATATTGTCGCACATTCCTTGAGCCATGCGCTGGAGCGTCGTCATGTTGGAACCACATTTGATGTCGAATACCCAAAGGCACATCGTCCAGAAGGTCAGGCAATACCTCCCGTATAAATACTGCATAGTGATCTCTATTAAATGCGTTGGAAGCACATAGGGCCCAACCAAATTGGTACCAATAATACCAGCCCACACATTAATACTGAACCGGTGTTGGTGGTGGCTCTGATGCCCAGCGTGAGGGTTTTCATTCTGCCACATGTGTAAGTTGTGTGTGGTAAACACACTACCGCGCGTAAAGGTAACTTCATCAGTGAAGAGGAAATACTTTGGAAGCTCATTATCTTCAAAGGTCTTATTCATGAACCAACGTGAAAACCGTTCACGAGGGTTAAAGTCGGCTGGAAGGAGCTCTTGCGCTCTCTGGAAATGATACGGGTAGAGTCCGTTATCCTGTGAGTGTTTGCCATACTACTGAGCGATAACGCATTCCAAGTGCATTTGCCGCGGCCCAAGTGCTTGTACGTGGGTTTGTATTAAAATGTTGTAGTATCCGCTCTTCGTTCTCAGCGCTAACTCGCCCGCGACGACCACCCACTTCTCTTCTGTTTACCTGAAAACTGCCAGTGTCTCGCAGCCGTTGATGCAGGTTTTGAAAGGTGTAGTCCAGTTCTTTCAGATCTACCCATACGCTGCATGAAGCGGGAGTAAAGCGTACGCCTTGTTACTCCTACATATGATACAGTGCTACTGCACGTACAACGAAAAACGTATATAATTTTAGATTGCATACTGGTGGGTGGTTGATCTTTGAACTTAAATAATGACCCCATTCTGAAGTCATTAACGAGAACAATCGATGCTAATAATTGAGGATAGGCTGAATTTAGACAATCAAATGACGTCAAATGTTTACCGAAAACCCACTTTTTCAAACCTTGGTTTAAGTTTTTTTAGCTCCAATGATTTGATTTTAAATTCAAAATTAATGCCATTCTTACTCTCCTCCATAGAGCATATAACTTGACTTCAACTTTTCCAGCCCTAAATTTAGAATTCGAATTCTTAACAGAATTCTTTACCTCCAATGGCTATCCCAAATCACTATTTCTGAGACAAATTAGTCTGTTTCTCAATAAAAAAATACTCGACTCTGCCTCCACTCCAAACTCTCAATAAATTAAACATCTTTTCCTTACCATACTTTGGTTACCACTCCGAAAAACTTTAAAAAAAGAGTTGTTAAAACTGTTAAATTCAGCCTATCCTCAATTATTACCATATATTGTTCTCATTAATTACTTCAGAATGGGATCATTATTTAAGTTCAAAGATCAACCACCCACCAGTATGCAATCTAAAATTATATACGTTTTTCGTTGTACGTGCAGTAGCACCGTATCATATGTAGGAGTAACAAGGCGTACGTTTTACTCCCGCTCCATGCAGCGTATGGGTAGATCTGAAAGAACTGGACTACACCTTTCAAAACCTGACCCATCCCCAATTCGAAACCATCTGTCACAATGTGGCTCAACGGCTACACTCGAGAACTTCACGATACTTAACGCGGTAAGAAACATCTCGGACCTTTACCTGCTCGAGTCAATTTATATTACAAAACTTCAACCCAGTATAAATAATAACTCATTATCTGTCCCATTAAATATAGTGACTCATTAAAAAAACATGATAATTTGTTAAATTTCACATTTTTTTAAGGGGGGGGGGGCAAGAATAAAATCCACTGTCAATTATTTTCCTTCCTATTTTTTAGAAATTCTCTCGTTGGTTTTGTTTGTTTTTCCCTCCATATTTCTAATGTAATCAATTCGTCTCAAATTTAATATTCATGTTTCACAATTTTATTGCATGTGTTAACTTTTTATGTATACATTTAAGTCTGTATTTTGTATTCTTTCTTTAGCACTGATGAGGGGATTAGTGAAAATTCTGAAACGTTTGAAATAAATGTTACGAGGCATTTACGGCTGTTCTGGTCATCCTGTTTATACTTCGCTTGAAGTTTGCGTCCATCAATTCGTTTGCCACTTATATATATATATATATATATATATATATATATATATATATATATATATATATATATATATATATATATATATATATATATATATATATATATATATATATATAATAAAATTGAAAATTACTAATCTCAATAATTGTCAATTTTATTATTTTAACATGTCTTCATCCGCTTTTTTAGCCATTATATAATGAGTTCGTTTTTAACTTTTATCGTTAATATTCCTTTCCCTTCTCATTAGTCGACACAGTCGCTGAAGATGGTCCTAGTGAAGGTCCGAAACGTCCCGCCAATAAATAATTAGTGTAATCACCTGGGTCTTCATATTCCTACTACATATCAGATTCCCAAGGAACAAATCAATTACAGGTATATATATATATATATATATATATATATATATATATATATATATATATATATATATATATATATATATATATATATATATATGCAAATTTTGTTTAAGACCATTGTGTATTTTACCTTAATTAATTTCCTTTAGCAACTTTCTCTTCTAACTATCTTTTTTATTCCATCTTGTAGATGGTAGATTACTTGTCCAGTATTCATCTCTTTTTTAAATGGATGTGTTTGATAAAAAAAAACTAAATTGCTAAGCTTTCGATCTTATTCGATCATCTTCGGAGCGTTTTAAAATGTTCTTGCCTCCTTTACCGATGTAATGATTAGAATGAGAACCTGACAGAGTGGAAGAACAGAAAAAAACAGAAGAAAAGGTGTGAGAGAGTGTAAAAGGCTAATGCGTCCAGAGCTATCCCGCCCCATCTCCTCTCTTTTGGCCCACTGTCGGGACCAGAAGAGAGGAGAAGGGGCGAGAGAGCCCGGCCTCCTTCTATTCCCCCTTTCCCCACTCCCTGTGCCTTGCGGCACTGGTGAGAGGGTAACAAGGGAGAGAGAAGGAGGACAGAGAGAGAGAGAGAGAGAGAGAGAGAGAGAGAGAGAGAGAGAGAGAGAGAGAGAGAGAGAGAGAGTAAGAGGAAAGGGAGCGATAGTATAGCAAGAAACTAGTAGAAGATCAAACAGATGACCTAGGTGGTCTTGACCCTACATCTAATACGCGGTGCTAATACCACGATGTGTATCACCTACCCACGTATATTTGTAGAAGCCGTTAAGAAAGACAGTAACCAAGAGTTAGTGAGGAATGGAAAGAAGTTAGAGGCGTGCGGTGAGCCGCAAGATGCTTGGAGGTCAAGCTAATCTCTGTCTATTTTAATTAGTTAGAAGTTGGGATCATAGTTATAGAGGAAGTACTTGAGATCCAGGTGTCTGTGCTTTCCGTTTTTGGTACCTAGTACTTATAGTTGGCGTTCAAACCATTATTAGTGTGTGCTTGTTTTTAAGTAGAATTTGTTTGTTTTTCTCGCATGTCTATTCTTGCATGTATGTTTTCCCTTTTATCTTTTAGCTTTCACATTTTCTGTTCCTCAAGGGTTTTCGTTACCCTTTCCTTCGTCGCTTAGCCGTATCTCTCTATGTGAGCACATCCGGTGATGTATCCTTCCTGCTACGTGTAGATGTCTTCTTTTTCTTCGTCCTCATTTCCGATCCTCTCTCTGGTGGGAAGAGTCGGTAAGGCCTCCAGTCTATTCCTAGTTCTATTCGCGCTGAAAGTTCGTCTCCAATTTCCTCATGTGTCCTATCGATGACTCCTCTTGCTCTCTTTATGATTATCCTGTTTAAAGGTTCGACGTTGGCTTCTCTTTGTAGTTCTTCTATCCTTCTCATATCTGCCCTTCTTGTATTTGTCACTAGGTACATTGCTTTGTTCTGGACTCTTTGTAGTTCGAGCAGTTTAGTTCTTGACAATGTACACATTGCGATTGCTGGATAGATCAGTGTTGGTTGGATAATCGCATTGTAAATCTTCTTTTTATTCTCTTGACTTAAATTTCTTAATTTATACCGGAGTACTAGACCTCTCTTTTCTTTCTGTATTCTCTCCGCTACGTGTTTCGTGTAACAGGATTTCGTTATTGTCAAACCTAGTAGTACTTTACAGTCGTTGCTGTATACATATCTTACATTGTCCATGTTAATGTTTGCTACTTTTCTTCTGTATATGGGAACTATTTTAAATTTGTCTCTGTTCTTACTGATTTCCATCTGCGTTCGTATTCGTTAATTCTTCGAATTTCTTCTGCCGTCGCTCTTGCTTGAAATTGAGAGTGCCTGTATGGAGACACCACAACTTGGGTGATATCATCCGCAAATTGTATGTTCATACATCTCTCCATCATTGGAAGGGGATGTATGCTGTATATACAGCGTATAATAACGGACTTAGGCAGCCGCCCTGGGGAACTCCAGCCTCCAGCTTAAATGATTTCCCTTGGTGATTACCTATGTTTATATACGCGTATCTATTAGCTACATAGTTGCATAGCAACCTTTCCATCTGACTGCTTAATCCGAGCCAAAGTATCTTATATTGTATGCCCTTCTGCCATACTTTGTCGAACGCTTTGGACACGTCTCTACTCACTATGTCCACACCCCTCTTTTCACCTTTGACCTTGGCTATTTTCTCCATAATTAAACAGAGCGCCATATCCGTGCTCCTGTTCTTCCGGAATCCAAATTCGCACTCATTGTACAGGCCGTGCTCCACCATATGTTGATCGAGTTTCTTCTTTAAAATCTTTTCATATACTTTCCGATGAAGTCAAGCAGAGATATTGTCTATAGTTTTCAACCCTGTGTGGAGATTTTCCTGGCTTTGGGCTAAAAATAATTTTTGCTACAATTAGGTCTTTATGGTAGTAGCCTGTATTAAGGCATGCATTGAATAGGTTCTTAAATCCTTCCAAGATGTTATTGGTTGCTTATGTGTAGTTTTTCTTTGTGAGTCCTGAAACTCCCGGCACCTTTTGTTTAAAGCTGTTTATGCTATCATTTAGTTGTTGTACGGATAATGTAGCATCATTTCCCTCATTATTATTTCTCGTGTTGTCAACCGAATCATAGTGTTGATTCCTGGCTGTTGTCTGGTTGAGTTCTTCGACAATTGCGTTCTCAAAATCTGTGTCGAAATTTTCATTTTCTTCTTCGCTCATTCAAAAAAACGTTTCTCCAGTATTCTTTAAAACTATTTCTATCTCGCTTTCGCCCTCAATTAGTATCTCTCTCTCATCTTTAATCTTGATCTTCTCCTTTGCTGGTTTTTCTTCATTCTATCTATCCATTTCCAAAATTTCTTTGGGGATTCTTCGAAATCTAACTTCCTGACCTGGTCGTCCCAAAATTCTTGTTGCTTATCGCTTATCATTTGCGTTAATTCTCTTTTATTTTTTCTAAGTTGGTTGTATAGGTCTCTACTAAGTCCTCCCCTCCGTATTTGTTCAGAGATAAGTCTTATTTCCGTATTTTTATTTCTCATTTCCTGTGACCATTTAATGGCCCAATTTTAGAACTGCTTTTTCGTCTGCTCTAATCAGCGTACTCCTAATTTATCTAAGTCCCTCGTCGATTTCTTCTATAGTCGCCTCGATGAAAGTCCTTGTTTCTGTGTGCGTGCATCTTTATGTTTTTCTGTCTATTTGTTTCCTCGTTTTGTTTACTTAGCCTTCGTGTATTGTTAAGCTTTCGAGCCTTTATTTGTGATCAGATTTAGTGTATTACCTCGTGTTTTGTTCTGTCGTATTTGTTTGTTCTTTATTAATTGTGAGTTTAATTTCTGTCTCGTAGTTTCTTTTGTGTCGTACTCTGTGTTGTTTATGTGTAGATTAGGATTGTGTTTTCCTTGAAACAGAGTCTAGTGCTTGGGACAAGCCGGTTTCGAGCGAACTTCCTGGGCAATCTGGCAGGGATGTTTACTCTGCAACCAGTTCTTCTTAGTTCTGGGCTGATATCACTGGCGTTGACCAGACCTTTTTGGCCAGTTTCTAAGTTGCGACATATATGGGCTCAAGACGCTATCTGCGGTGCAAGTCTCTTTGCCGAAGATACTTTCTTCGTCTGATTTTATTTATGCAGAGGGATGCAGAGTTCTGCACTCGCTGGAGCCTCCTCATAGCGGCCGTACTGGCCGTTTGAGTCACTACTGCAGGGTAGATGAGCTTAGCCCGGATAAATAGGTATATTTTCCTGATATTTGCCGAGTTAAAATATCTGAACCTATATAGCTTAGAGATTTCTCTCTTCGCCATATTTTGCCTCTCCTTGTAGGTTATGACTCGAGTATCCGTGGTCGGAGATTTTTAGGCCCAAGATGGTGCCTTAGGCGGAGTAGCCATATCTCCTCCGATCTATTAAAATGGGCCACGTCAACTTGTGGCAACAGCGGGAGGATCTTAAATTTCTCCCTGTTTGTCCGGATTTTCCACCTTTTCTCGTATTGGTTGATGTTAGAGATCTCTGCAACAGTGTTGATCGCCTGATCCCTTGCTTTCCTAACCCTACTGGGGACGATCTGCGTGACGTCATCTGCGTACTGCTGATACTTCGTGTCCCTGTGTATTGGAGTAGGGAGGTCGATGGTGAAGACCAGGTAAAGCAGAGGACTCAGGCAGCTCCCCTGGAAATGCCAGCTTTGAGCAAGAATTCTGTTCCTTTATGCTCTTTGATCATGATACGCACCCTTCTCTCCATGATGAAGTCACAAAAAAATCCTTTCCAGGACTGAGTCTAGCTGGAGACTGGGGAGCTTGTATTGTAGTCCTCTCAGCCAAACCTTGTTGAAGGCTTTCTGCACGCCCCTCATCACGATGTCTACATAGTGACCCTTCGCTCGGCAGTGTGCAATCCTTTCTGTTAGGAGCGCCAGGGCCGTTTCAGTGCCCCTTTTTGGTCGGAATCCATGTTGTTGTTGGTTATGCGCTCCCAACTCGTCGAATTGATTTTGTAGCCTGTCAGCTATAATTTTCTTGAAGATCTTGCTGGGTATTTCTAGGAGTGAGATTGGGTGATAGTTAGCCACTTGGTCTGGGGACTTATTCACTTTCGGGATAGAGGTGATTTTAGCCACCTTATACCCGTCAGGTAAGTAGCCTGTATTCAGAGATGCGTTTATGGTGTTTACCATGCACTGAATAATTTGCCGTGGGGCATTCACTAGGTTGTTTTTAGTGAGCCCAGACCAACCAAGAGCCCTTTCTTAGAAGGACCTTATGGTGTTAATGGTCTCTTCAATGGTGATAGGGCGCCCGTGGTTAACCATCTCTCTTTCTCTAGATACTAACGGGTATGGGTGGGTACTATATATCATCGCTCCGAGGTCCTCGAGAAGTTGGTCTTCGAAGTCCTGGTCTAAATTGTCGTTCTCCTCAGGTGATATTGCAAAGATCTCTTTCCAATGACTCCTGAACCTCCTTTAGAGAGAATCCGAATCTTCTATGATGCTGTCACTTTCTTTTATTTGTATCCCAGGCCCGGGAGGCAATCCTTTAAGTTTTCGGATGCTATTCAAAAAACTTACAGGATTTCTCTCCCTGTCTAGTTTGCCTATGATATCAACCCAGATTTCTTTCTGTTTCTCCAATTGGCGCAAGCGAAATGGTGGTGGTAATTGGGATATGATCGCTCGGGACCACTGGGCCTGGGGCGTTGGCGATGTTGAAGGGAAATTCTGGACTTGCTAACACAATGTCCGGTTTTGTCGCCGAGCATCGTGTTAGATAAGTTGCGAAGTCTGGCCCAACTCTCCGGAGCCTACATATTTCTTTCAAATAGTAGCTCCATGTTTCGTCCCATTTAGTCGACGCGCCTGTAGCCAGATGCACGGCAACTGGCGTTGAGGTCCCCGCCTAGCAACGCTAGGATTCTGTAGCAGAAGAGGGTAAAGAAGTTGTTAATTGGTAGGTATTGTCGCCTTGGCGGCTGGTAGGCTGCCGTCACAGTTAGGCTTCCAACCAAGGTCGGGATCTCGACAACCACGAATGATTCGTCTAAGTCCGGTAGTGTTTTGAACTTTGTGTTTTTTCTGATAGCGATGGTTGGCTCTATTAATCGAGTTCTAAACTGTTACTATATTTATAATGTTCATTGACCAAGGCAATTCCTACTCGTGTTCTTATTCAGTTTAATACGACATTTTTACTTTTGAGAAATTGTTTATTAGTAATCAAAAGAATGGTGTTAATCCTGTCAGGAGGACGATATTCAATATGGAGTGGATAAAAATTACACTGTCAAACAGCAACTTTATTGTCAAAGTTTTTTTTAGCTGATTAAGGATAAATTTGATGTACCGAATCGAAATATAACATTGGTCTTACTCAATCAGGTCAACGTTTTAATTTATCGCCACATCATTTTTCGATGTTTTTTTTTTTTACATGTACGGGTATTTTCTATTTATATGATGCAAAAATCTTTCTTATTTCTTCAAAATAGGAACTTACAGGAGTTTACATGTGGCAATCTTTTACTACCTGGTATTATTTTTTCTTTCTAAGTGAATGAAATGGATTCGGGCAGATATTGCAAAATCAAGCCGGATGTATTCTGCTACATCTGTGACAAATACACTGTTATTCCTAAGAAGAATCCAGTCACAAGTTTCATAAAGTGTGCTTACCATGCTTATTTTATATGAAAATTGATGACCAGGAAAAAGCTTAGGTGCTACACATGGTATGTAAGACAAGCGCAAAGTATCTGCGTCGCTAAACTAAGGGCAAGAAGAGTTCTCTGAAGATTGGAATTCTCAGGAATTGAAGGGAGCCGACAAACTATGGCATTGACTGCTACTCTTGCGCTATCGATTTGACTAGGATCATCAGAAAGAACCGGAGCAGCCTCAAGTATTCTGATTTTCAATCAGCACGTCATCCTGTAGCTTATTGTGATGAAAGTCCAGTATCTGTTTTTGGAGAACTTACTAAAATTAGTGACGGAGATTTCTCCAGTGTTGAAGAAAATGAAGAAGAAGAGGAAATAGTTTTTGAGGATGATGCTCCAATTCCATTTTCTCAAAAGGAGCTAAATGATCTAGTTTGCGAGCACAGATTGTCAAAGTCTTCTGCCAAACTGTAGGCATCCAGATTGAAGGAAAAAACCTCCTCTTTGACAGTGGTTCCATCACCTTCTACCGCAACATACATCAAGAGTACTTCCGTTTTTTTCTCTGAAGGGAATGACTTGGTGTAATGAACATATATTGCGCAGCTTCTGTACAAGTTTGGAGTGGCACAGACTGTTCATTGACAGCAGCCAACGATCGCTGAAATGCGTTCTGCTGCCGAATGGCAACCAATTTTTTATATGGCCTCGCTTCCCTGGCTACAGCGAAGGAGAAGTATGAAGCGGTGAAGTGCGTGCTGAAGAAAATTGTTATGATCACCATGAGAGGTTGATTTGTGTTGACCTGAAGATGGTGGAAGTTTCTCGGGAAAAAAGTTTGGTTCACCAACTACCCGTGCTTTCTGTACATGTGAGATGGTATGGACCGAGCTTAGAATTACACGAAAAAGGACTGGCCTGTATGGGAGGAAATGGTGCCTTGCAGAGCAAGGAACGTCATAAACAACCTCCCGGTGGACAAAGACAGGGTACTCTTCCATCACCTTCTACCGCAACATACATCAAGAGTACTTCCGTTTTTTTCTCTGAAGGGAATGACTTGGTGTAATGAACATATATTGCGCAGCTTCTGTACAAGTTTGGAGTGGCACAGACTGTTCATTGACAGCAGCCAACGATCGCTGAAATGCGTTCTGCTGCCGAATGGCAACCAATTTTTTATATGGCCTCGCTTCCCTGGCTACAGCGAAGGAGAAGTATGAAGCGGTGAAGTGCGTGCTGAAGAAAATTGTTATGATCACCATGAGAGGTTGATTTGTGTTGACCTGAAGATGGTGGAAGTTTCTCGGGAAAAAAGTTCGGTTCACCAACTACCCGTGCTTTCTGTACATGTGAGATGGTATGGACCGAGCTTAGAATTACACGAAAAAGGACTGGCCTGTATGGGAGGAAATGGTGCCTTGCAGAGCAAGGAACGTCATAAACAACCTCCCGGTGGACAAAGACAGGGTACTCTTCCTATCACTGCACATCAAGCTTGGTTTGATCAAACAGTTCACCAAAGCTCTGGACAAGGATGGTGGCTGCTCCCTCACTTGTAACCCTTTTTCCAAGGATTGACCATGGAGAGATTGAAAGCTGGTATCTTTGACGGTCTTCATCTCCGTCACCTCATCAGAGATTCAGTGTTTGAAAACTCACTGAATGAATTTGAACTAAAAGCGTGGCAACAAGAAGGCCAGCCATGTGCTTGCTCGAAGGCTAGTCCAAAGGTACCCTCCTTGAATGGACTGTAAGGTCTCCTAGGGTACCTTCTTTTCTTGTTGTTACTCCTTGTTGTAACTCCACAGAACCCTTCACTAATGTGCTGACTCGTTTTAGAACCCTCCGATAAGAAATGAGCATCAAAATGCATTACTTGTTCTTATATGGATCGGTTTCCTGAGAATCTGGGATCACTGAGCGACGAGCAGGGAAAAAGATTCTATTAGGACGTGGAAGAGATAAACACCAGGTATCAGGACACTGCAATCTGGATCGCTGCTGTCTGTTGGACTCTGAAGAGTGATATCCCTACCGCTGAGCATTCTAGGAATTCGAAGAAAAGGAAGTTCATGCCCTAAATTCAGAACAATAATAACCTAATATCCAATTTATGGTACCTACTTTTATCAATGTTTATTATTCAATGTACACTAATAATCAATTTTGTAACATTTATTTAATAAATTGTATTAGAAAACGATAATTTTTTTTATCTTGTAAACTTGTTTCGAATGAGAATTATTAGAAAAATTAGCGAAAATGTCACAAAAATGAAATCGATTTAGTTATAAGATCGGATATTTTGAAAATCAACTTAGCACAAAAAATGACCTGATTGTAGGAAAAAGGTGTCATTTCCGGATTCAGAAATACAAAATTGTCCTAAATCAGTTGAAAAAAACTTAAACGACTTACAAGGATTTTTTTGTAACCCAGTGTTGTCAATATGTATTTTTAGTCCAAGTTTATAGTTTGGAAAATTAATATCATAATTATTTTTATATGATCCATAATTTGAACAAACCTATTAGTTAAGGAATCATGCTCCGATAAAAACACAAGGTCTGCTGAGTAAAAGTCGCGTGCTCTCACTTATTATGATTTATGACCTTGCGACCTTTAAAACTTGCAAAGATTCCCCGACTAACCTTAGGAGGACCTTGGCAATTATATCATTCGAGAGAGAATGTAAAACAACACAAGAGTTTTAAATTTCGTTAGAATCAGACAAATAGTTATGATGTTATTGCCAAAATAATTCCTTGGCTAACCTAGGGAGGACTTTTCCAATTATATCATTCAAAAGAAAATGTAAAACAACATAAGGGTTTCAAATTTCGTTAGAATCGGCCGAATAGTTATGATGATATTGCTAAAACAAAATCATTCCCGGGCTAACCTTAAGAGGACCTTGGAAATTATATCATTCGAAAGAGAATGTAAAACAACATAAGGGTTTCAAATTTCGTTAGAATCGGCCGAATAGTTACAATGTTATTACGAAAAACAAAAAAAAGCAAAACGGGGACCGACCGCCCTCCCTCCCTCTCGACTGACATAGTGAGATGTAGAGTCGCCCGCGACTAAAAATTATCTGAGGTGATTATCTTCTTGCAAGTTTTGATGACGCAAGCTGGTGGCATTCCATAATCCTCTGGACTTCCATGGAGAGGCTGATTGATAGATAGATATCGTATTAGATCTTCTCTACGTGACGTATCGATGAATGCAGGATAACAAAGCATCACTCACATTTTGCGAACACTTCATCTAACGAAAACTTCGATGAAATTAGCCTTCAAGTTTTAGAAAGTATTGGCTTTATATTCGTTGTATTTATGCCATTTTAAATCGTGTAGGAATGAACTTTTCGTCCCTTTTCCAATAAATTTAATTGTTGGAAACAGAAAACAGTTTTTGTTAACAGAAACATTGTTAAAATAGAGCAAAAACACAAGTGCTAGATGTGGTGTTCAAACTACTTTCCGTAGGCAGCGGCACAACGGCGCAGACGGTGTAACCAACTTCCAGCGGCCCCTTTGGATGAGTTAAAGTGGGATATTATTCCAAGCTTCCATCAACAGAGTTCTTAAGGTTTGGATGTCTGTGAGATCTTTCGTTTGTAATTGAAGTTTATGTAACAGTAAACCCCACGTGGTAAAACCAATTATGTTGAGACCTGGACATTTTAAAGGCCATTCGTTAGGTTCAATGAACTAGGGAGTATTGGCTTTGAGCCAAACAACAGTGCCCTTGGATGTATGGGCCTTCGCTCTATGTCGTTGCCATGTCCATTCATCTATTCCCATTACTTGGTTATGCCGCGGAACATTTTGATGCACATTTAATCTCTATACACGGACTCATTTACTGTTTTTTTTTCTTTCTTCTGTCGGAGGGAAAATATTCTTTTCCAGCAGCAACTCATTCAATGAACCGCAACTCTGTTTTATAAGGCCAGGAGACTGGACCATAGCACTTGAGTGATGGCTGTTGTTTATCAATATCCACTAGCGGCACAATAAATGCGTTCATTTTGGGAGTTCAAAGTTGCGTGAAAACTTAAATTTGATTTATCGGAAACCCACACTTGCTTCCATAAAGCGTGTCCTTCGAAACGAGTTATCAGTGCCTGACATTTGAGCTCGCGCGCTTTTTTGTGTTTCAGTAAGAAAATTGCACTAATTCGCCAATAGCACTTTAATTCAGATTGTTCAAGAAAGACTGTACCCTTTGATAATTGTAGTTCTCGGCATATTTCACGCTGACTGAAATGTCTTCTCGCGTGTCCTGGTGGTCTGACAGCAAGGTCCAACACAGCCTGTTTGGTAGGCGAAGAAATTTACTTGATTGTGCCAGATCCACGTTTACAAACTTTAGCAGCAGGTGAGCCTTCCTTTTTAAGTACACTGACAACATCAGTAAATTGATTTTTAGTTATGGAACCAAGCTGGATGTTCTTTCTTGAGAAGGACAATCACCTCGCGTTGAAAATTTGATAACTACGGCATCCGGGAATTAAAGGCATCTAAAAATTCCTGTTTTTTTTGTGGGACACCTTGTACATGGTGGAAATTTTACTGTTTGAACCTGTGTATTGCCCAAAAGAACAGCCAAAACTCATCCTAACTAAGAAATAGTTTATCTATATAACGAGATTTTCCATATGTATTTTCAAAGATCACTCTATCATAGCCGGGTTTTGTTCTAGTAATTTTCCAAAGGCTGAATATATTCATTTTAAATTCTTATTGCATAGTGTCTGCTTCACCTGGAATTGAGACATAGCTTCTTACGCGTGAGTACTCGAGTGAAACTGGGCAGACAATGAGAAAGACAGTCTGATAGGAGTAAGGAGACTTTAATGTAGTCGACTATTCATGTAATGTTTCGTTTTAGCATACAAGCGGAATTTCTACTTCACTCTTTACAAATATTAAATTGGTCCACGTAGTGGCCATTTTTCACCGATGTAATTGATTAATAATCCAACCACTTCTTTATTTTTTACTGTGGCGGATTAAGAGAAGTACAGCGTGTGCTTGTGCAAACTACTGATTTTGCTGAAAAAGAAATTGGTGTGTAATAGTTTCTAACACTTTCCGATGTTGCGGCTTATTTATGAGAGGTTTAGAAAAAAATAGAATTTTACTTGTACTTCATCCCAGAAGGTGGTGGCGGTCATTTCACGTTATAGCTAAATCGTTGAGTAGGCTGATGATGTTAGACTGTAGATGCTTTTTTACCATCGATTGTAATTGACCCATCATTATCTCAACTGAATCCTTAGGTAATTTTTAGTGTCTAATAAGTTAATCTACCCCTTTCACGAGCACTAGCCTACAGTGTTCCGAGTACTTCATCTGTATACTTATTTAATTGATCCTTGTCACTCTCATTAACTTTAACGGTAGACGATGCACAACATTATTGTACCGTTTCAAATAGTGTTCCAACGTCATCTGGCAAAGTATAATACATCTGTTTGTTAGGATGTGTGAATTATTTAGTATAGTAGTCAACTCTCTCTCTAAAGATAAAAGTCTTTCTTGTGATGGAATTAGATTTGAGGGCACATCTCCCTCTTTTTTGGGCTAGGCATATTTTTTTCATCTCGGAAGGTTGGAAAGGAATAATTGTTAGAATAAGATTGGTAGAAACGATCCTCCACGTTGATTTATTACTTTTGTTCTTTAGACAAATATGACCTAGCTTCCGAGCTAACATACCTATCAACCGTTTGAATCGTGATATATTTAATTGTTACGATGTTTCCATGAAACATTACCGATTATAAGATTAAAACAGGCTTCACATACACATTTGACAAAATCAGTATCCATGCCTCCGATGAGTGATATTTTTCATATTTTTAGAAAGTGTTGGGAACGCATGGAATAGATTGACGTATCTGTCATTCTATGACTCTTTCAAAAAGATATACGGCTTCGAAGACGTTTGGAATATTTCCGTACGTATGTAAGGTAAATTGTACAGTGTTTCTCGGACTGAAGTCACAAAGTAAATACCTATATGAACTTGAAACTGATTCTTTATATACCTTCATGAAACTACTCCGTTCCCCTGGATTTATTTGTCCTGTAGATATATTCATCTGTTTTTATATTAAACAAAACTTTAGCAACTAGGAATATGGAGATATTCCTGTGGTGGGAGAATACTGCGAATACCTCTGCTATATTTGCATCTATCTTATGCATTAAATCATCTAAAATAAGGAGGGTATGACTTCTTCCATCTAAAGCTGACACATCATACATACCCTTGTGGAATATAACTTAATTTTTAAATTCCTCATAGTCATTCTGATACACAGTTTAACACCAGATGATTCTATCTAAATGTTGAGTAAACATCTTATCTCTATTACGTAGTATACGATAGAGGAAGTGCGGTTTTCCTCTGGATGTCGGCTTAATGATGGTTGAAGTACATGAGAAGACAAACATGATTTTTTTTCCATATTTCGTTCACTCATGACTTCCTTTTGTGTAATGAATGGGGTAACTTCTTAAAGATTACTATATACATTATTTTTTTTTTAGATTATGGAAAAATAATGGATTTTTCTCCTACTGGCAAATAGAAGCGGATCTACTGAAATAACCCAACTTCTTCCTCTAACCCCTCATCGACCGAACGCATTGGTGAAATTGTGCTCCAATTAGGTTTATATTGAATCTACAATGTGCTCAAACCGGTGATTATCGTGCAAATATAAGTTTTGAAATTACAGAAGCTACCGATGTTACGATCTATTTACACATTCCCTTCGTTCAACTACATGAATCGACACTTTTCGATTATATCATGGGACGATTCTGGGCAGCATTTCCGTCTGCGGAATCAATTGAATTTGAAACCTTCAAACTCATAATTTGCATACTTAGGATTCCTGTACATAGAATATTTGGGGCAGCCTCCACAGCACGTAAACTAGCTGCCAGGATAATTAGAAGGTGAGCGCGCTCACTCGTTGCCGGCAAAGCCCATCCCTGGTTCACTGGTGGGCCTACTAGGCAATTTTCTAGTAAGTGCTACCAAGGGTCTGTACACCGTCGTGCTGCTCTTAGTTTCAGACCCCGAGCAGCCCGCGTATATATAAATCCCCTGGAGACTGTAACTCAAGAAAGGCAGTAAGTTAACGCCAAGGACAAACCTTAAACGTGAGGATCCCACGGTTTAACAGTGGATTAGAACTCGATAACTGCCGAAACCTGCGATTAATAAAATAAAATTCAGTGACCGATTATTTTAATGATTAAACTATAATGACAAGAAATCCCCCAAAATAACCCAATGCATAAAAATGTAAATTTAAATATTTAAATAAACAAAAAAATCCTAATATGTCCCTAAATGGGATATCAAGAACATAGACACAATAGCCTAAGTTATCGGAGTTCTGACTCCGCTCCCCCAAAATAAAAAGAGAAGTCTAAGTGAAAAACTTAAAGCGGATTTAAGACACCGCGGCTCCGTGAAGCGGATAGGCAAATGGAAATCTGTCTAAATAGTAAGCAGGTCCTACTAAGACTGCGACTCGCCAGCGGAAGTGGTTAATTTCACCGTATCGAGTTTAAATTGGTAAAAGGGGGGCACAAAACAGGTTCTGTTAATGGGAGACTGAAAGCACGGTCTCACTGACCAGGGCTTTCTAAATGCAGCAAATAAAACTTACGTAAGCCAAACAATACAGCATACCTTGACTCCCAACGGAACTTTAATTTAAGAGCTACGAGTATACTAAAGACAGGCAAACCACGTTTCTTTAGCTAAAGGCTTAAGGACCCTAGTTAACAAAGTAGCTGAAAGCTCCAACCCAAGAAAAATACCGTATTAACCGGTTCAGCTTAATTGATTAAATTGTTAAATTTAGACCGAGTAATAAATTACGACCAACTTCACACAACTACAAAAAGCAAGTGATTCGCGAAGGAAATTCTCCGAAAAGGTCAGCTCGAGACAGGTTTGTAACGCTGTTTTTGCAGGCAAAATATACCAATTAAGGGGTTAACCCCGATATTTTCCCTACTCAGACATTTTCCCTGACGTTGTCCCAGGAATTGGGAAAATATTTGCGACAATTCCGTTAGGACATGCGATAATAGCACCTAATGTTCAGGTCGTAGGTCAGGTTAAATCTACTGACCTCCGTTTGCTTTCCGCGTCTCAGCAAGGATAGCGAATTGCACGCAGGGCAACTCTGCAATTGGGCCTTGCCTCGAATGATGCAATTTAACTATGGGTTGCAATAAATCTCGTAAGAGTGACTAGTTTCCTTATGATTACAGCTACACTTGGCAGAATTAAATCAACTATCTAGGAGGTTCTGGATATCAAACTGGGCGAAACAAAATAATCTTTAGTAATGTACAAAGAAAAAAAATAATGGACATGAAAGATAAATGCGAAGGAATAACTGAGCGAATAGGTTTAGAATGTTGGCTCCAGGTGGGAGCCGTGAGTATACACAAGCGGCCTCACGCGACCGACAAAGGAGAGTCCAATTCCGGGTGGATCTGCCACCCAAAGATTTTGCTGCTCGAGAAGAGCTGAGGTATGAGCGTTGAGCTCGATAACTTTCCAACAGCACGGGTTGGGTTTGCAATTAGGGCCGATTAGTACTCGGCCTGTTCGAAGTTATGATGGAGGATACAACCTGTCTTCCAGTAACCACTGCCAGCCTCGAAAGTAGGCATCTAGGGAGTATTTTTTCGGGGGAAGCTGGGCTCGAATATGGCAGTGTAAACGTTTCTTCCCTCTATGGGAAGCTTACATCGAGAAATTTTTTCTCTTTTTTTCTTGTCTTCGGGCTTTTGGGGTATGGGAGGCCGAGAGAAAGAAGCTATAAGGAGAGACAAAATAGACACTCGTAAGGACAATGCAAGCAATCAGGGCACTGGGTCGTATTTCAATAGTTATGGCCGGGTCTTATTTAAGTCTGGAATTATTCGCAGGACAATGAATATTTTAGTCAATATTTAACATTCATCACAACTTAATTTCCGCCTATACTCGGCCAGTAATTAGAGTCTGCAGGCCTTACTTTATGCGTCGTGTCCTCTTGGCAAAATACTAATTTTGCCCTGGCCGATGCTTTACTATTTATACAGAGCCGCCGGATGTGACTTTTAGACAGTTTACGACCTCTCGAGGAACCTCCCATTGTTACAATTAGACTCGCTATATGGGACGTTTAATTCTAACGGAAGTTAAGTGTCCTCAAAAGAAGCCAATCTCATTCGCATATTTTATAGGATGCGCCTTTGTTTCCTCAGTTCTCGCGAAAAAAGGAGGAGAATGTTCCTTCAAAAAACTTTTGGCCTCCATCAATAATACAAGGAGCCCAGAAGTTGGCAAGAAAGTTTACTCCTTTGTTTGAGGACGCTATCACTGTATATCGCTTTTCCTTGATAGAACGTGAACAGAAATGCAGAATATTTCTATTCGCAGCCAAAGGAAAAGATCGCCAATTTCAAGTACTCCATCGACCAACATATCATGAAAATTCAGCACCACTCCTCTTCATTGCTTATTGAAGGTGAGATCTAATATCCGATTCGTAACATTAATAATACATATATTAGAACATAGGATAATTACTTTTAACCTCAATATATATATTTTTTTGCTAGACATTTTGTGACAACCTCATGACTCATCTAAAAGATTGCGAAAGAGTGTGCATTCAATGTCTCGGGCAGTGTGGCGGAGAAAGAAATTCAGGAGATTGTATGTAATGAGTGCAATTGATCATTCAACAACCAATCATGTTTTAACACGCACATGGAGCTTCATACTTGTACGAGGATTTGTAATTATGTAGTTACATAATTATTCATGATGCGGATAGATTGAGACGACATGAGTGTTAGAAGTTGTTATGTTTTAAATGCTACAGATATTATAAAGCGGACAGGACAGAACTTACTCGCTTGATAACGAGGTTGTAAATGGAACCCCGTTTATTATGACATTGAAACCGACATTGAAACCTAAAAAAGTGAGATCATTAATACTTGTTCCTTATATAAGGGTTATGCAGATTATAGGTGATAATTTTTTTTTAGAAAGATGATGAAACATAATTAATCCAAGAGTTGTGGTCCAAGAACAAGGGTTTTTTGAAAAAAATGGTGAGAAGTCACCTTGTAAACCATTTATTAAAGAGTTGATACGAATAAGTGGATCAAGAGAAAATGTGAAAATGTATCTGATGGCATAATATAATGCAAAGTTCGATGAAAATTCATCTATGACGACTTACTTCACTATTTTATACCTAATCTCTTCACTTCGAATCCATTGAAGTGGGGACGAAAACTCTTCAAGATAGAGCTCGTTCAAGATATAATCTTCAAGGATCTACTTCTATCCATGCTCTCACTACTGAGAAAAACTCCCCAAAACAATGAGAATCCCCGAAATGGAAAATGTTATTTTCCTTACGATTTCCTTTTTGATTAAAACTTGATCTATGTCAGCGCGATTCCTGAGAAAAGATACTTGAATTATGAAATAATGAATAATGAAGAAAATGTATAATTTGGCAGTACTTTTGTTGCTAAGTTCTACGAAGAAGACTACAAGATTCGTACAGAGGGCATTAAGTATTGCATTCACTATGTTTCTATTCTCCATTTGAATTTTGAGAAATTTAGGTGTGCCTTTATTAAGAGATTCCATGCATCCCATGATCCCATGCATCCATGCATTGCAATAGCGACACTCTGTTACAAGGTCTATAAGGACATCTCTCTTGCCCCCCCAAAATCGATCGCAATTATCGATAGGAAAAGAACAAAATCTGTTTTCTTATAAGGCTATACGATTGATTATGTTCGAAGAACACGTCAGAAGTATCTCGATTTTCCACAAAAGAAAAGTAGTAAGCGAACCATGTATGTCAGTAGGCTAATAATTTTCCCTAAGGGGTTTTCACCAATAAGAGGAGTATCCGTATTTCTCTTTCACAGTTACTCTTGGCATGGGTGTCAAAAACATGACTGTAACCTCAAGAAAGACGTTTCCATAAGTAGACGTGGATTAGTGAAATGCTACTACGAGAAAAGAGAGAGTGATCGAATTTTCGGTAGAATTTGAAACATGATGCAAACCATTCCTGTACGACGTGAGATAGTTAATAGAATTTCCATCCATGTACTGAATGGTGTATTGGATGTAGGGAGTGCGCTTTTCGGCGGCAGATGTAACTCACTTATATTATAATATCCACTAACAGAAGGCGTAAAAATCAATTACGTCAATTTTTGCTCCTTATATCTTTAATGTATAAATAACAATCCATATCCGGTAGGATCACTTCGCAGTAGCTTATCTGTGCGAAAAATTCCGTCAATTCAAGAATTCACAGACGGTGGCAAAAAGGCATACTTCGGTATCGTGAAAGTAGATATTTTACAACGTAATGATCTGAAAATTCCAGTTCTCCTTCAATCCTTAGGTCATAAACTTACTTTCACAATCTGTGCTACATGCGCCTATCAAAGCTCACGTGAGGTCTATCATTCGGAAAAAAACCGTTGTTTGCGGGGGGTACACAACCCCAGAACTGAAATTTGGACTGGGAAAAATGCAAGGGATCAAGAAAATTTACGAGTTTGGGGAATTTGAAAAGGGGAGAGTTGTTCGCAGAGTAGATCGAAACTATTTTGGAAGAAAAATAGAGGCTTCTTGATTCCCTCAAGGAGTGGAAGGAGAGAAGGAGAAAATAATATGTGAAGAGAGTAAGTGAGGCTCATGGTATCAACATACAAATGGATAACATCAAAAAGAATCCTGGAAAACAGTTTAAAGCAAAGCTCTGTCTAAACAAGTAAGGATTTCTTCCTGCGATTGGTTTGCTCCATTGATCTTAATTAATTAATATATTACATTCAAAATGTAATTTTAGAAGAATTTGTTGTTTAACCGTCCACTCATTTTTAGATCGATAAAGAATAATAAAATAAACTCCTTCAATCTTGCTTATATTTTCCTCTCTATATTTTCTTTTACAGTTTCTGGGGAAAGTTTGCTCAGAGGATTCGCGATTCGAATACAGTCATTTGTGGTTCAGACCATGATGTTATAGAGCTAATGAAAAACGAAAATTATATTGTGGACTGTTTGGAGTAGTTTGTAATGCGTACATAGCGAAGGTGGAGAATGATGGGACATTTAGAAGTTGACTACTGCGTTACGAATCTTCCAATTGCAGCATTTACAACTACCTATGCTTGAATCCAGCTGCATGGCCCCAGGTCACGTCGAGCGAAAGGTTGTAGTACTTTTGCACAGACAGTGTCATCTTCTTTGTTAAGAAAGATGATTGGCAAACTCGACTTGGAGAATTTCTAGTTGATCTCACTGATGAGATCAACGATATATACGGTGCCGATGCATATTGAAATTCATTCTGTTCTACGGGTCCCAAATTCTACTAGGCACGTATCCAGACGAAGAGTGGGGTGAAATATATACTTCGTGCAAAAGGATTAACCATTAACTTTCAAACGAGGAATATAATCACCTACGATACTATGGAACGCCTAGCTGGAGTTTATGATGGTGGGGAAGAAGCTGATAACCATATCATTTTACCATTTATGAGTTTCAGAACCGAGTAATCGGTGGAGGAAAGAGTTGGGAACGAAAATGTTTTTCAGATATACTTTTAAAGAAAGAATCAAAGTTCCGGTGAGTTATCGAATTATACCGTTCAGTTACTAAGTCGAAAAACATACCATTTAAAAATTTAGTTAATATATACCCTATCTTTGTAAATTATCATCACCTCTTTACGTGGATCATATTTTGAATAATATTTTCTCCCTTTAATATAAAGAAAATAAAGATGATAAAATAAAATGCTTATCATAAAAGTAAAATAATAATTTTTGTCTAGTGCCAAATTTTTTATTTTTCTACAAAATAGCTCATCACAGTTTCTAGTTTACGAGAAGAAGAATTCTTTCATCTTCGCCCCTCAAGTCTTCGTTTTCATCGTATAAGTGAGTTGTTGGGCATACCAGGAGAGAAAGCGAAATATAAGGGGGTTAGTATCAAATATAATGATGTTCACTACTTTATCACAATCATATACCATATTAGAATGTAATATGTATAAAACTTGTTTTCCCATGTATTGAGACGATCCAAGAGTCCCCTTACGGAGAAAACTAATCCATAACCTCGACTTTGAATTTTTCAGCAATCATTAAATCGTCTAAATCCACAAACTGGATATTTTTAACCACTTCTTTTCCACTATTGTAGTTG